>JADLZK010007594.1:600000-1159061 GCA_015847255.1 Hyparrhenia diplandra | reverse complement strand
AGAGACTCCGAAGTCAAACTACCCGCCGGTTCAAACCTTCAAACCACTGAAATAATGATGGGAAAACAGAGCCCGTGCAAAGGCTCGAGTCTACTCACAATCCATTGAGCTGGGCCGGAGGAGATGATGACGCAAAAAGCCGTTTTCTTTCCCATGGCTCTAGAAGCTCTACCGCTCAATGGTTCGACAAGATCAAAGAGGGCTCAATAAGATAATCGAAGACTTGCGAGAAGATATTACGCGACAACTTCGCAGAATCATTACCCATCCTATTACGCAGGCGAATTGAAGAGCCTCAAGCAAAAGCCGGAGAATCCTTAAGAGACTACTACCAAGATTTGGCGAGATGAGATCCCAAGTGCATGACATCACGTAAAGACACTACTAATTTTTTTACCCCCGTTACATCGGCATTTTGTTGATGTAATAGGGCCTAAATTGATGTGATAGCTTGGTGTTGCATCAATTCTATGTTTGATGCGAGCGATGCAAGAGCTCTTGATGCAATAGCCTTTTACGACGGGTTGCTTGTGGTTGATGCGAGAAGCAACTATTGCATCGCCCATCCATCGTCTCTGCATCAAAATTCGAGAGATGCAATATCTTATTGCATCGAAATCATGTTGATGCAATACATCTATTGCAATAGCTATCGCTCGATGCAAGAGATTATGTTGCATCAATATTAGGTTCGATGCTATATAATCTTGTGCATCACCATTTTGATCCGATGGAAGAGGTTCTATTGCATCACCATTTTGGTTCGATTCAATATGAACTATTGCATCGACGCTTATGTTTGATGTGATTCGAGCTATTGCATTGACATGAGGTACGATGCAATTCGAACTATCACATCAACATGAGCTTGGATGCAATACAAACTATTGCACCGACATGAGATTTATTGTATCAAATTCGTTCCACATAAATTTATAAAATTACAAAATTCAATGGCACATAAAGGCAATCATATTAATAACTTGGATGCTAAGCATTCAATCGTTTAAAAATGTAAGGAAGTCAAAAGCCTTCCTATTTCCAAATAGGTAATTGCAAAGTTGAACTCGCATTACAAACCACTAACTTATGCTACAAATAGGCAATCATAAATAGAAATACATGTCTCTTAGCACATAACAACATGACATCTTTCTTGTTGCACAATATTTGATTCATTTCACCTTTGCCAAGACTCCCTCAAGGTTGATCTTCCTAAAAAGTTAAAATGACATGCATTAGTAATATATATAGTTGATCACATAGTTGGAATCAAACATAGACAACACATGATAGACACTAACATTTTTTGGATTTAACAAATAGAATGGATAATGAAGCCAAACCATAAACACACAAGGCATGAACTTCTGATTGCTCATGTTAAGTGAACATACATACATGTATAAGTGAAAAAAGCTCATGTTAATAATGTGGACAACAACTTAAAATGACACTTGAATGCTCATACCTTTCCTCCTTTCTTTTTTGCATTGTCGTCTTTTATTTGCAGCAAAATTACCGTTCAAGTAGTGCTTGTGATGTAATAAATGTCACTTTGTCTCATTTCTATCTTTATCATTTGTGAAAAGTGATCTGTTGGCGCTAAAGTGAGGCGACTATGTTGGATACTCTTACATTTTGCTCAACAATACACTATCTGCTACAAATCTGTAAAAACCAAAAGATTTGAAGGAGCAATCACCACTTAGCAATTTTGAGAATATGTTCAACTGCAGGTGATAATTTTGAAGTATATTACCTGTTGCACTTGTTCTGATCCTTGGATGTTAGTGGGAACAACGGCGAAGTTCATTATGTGTGGGCGGGGCGGTTACGTACCAGCCTTCATATTATATAAAAAAGGATTCACACATTATGCCGATTAAATGTAGGTATCCATTACATTGCAGTTTGCATTTATCAAAAAATAATACATGTGCTAAATCTACACCTTCATTTCCACTAACCTTATTTTCAATACCAAAGAGCATTAATTGTGAGTTACGAAGGATGAGTGGTTGTTTCTACAGGTTGAGAGGCTGTTGTGGTTGGTGCAACATTCTTGCATTGGAGTTATAAGGAGAAAGCGTTAGCAATGAAGCTTTACTAAAATCAATGATGTTGGTAACAATTAAAAGTACTATTATTACCAAAGGCGGTGCTTCATTGTGTTGTTTCAATAGTGAAAAAAACTCTTGCCTTAGTTCTTCTCTTAGCTCTTCTCTTATCTTGCTACTTGTACTCTCCAGTTGATGTTGCAGCTGCTCAATTTTTTCCTTGTCACTCTCCCCCTCAGCGGCTTGAACGGTATGTTGTTCTTTTAACTTCTCTACCTCAGCTTGCATCTCACTATTTTTCTGTTGGGCTGCTGCTGCTAATGCGAATGCACGAGCTTGCTCTTCAATTCGTTCATTCATAAGTTGGCTTCGGGTCGGATCTTTGCCAAGAATTGGGTAAAATGGATACTTTGGAAATCAACCTGTATCAATTAGATTCATGTAATGATTACTTCCTCAAAAAATCCAAGTCCATGTTAATCATGCAAATATGATTCCTAGCAAAGCATGTTGAGAGGTAAAAAGCAATCGCAGTTGAATGCTAGCATTTCTAAGATATTTATGACATTGGAGATAAATGAATAAAACAGCAGCTAGCATATGCTATTTGTAAGTCCCCATATCTATCCGGATGGCACCAACATCTCACTTAAAGAATTAACGATGTTCCAAACTTACATATAAAAATTACAGCAGCTAGCATATGCTATTTGCAAAATGAGTCAGAGGGTATTTGTGAATTTGAATCGTGATCACACATGGTTTATTTGTCAAATTACAGCAAAAGATATTAGTGTTATTTGTGTAGTCTAAACCCTAAGCCATCCATAACAAGCTGTCCTCGCCATCACTAAGTCTAGCTCTAGCAGAAGCTCCCTCTATGTGTACTTGATATCAGTGTCATTTATTCAGCGGTAAACAAAAAAAATTAAAATGAGTCTCCACTTAGTAGTTCATGGTGCTATTAAATATGTCAAAAAGCAATTGACCTTAGCTTATAAGTAATCCTAGCAGAAATAAATGTATGCCTGGGACAGGAAACCCAAACCATAGTAGGCAAGTATACAGATAGGAATTACTTATGGAAAAACATAACTACAATATTCTTGAAAAGAATGACCAAACTCCTGTTACAATTGCAGATTTCAGTGCAGGCCCTACCCAATATCTAACTTATTCTTTCAATAAAAACAATAGTGTTATAATATCATGTGTGCACTTATCTATCTCTTCCCAGGAAACACAAGCATACCAACCAATTATAATTGAAAGCTTAAAACTACAAATATTTGTAAATAGATTGAGAAGCTCCTAAATATTCAGTAACCAGTGTGCTTTAAATATGATAAGTTACTAGTTCAACATATTTGCAAACAATTATTTTTAGAACTGTGTCGGTCAAAATATAGTGGACCTCTACCGATTGTGCGATTCTATAGTTGTTAACCCTCAGAGAAAGAGCATAAATGTTGCAGCCGAGATGACTACTTTTGGTTCAGTTCTTTGTAGCCTGAAATGTTCAGTTTTAAACAACACAAGCAATTTGAACCCTGCACCTTACGACAGGGACACAAGTACTAGCAGCGATGCATATGACGGCAGAGATCTGATCAGTGATCCCAGCATCAGAAATTCTTTTGCAAAAGGCTTGCATTTAGCTATGACAATGATACAAAAAAGGTTGTGTTTTTGAGCAATGGTACTCTTTTGCACTCAGTGTGTTGTGAGACAATGGTATACAAAAAGGCTTGCATTTTGCATTTTCTCCATTATCAGGATTAAGAAAAAAAGCTAGATTGATTTGCTGATGAGTGATGACAGGACTTGATGCAGTGACACATATATACACCAGTGTCCTTATCTTTATTTTTCCTCTGATGAGATTGGATCACAAGCCGAGGCATATGAACCATATGATCAACCACACTTACGTACGTTCTTTTGACACTTTGGAGAAAAAGCCAGTCGTAGGACCAGATTGAGCGATCGATCAGCCCAGCCGGCATGCATGCAAAACAATACCAGCACGGCAGCACATAATTAAACTAGATATCGACAGGTACCTGGGTTGGTCATCTTTTTTTGCTTCTCGGACAATCTTGTCGGCGATGAGATGTGTCTATGACACATTCAGGGCTGGACTGCGTGGAGAACCTCCTGCTGGACGGAGGAGATGGCGATCTCATGGAGAGAGGAGACAGCCTCCGCGGAGGCGGCGGCGACCTCCTGGTAGACGGCCTCCCGCGGAGGACGGGCGGCGGCGGCGGCAGCGACCTCCTCGTACACCGGTAGTAGACGGCGGCGCGCATGCTGTCTTCTCCATCGCGCCACGGGTGGAGAAGATGCGATGGAGAACCGCTAGGATAGGGGCGGCGCCTCCTGTTTTACCGTGATGCAGATTAGTGAAATATTAACCGTGTATTAGGAAGAGGGAGAGTAATTAGCGGCCTAGTTGTTTTTCGGGAGGAGAGCGCGCGCTCTCGAAAATTGTTTCGCGGAGGAGAGCGCGCGCTCTCCGAAATTTTCGTGGTTTTCATGGGCGGCAACTGAACGCGGGAGTGGAAAATCCGGTCAAAGAAGAGAGGAAAACGCTGCTGCCTGCTGGAATTCCGTGGCCCCCAAATTTAATTGAATGAAATATGTGGAGCGTATAGATAATTTTTTGTGGGGAACAAGTCCAACAGTAAAAAATATTAGATAAATACGAGGAATTACTGGCCCACGATTTCATCTATTTTAAAGTAATGGCAACATTAATTTTAAAGTTAACATTAACACATAAATAAATTTTATTTTTATATAAATAATGACATGTGGCCGATAATATTTGTTTCTGGATCCTGTGAATTTATCGGTAGATAGTGCTATCCAAATTCATCTAAATTCAATTCATATGTACAATCTGAATTCATCCTTACGGTCCAAGGGTGTGTTGGGATTAGGGAGGTATTTAGCTGGGACAAATTTATTTAGTATGGATGAAATTAAATTTTGGATTTACTTGTTCAGCTTGATTTAATATTGGGTCTCAGACGACATAGGATTCTATAAAAGATGAGAATATATCTTCGGTAAATAAGAATGAGCTCTTTTTACAATACTAGGAATTTCCTCCCATTTCCTTACCAATTTTCTATTTTTTGTTGGAAAGGGTACATTGGCCATTTCGCATCTTCCCACTCCCTCACCCCTTTTGCATCCCCCGACCCCTGAACCGCGACACCCCCGCATGGTCCCTCCCTATCCGCTCCGGCCGTCGTAAGGAACCCGCCCGATCCGCCGCCGCCCACTGAACCCCCTCCCCGGCCTCGCTGGTGGCCCTGGGCTGAGCTGCCTCCGCACCCCTTCTCCGGTCCACGCTTTGTCTTCTCATTGCGACGCCGCCCCATCCGCGCCGCCCGCCCGAGAGCGATGCAGCGCTTCGGCATCCGCGGCGTCCGGAGCTACGGGATCTGGCGTCGCCCGATCGGAGGTGAAGGTGTGAGGCTCACGGCCACGCGCAGCGCTGCACCACGCCCTCGTCCAACGCCCGGACGCCCGCATCCCCTGCCGCGCCACCGCCCGCTCTCGGATCCATAGTGTCACTTTGTCCAAATCATTTGAAAAATTAATGACATGGTAATGGCGACAAACTATGATGTTGTGTGCATTTATATAATTTTCTGCACATTTTTACCTATTAATGTGATTATTTTATGGTAAATTGAAGGAAAAATGAAAAAAAAAACCCTATGCTAGGTAGAAAAATCTAAAAACTTGTATGGACCACTCATTTTGGTGTGCGATCTTGACATAAAATTTTCAAATGTTTTAGAGAATTTGGTGATGCACATCCTTCACAAACATGAACAAGTCTCACATGTAATCATGGTGTAAGTGAGAGATGTTCATAGTTGTGATAGATGCATAGTTGCACATAGTTTAAATCATTTAAAATTGTAATGGCATGGTTGTACTATATATTTAAATTTAAACAAAGGTTAAAATGGCAAAAAAAAAAATAAATAGAGAAAGCAAAATAGGAACAAATAACTAAAAATGTTGTAAAACAACAAAAAAAATAGGATCCCCATGGGATTTGATCACGGTGTTGAGGATCAAACTGTAGGAGCCTAGCCATTGCGCTAATCAATTGTCTTCGTTAATGTGTCAATTCTGTTTTGTTTTAATCGCAATAGACAAGGAAAATTATGGGGAAACTACGATCCTAAAATTATGGCGCGATCGCGGTTTCCCGCCCCTCCCGACTTCGCTCCGTCGTTTCTCTCTGGCAAAATTTTTTTGCCGTGACTATAGGATCACGAAAGTTTTTGCTGCCCACGCTTGTCTCCACAAAAATTTTTAGCCACCACGTGATCACAAATTTTTAGCCGCCACTCGGATCATAAATAACGCTCTATCTGCCGTTTTTAGAAGAGGAAATATATTAATATATCTAGCCTCTACATTGATCAATGCATATAGTTGTACAATGGTGGGCTATGTTTTGCTTACCTTAGCTTAATTAGTTGGTTAGAGTTTTATATATCTAGCCTCTACATTTTTATCTCAATAATGTAATGATACAAATTTGAGAAAAAGGTCTAATAGAATAGTGTTTTCAAATTATTGAAATTTTTCAACATGCTTGATATATTCATTAACGTGCCACATTTCAAAACTTTTAAATTTTATGTGAAAATACATAAGTATGTCATTATAATTTTTTCTTAAGAAATTAAAATTTTGATCTATATTTCGTCAATATTGAATTTTTTTATCAATTTAGGACTTATTTTATCCTAACGTTAATTATTTGTCTTTTTCTAGGAATCATGGTTATTTTGGTCTTACATTTATTTAGATTTACAAGACGTTTCATACCTTTAACTTTGTATGTGCGACTTTATAATAAAATTTTAGAATCTTTTAATAATAATTTTTACACTATGTTATTTTTAAAATGGCTTTAAATGAAATTATTTTTTCTAATAATATTGGCGAACAAATGCCCGCAGTCCACGATCCTCCTCTCGTATAACTGTCCTCTTCAATCTCCATCTACAGATCTTCTCGGTCTCAACCCAATCCTGCCCTCGCCGCCGGTGGCACCGTCCCTCCACACCTCGACTGCCCACCCTCTCATCAGCATCGCCCTGCGCCGAAGGGCCTTGGAGGCGGCTATCGACGCCTCCTGCCGTGCCGCGTACTTGGACCGTGGCGGTCAGAATCAGCGGCGAAGACACCGTCGCCACCTTCATCTATGGCCTCCCGCAGTTCGTCCTGGCATAGGTGAACCTCAATCTCCCTCCCTAGCGCCGCACCGTAGGTCAATTCTAGCCCATGCGATTTCTGTCTCAGCGATGTAGTCCTCTCTTTCTCACATTCACCCTCGACGATGCTTCCTACAACTTCAGTCTCCATCGCCTGCTTCCAAGATCTAGCGGGAACACCGGACACCGGCCGGCCGGCTACTGTCAGATCCGGGCTCAAGAATGGTAGCTAACATCTCACACGGATGTCAGGTTGGTTTTATTTTTCTGTGCTATCAGATTATACGCATTGCAGATTATACCTCCGTTCTCTATTGAAATTTCTGAATTCTTGCTATGTATGTCAGTACTTGGTACATTTGATCCTTCGTACAACAGCTGATGTTTCTCATAAATTGTTTTAATATTTCCATGGCTCAACTTGATGAATCTGGCTTAAGAGACGAGTAATGTTCTACAGAGTTAGCAGGTAGCTTAACGTTACTTGTTTATCATATACCATTTGTTTACCTTTTACAATTTCCTCTTACTGACGTGCTATATTTTTTAGTCTTTTAAATTAAGTGGCTATATGTATTTATACCTTAATGTATCTTACTGACACAAAAATTTTGCTTTCCAGAAGTGAGCAATGTATCAATTTGAGAATGGATATAACAAGGAAGAAAATGAAAATGATGAAGGAGACCAACAAATTTGGGTTAGTCCTTGCGGTCTTATTGGTCTAAACAACTTCCTATGAATTCTGCAATACTCCATCAAACTTTTCTCTCATTGTGATAATTTGAGAAAATAAAAGGCTTTGTTGTTGTTGTTGTGATAATTTGAGAAAATATAATTGCCTTTTAACTGTATGGTCCATTGCTAGAATGACATGGATGTGAAGGTAACTGCAACTTGCATACAGGTTTCCTGTGATGTACTGATCTGATGTGTGTGTACATGTGGAAGTGTCAATCTATGGTTTGATGCAGCTCGATGAGGTTGGTGTCTGCATATGTGCTAACTTGCATTAAAACTATTCTATTTTTTTCTATTTTTTTCTTCTAAAAGTGGATTGATCCATTGAATCCACTTTGTCATTTGGGATAGGTGATTTTAGTTGAACTTGGCTATTTGTGAATACGGCAGAAAAAAACAAATTGGTTATATTTGTGTTGTATAATATTGCAACTTCGAAACTTGTGTGGCTGTGTGTAGAATACGCCATGACTGCTGAATATATTATTGCAATTATTAAAAATAACCTTCACTTCTATCTCTAGCTAAGTCTTTTTTTCTAAATTCATCACAAAAATTTGGGTGGTGTTGTATTTTCTAGAACTTTTATAGAATTTATTTATTTATTTTGCAGGATCACAGAAGCATGTCGATAAACGAAGACGAAGATTGAGAATTGAAGTGAAGTGTCTTTCTGCAAGCGTAAAGCTTTTTAAATGGAATTACTTTTTAAATAGAATTAGAACCCCAGTGTGTAAGTTTTAAGGTATTATGTGATATGTACATGTATGGGGATGATTAATTTTGTTGCTGACTTTATTGCTCAAATATTATTGCATGAATAAATTTCATGTTCCTTTTCATCCGTACTATATATGGTGTCTAAAGTAAATATTATATTGGTACTGAGAAAGAAACAGTGAGCGCATCAACTATATGTCTCTATAAGACGTATACATTTCTAATTCACGTAGCGTTTCAATTCTTCCATGTGACGCTTAGCACCGTCTTAAGAAATCGTCTCAGGTCATGGTGACACGCTTATCACTGTCTCTAGAAAGCGTCACTTGTCTTGTAGACACATCTGACAAAATGTATCTACAGTTCTTGACATGGTCTGTGTGGAGACGCTCCAGACACGCTTTAGTTAAGCGTGTCTATACTTCAGTAGTGATGAAATAAAATGTATCTAACCTACAAATAAAGCGTAGGTACATGGGGGTCTTTCTTGTAGTGCGCATGCTTAAGAACTTAGGCAGAATGTAAATTAGATTGTTAATGTGATGTGACAAATACCTTTATTATGCCTTACACAAAAGTATTTTTCAGAATTGTATAAATGCTCAACTATAATTGGGTAAGGGTTGAACTATGGACAAAAAAAATTGTCATTTGCTTGTTTCATTAGCCTCTCTAAAATAAAATTGTGATGTTAGCACGGGCATTATACTAGTTATATATAGCAAGTACCAAGATCTAGATCAGATGTAGATGCCATCGAGCATGGATCATCGTCCTCGTGGTCTCAACTCGTGGAACCCTGCCTCAACGCCTAGTGTTGGACTGCTGGTTACCGCTGGCGCCGTGCTCTGGATCGAGTAGGTCGCGATCGTGAAGAAGCTGCAGCATCGGGCACGGGCGTTGGCGGATGGACTGATCGTCATGTCCTTATGGTCTGGGTTAGTTTATGCACGGACAGTCAAAAACATGATTAGATAATAGTACAAAAGTAAAAATATACCAGTCCATGCAACAATGTGTAACTAGCCCAGTGGTTTGTCCACGACTTGGACAGTCCTAAGGGCATAGGTTCGACTCTTCTACAGCGACCTAATTATTTTTAATATTTTCTTTAAAATTAACAATTGTGAAGTTATTTTTAATAACTAACTAACAATTTACTTATTAGAGGCTCTTTTTTTAAAAAAAGTTAACAATTCACTTATAGATACCCACAAGGTGTCTTCACGTTAGTCAATTTTCTTTCAAAAATACTAGTTGCATCAAACACAAATCCGTTGCAATAGTACTTCATAATTGCATTCATATTCTAAACCGATGCAATATCACCTACATATTACATCAAAAATTCAATACTAACGCAACCAAATGTGTCTGATGCAATAATTTGTACCTATTGCATCCCTTGTTCCAAATGATGCGATAGATCATACATATTGCATCGACATGAATTACTATCACATCCAACTCTTTTTTCGATGCAATAATGACCACATATTGCATCAGATTCCAAATATTGATGCAATAGTAGCCACCTATTGCATTAGAATTTAGTTTGATGCAAGGGGACGTGATGCAATAGGGTCAAAATTTAGTAGTGAGTGTCAACGACCAAATACAACAAACGAGCAGGATGCGCTATGCGCAACAGCACCAGTTTGCGGTGTCCTCTAGACAAAAGTCCCTGGCAGCTACATTCATCAGAATGATAAGTATCTTGACGCATCTGAACTCTACACATTCAGACCCCCATGCACATCACACAAACATTTTCATCTCTAAAGCTAAAGATCAGTGCGCACATATATATACAGGCTTTGTGAAAACTTGGTGCCGCTGCAGTTTATTACTACATATAATTGGGATTTGTAATGCTCTGGTACCTGTCTGCCTCTCACACACACAACCATCACTCTCCTTTAGTTACATATATAACATGGAAATATATTTGAGAAATTATATGCTACCATGAAATAGCTCTAATTTAGGACAAGTCAAATTTCTAGCCGTAGAAAAACAATAGAATAATTATTGCTTCAGTCCGCTCAGTATGAATTCAGATCCTAGCATTGATGGCCCCTATAGCTTAAGTCGAGGGCACACAGATGGCGGTGACCACTTTTATCTTAGTCATGGGAAAGCATATAAATATATTTGAGAAATTATATGCTACCATGAAATAGCAACTGCATCTGCATGCAACTTGTTTATCAGTTGTAATGTGGGTTTCGTCTTGTCTGCGGCATCCATGTAAGCATCAGTTGTCAACTAGAGTATAAGGTAAGGCAAACCGCTAGAGTAGATTATGGATTGTGTAGCTATAAGGTAAGTTCAGAACTCACGCTAACACTGAACCAGACTGGACTGAACTCAGAGGGTTGCGGAAGCTTGCAGAGTGTACCCAAAAAAACAAGGAACCTGTTATAACCTTTGGCAAGCACGGCAGCATTCTTAATATGGCAGTTGCGTCACACAGGATGAAATTTCAAATACCAGAGATCCGTTTTCCTTGGAAATCGACTCCGTCATATGAACACCAGCGTTGTCTTTTACTGGCATCACCGCCTTTTGGTGGAAATGAACTGCCAATTCCATCAGTTATTCTGCATCTTACTCCAGTGGGGTATTTAGCAATTACATTGGCCAGCATGATAAAGGTCATGATGTAGCTCAATCCTAGACATTCTGATCCCTGTGCATCACATGGAGCATTTTCACTTCTAAATCTATTTGCACTTCTAAATCTATCGCTTTAAGGAACAACTGGTGCATGATCAGGATGGAATGACCTCTGCACGATAGTGGAATATGGGAAATGTGCTCTGAGCATCTCCCTCCCCTTCTCCTCCTTACACACAACTCTGTCAGCTCTTCTTAAGTGTATGCTAGCCTTAAAGTCACTAGAGGACAACTCTATCAGCTCTAGATTTTTTATTAGCACTACCGGAAAATAAAAGCCAATTTATTTGTTCTACAGTCTCTCTACATATAAATGGGATCAAAGCATTCAAGGGCTCCTTTACTAGAAAGTAATGGCCTTTTCTAAGGTAATTTGATGACACACAGAAGGTGCTTGCCTCTGCTGTCTTAGCACATGGAGAGCATAAATGTATATGCAGTGTCGGCTTGTTTATGAAGCCACAGGTCACTGGGTGAGCTATATATTCAGTGAATGATATGGCAGCGGGTTTTGTGTAGCTCTAAGATATAGACCCGGCATAACAAGTGCTCAGATTTCATTTTGACCTTAGTGACTTGACTGAACTAGAAAACGGTTCTTTCAGCATCACTACCAGATCCCGCCTCGCTGCCGAGCACCAGGACCTTTGCCGAGCGCCAAAACACGGGCGCTCGGCAACCCTACTCTTTTTTGTCGGACGCAAGCCAGATTCTCGGCAAAGACTGACACTCGCCAAAGGCAACTCTTTGCCAAGAGTCAGCGCTCAGCAAATCCGTTACTTTTTTTGAGAGCCGGCGCCCGGCAAACAAGTACTCTCGGCAAAGGACAAAAGAGGTAACAACCATCCCTGTCGTTAAGCCTTTGCCGAGAGTACAGCCTTCCGCCGCTCGGCAAAACTTTTCAGTTCGCCGAGTGCTCCTTCAGGATGCTCACCAAAAGAACCCCTTGCCGAGTGTCATGTCTAACACTCAGCAAACAATATTTTTGAGGCCTTGCTACAGTAGTTTTCCCTCGGCGCTCAGCAAAAACGAAAGGGCGGAGCCAGGATAAAAATTTAGCTATGGCGAACTTAGTACTACTAAGTACTAGTTTATATAAGAGAACACACATAGATAATAAAAATGATGCTAAAACGCACTAACTTATTTTCTTGATAAGGGAACAAAGTTTCAACCTCTACCGTTTAGAATGGTACATAGCTGAGTGTCACGATACAATCTGCCATAAGGAAGTTTGGCTCAACTAGTGAGCTCAATGCCAAAAGGGAAATTATAAACACCAATATGATTTATGAAGTTCCAACCAAACTTCGCAAAAGCGGACATGATCAACGCCTCCCATCTTCTACATCCTTCCTTGAAAAGCGGGTGTTCCTCCTCCTTATGCAGCATGGACCACCAACGGATCCAAAATGTTACCCTAAAGATTACCTGCATTAAAGTGTTAGCTTTAGCTTTACTAAACACCATATCATTCGTATTCAACCATATCACACAATAGAGTGCAAACCACATTAACTTATATATATGCATAAATGTGCTAGAGATCATCACGTGAACAGTACTGTAGTAAATGGTTCGCCGGCGGCTAGGTGTGGCGGCTGCCATGGCTTGCCATATAGGTGGCTCCGCCACTGTCAGCAAAGGATGAGCATTTTGCCGAGTGTCCATCACTGGCTCTCGCCAACGTTTTGTAAAAAAAAAAAAAATAGGAAACTATGCCGAGTATTAGGTTGCCACTCGGCAAAAAAAATACAAAAACAAGAAAATAAAATACTTTGCCGACCATCACTTGCTACGCTCAGCAAAGGTACTGTTGACTGTGCCTGGCTGTGACGACGACTTTTCTTTGCCGAGCGTAGCCCGTGAAGCTGGGCAAAGACTTTGCCGAGCACTAGCATAGGATGCACTCAGCAAAGACTGTATGCCGTGAGAAAATTCCCCGAGATGGATTTGCCGAGCGCGGCGCTCGGCAAGGCCTTTGCCAAGTGGTAAAAGCGCAAAGACCCAATCTCCCGTAGGGAATTTTAAGTGAAACGTTATAACACTTACTAGCTGCAAGAGCTAATTTCAGACAGCAGCATAAATGACCATTAGCTGTAAACATATGGTTGGAATCACTTCTTAGTTTAGTCCCCAGGCAATAACACCCTCAAATATATGTGTAGAAGTGACTGAAAATATGGACCACTTCTACCATCCCTTAAAAGACAACAAACAACTAGCTGGACGCCAACTGTAATGGTTCATCTGAGCCGCCACCACCCAGCCTGAGACACGCCTGCATGGGGCCATACCTTTATAAACAACAATCACTTCTTAGTGGGACTTTTCTGAAGAAATCAGTGAGACACGTGAGTTGATTTGGGAGTGGAGTGGAAGAGATATGTTAGGACACACAGTAGAAAACTTTGATGTGCTCTCGCGATATTTACAATTTGTTAATTGCACACCTCATCTATTTGGGTTGCTGGTGTTAGCAGACATGACTAGAAATGGTTCCCTACTTACAGGGGCGGTACGTACACTACCAGATTTAGCTTGTTTGCTGAGTGTTAACGGGGCAAACGTCTAATGTCCGGCGGCTTAGGTAACGGACGGCGCACTGTCATGAACCAAAAAAGAGATAGCGGAATAGGGCCCAACAAGGAAGAACACAAAGCGCAGCCCGGGGGCCAAGGCCCGGCGGCGTCGCGCTTGAGGGCTGGGCGCCGCCGCCGTTCGCCGTGAACGCAGCGCCCACGTCGGTTTGCTTCGCAATTAAGTAAGGAATATTTAAGGAATAAAAATAGGAATAAAATAGGGAATAAATAGTTGCTTCGCGAATTAAGTAAGGAATATTTAAGGAATAAAGATAGGAATAAAATAGGAAATAAATAGGTTGCTTGTGAGAGGGTATTCCAATCTATAAGGAAACCTCCTAGAGTTTGCTTAAGCGTGCAAGTCTTCCCTAGACTATAAATACAAAGGGAACTATGTCGTTTGGATTTTAATCGAGAAAAATTAAAGGGTAACACCCAAAAACTCACCAGCTCTCAACTTTCAATCTCTCCCCTCACCTCGCGCACGCGTCTTGCCGTCCACCACCATCGCCGCCACCGGAGGCCGCCGCCACATCGCCGGTAGCGGCAGCGCCCGCGCCGCCCCGCCGTCGCCCAGCGTCCGCCAAGCCGCCGCCCCTCTTCTTCATCCTCTTCTTCTTCCTCCCTACTACTCCCAAACATCCCCAACCACCGTCTACACCATTACGCCGCCATCAAGATCGCCGACGTTCAGCAATCGGGTGTCAATTCCGGCCCAATCTAGCGGAATCGGCGGTGGTATCCGGAGACCGGGGCGATTCCCACCACAGACGGCTTCCGACCACCACCAACGCCAAGATCCGATGGACAGCCACAAGATCGCCGAGCTCGGATGGAGATGTTGCTTTTTGGCGACACTCTCGAGTTGGATCTTTTTGGTGACACTCCCATCAACATCCACGACAACCCGGTGGCCAAGGCGGTAGCAACACCGCGGCACACAGCCTTGCTGTCCGACGTCGGCGCCTCACGGCGTCACCTCAGCCACCACCGACGGCGTCCCTGCCGCCATGGCGCCGCCGACAGTGGCGACGCTCCTACCGGGCGCCGCCCTACGTCGCCTCCTCCATGATCATCAACGCTGCAAGCAACGAGCACGCCTACTCCATAAGCATCCCCTCTGTTGCTCTCCGGATCGAGATCGAACCGGAGGCTATCACCGGCGTCCACCAGTTGTTCGACGAAAAGCCTACCCAACTAGGCCAACATCTCCGCGGCTACTACAATGTCACAAATAAGTTCCCCGGTCACTACCAACATCATCCTTGACATTGGGAACATCTGGAGTGCCAACAAGGATGACTCCAAGACGTCGCTGACGTCGATCTTTGACATCGCCAATCTCAACCCCGGCGTCCCACGACATCACGGACAACAACGGCGACATGAACAACAACGCCAACAACCGTCGACCGGGACATCACACGCTCCACGGTCACCGGGCAAGTCCATCCCATTCAGCAAGGAGCTTCTACCTCTATCACCCATGCTCCAACGATGTCACTTTCGGCGTCGTCAACCAAGACGTCTTCGACCACGGCATCATCGATGAGAACAACGACACCCCCTAAGCGTCAACGACATCCCCGACATCGCCATTAATGTTGATAGCCACAAAGCTTGCGGCATCGGCGACATCGACAACGACAAGGGCGCTACCACGGGCGCCATGAACGCCAACGACATCCCAAAGGATGCCAACGCCAATGACGTTCCCCCGATGTCGACTACATCTTCACCATGCCTACCATCGACAACAACTACAAGGGCATCAACCATGACGACATCCTAGCGGCCAACCTCGACATTGGCAACCACGACGTTCCACACATGGGCGCCACGGCCGATGAGAACACCGACGCGCCCCCGGACGCCACCACGGAGACGGTGGTTCACTTGCCGACCTTTGTCGATGATCTACTACACCTGCTGGACATTCGGCCGACATCGACAATGGCGGAGCACTCCATCTCTCAAGCTGCTGCTCCAAAGAAAGGCGACATCATCGGTGCCATGCAAGAAGAACATCAGGTACACAGCTGCCAAACTGACAACAACGACACTCCTCTTTCTTTGGCTGCTCTGCATCACCAAGGCACCACGAGAGAACGCAGACAGCATACCATGGTGCCCCACTCTCGGTTTTGGGACGTCCTTCAATGGCGACACCAACAACCATCGCGACGTCGACTACGCGACTCTGGCAGCACGGACGACTCCAGAGCCATATCAGTTGACTCCCTTGTTCCTCAACGACATCTACATCCAGTACGACTACGCCAACAGGCCGTGGGCTGCAATACACCAGGAGGCACCCTACACAGAGCAAACGGCGATCCACCTCGCCCAAGACTTCGACGCTTCCATCTTCAGCAAGCCTCGACTTGTGAGCTTCACCGACGATGATAAAAGGTACATACCACCCACATCAACCTCCTACCTCGACGGCTTCGTCACTACCTTGGAGGCTCCCATCCTTCATCAAATGGCAACACAAATTGGCGACAACCTCCTTCGCATCGCTGGAACCATCAAGCTCCAACCGGAAAGCAACAGGCTGGGCGCCAAACAATGGAGATCGTCTTCCTCGACAAACATAAGCCACTACGTCCGGCCTTATTAAAGGTACTACAGGGTGGTTTGCAGCCGGCAAAGGTCAGCGTCTCCATCTTTGCCCGCACATCAACATTGCAAAAGGACAGCGCGAGGACGCGCTGTCAGCGAAAGGGGGGAGAAATGTCATGAACCAAAAAGAGATCGCCGGAATAGGGCCCAACAAGGAGGAACACAAGCACAGCCCGGGGGCCAATGCCCGAAGCGTGCGCGCTTGAGGGCTGGGCGCCGCCGCCGTCCGCCGTGAACGCGCCCGCGTCACCTTTTAGCCGCAATTAAGTAAGGAATATTTAAGGAATAAAAATAGAAATAAAATAGGGAATAAATAGTTGCTTCACAATTAGGTAAGGAATATTTAAGGAATAAAGATAGGAATAAAATAGGAAATAAATAGGTTGCTTGTGAGAGGGGTATTCCAATCTATAAGGAAACCTCCTAGAGTTTGCTTAGCATGCAAGTCTTCCCCGGACTATAAATACAAGGGAGTTGTAATCGTTTGGATTTTAATCGAAAAAAAATTAAAGGGGTAACACCCAAAAACTCTCCAGCTCTCCAGCTTTCAATCTCTCTCCCTCACCTCGCGCCGCGTCGCGCCGTCCACCACCATCGCCGCCACCGAGGCTGCCACCACCGCGCCACTCGCGCTCGGCGCAACAGCGCCGCCACCACGCCGTCGCTTCCTCCGCCTAGCCGCCGCCTCCTCCGCCCAGCCGCCCCCCCTCTTCTTCCTCCTCTTCTTCTTCCTCCCTACTACTCCCGGACAGCCCCAACCACCGTCTACACCATTACCGCCGCCATCAAGATCGCCGGCGTTCAGCAATCGGGTGTCAATTCCAGCCTCCGAATCGACACGCACATTTGCCAAGTGTTTTGTTATAGGCACTCGGCAAATTTATGAATTGCCAAGTGTTATTCTGGCAGCTCTCAGCATAGAGCTGGTTTGCCGAGTGCGACAGATTGCACTCGGCAAATTGCCAGACACTCGGCATATAACAACTTTCCGGTAGCGGTAGATATCTATTTTTACATGCAGTAGTTTGTATGATGGTGTCATTTCGTCTATTTTTACTTTGACCGCTAGAAATAGCAACCGCGTGGTATTGACAAATGAAATGGAGGCATCTAAAAAAGTTTTTTTGCAATAGTGCATTGTGCTACACTCCTATATAAGTTATTAACTCGTCAAATTTTTTTTAAAAACTGAAATCGACTTGTCTAAGTTACCATACTAAAATTCATTTATTTCATTCATAGTGTTTTATATGGTCATGTTTGATTTAGAGTGGTGAAAGCGGGAGCTCTCTACTTTCACAGACAAGACATGAAACATTCCCAGGGTGGATATCAACTGGTGCAGTTTAGTGGTTGAATGCCTGTGTCGGCTAGGTGGTGTCTGTGACCCAGCCTCTTCTAATAGTATCTTCTAATAGGAGGTCCTTTGGGTTTTGGCTGTAGTCTGCAAGCTTTATGTAGCGTTGCTACTAAACTCTGCTGTTCTATTTTCATTCTGTCTGGCTGCCTAGTATCGCTAGTAGTCAGGGTTAGTATTCGTTCTGTGTCCACTAATAGGAGGTCCTCTTGTGTTCGTCTGAGCGAATTATTTTGGCAAAACTATTGTAAGGGATTGGATAGAAACTCTGCTGTAATTCCGTTGCTCTGAGTCATGAAATTTGGGTATTACTGTGGTGGAAAAAAAGGTTTGATTTAGAGACCAAGATATCACTATCCTTCGCCGACTGTTGCCCGTCGGCAAAGCCAAGCTTTGCTGAGGGTGCTTCTTTGCCGACCACGTGGTGCTCGGCGAGGTGGCTTCGCCGACCATTTTTGTTTGCTGAGCGCGGCTGTCGGCGAAGAATATCTTTGCCAAGCATCTTATTTTCGGGCAGTCGGCAAAACGCTGTACCGTTGGCGAAAACCCAGTTTCTTGCGTAATTGTTTAAGTTAAAGGAATTAGAAACACACTGGTGTGACACTTTGGGAAATTTCATTCCTCGCATTTTAGGATGACTGATTACACATAGGGCTTTTAGTGTTCACACTATGCCTATTGTGTATTTGTTACATTTGTGAAATTCTCTTTTCCTAAATCTTAGATTAGCTTCATAATGGTCAAGACGTGAAGTTAACCCATCTGCAAAAGGATCAGCATGTGGGAAGCATTTTGTTTAGCTATATATGCATTTTATGTTAAAAACAAAAATTGGGACCTTAATAAATATATAACTGTGGACAGAAAAGGTGTGGTAATTAATAAGAATGAAGAAGTGCTAATTACAGCAAGAACCACCAGAGCTAATTAAGGCATGGATATTTTTTTTGGGCCATGGAAGCACTTGGTGACCATCTATAAGTAGTAGAACGTCACAGCTGCAAGGAGCTAGCATCCTGAGCCCTCGGAATGAAACCCAAGCCAGAAAATGCTGTTGCTGCTCAACAGGATTGGGAAACATTGGGAAGTTTTTTAACATGCACTTATGATTTCCGTGAAAGAAATAGATACTGGTTGCCCCGCGCGGATCACCACCCACTGCCTTGTCTGTCATGTCCGGTGGCCAATACCCAGTATCTGGCATTTAGCATGCGTGTTCTGCTAGGATATTGCATACGAGTTATCCATTGGAGTATGCTGCGTGTCGTTGCATCACCTAGCCTTCAGGAAGCTGTCCCAAACTGTAGAACATATGTTTGGAGCTACAACTCAGTCCTTTAGGCATAGGGTGGAAACTTTTTGTTCAAAAGATCTGTATCATCTCGATGTACTGGGTTACGTATATGTGTATATGTGTGCCAGCCTCGACCATAGTGCATTGCCCACAAAAAACGCAGAGCAGTGGCAGCAGCTCGTACGGTGGAGTGGATTTGAGATAAAATTACTAGCACCCCTCTTATTTTCTCGAGTTACTTTTGCTCTGGACTAGGTATGTGTGCGGCTTGTTGTTTATCAGGCCACATAAATAGGTGAGCTTATGTCACTCCAATAAATGGTATCAATGTTGAATGGCAGATGAGAGTAGTGTTTAGTGCTTAATTAAGCTACTTATAAAATTTTAACTAGCACACAAACACAGGATGCATCTGCGTGAATTAATTTTTGTGTGACCTGGTGTCACCCTGTTCTCTTCCTGGCTGCACCAAATTAAAGTATGCATCAGTTATTAAATAAATGTGCTATGTTATTGACACAACAGAATAACACAATATATTTCATTTTCACCCAGTGACTTTTGTCTAAAAACTGTTTCTGCCTGCATGGACATAAAGCAACACTAGTAGTTTAAACACTTCCCGATGGACAATAATGCTGGCAGTACTACTCCATACTGGCAGAAGTATATGTGGGCCATCTTGGGCACTGGAACCCCCATTCCTGAGCAAAATCTTCACTAGTAGTTACTTGAAATTCACGTACATGCAACACTAGGAAATCAAGTATTTTTACTACGACAAAACCTGTGGTCCAGGATGAATTAGCTCTGAACAAGTAGCGAATGGGATATACTTTCCATCTTCATTCTCAAGCAAATGAATGAGGAACACCACAGCTGCTGCAGCGCTTCACAATTTCATCTCACTCAGCAGTCACGGTCAGTGTTGAGATCTTTACTTACACATGTGACGGCGCTGTGGCAGCAGCTAGAAGAATCACGATCGTGAATCGTGATCGTGGAAAGCTGGAACTGTTGTATGTCACGTAGGAGACTAGGACTCGTACGTACTCCCTCCGTCCATTTTAGTTGTCGTGTTTTGTGTGCGCGTGCCACAAGTTTGACTCGTCTTATAGAAAATATGTGCAACATTTGTACCTTCCACTACTACACAAACGACTTCTCTTCTCGAGCCCAAAAAACGCGATTACTCCGGTTCGAAATCGAGCGGGGAATAAAGGTACTTTTATTCCCGGTCCGAGTCTCCACCGGGAGTAAAGGCCACGCGCAAGCCGCTCCCACGCGTCCAGGGAACTTTATTCCCGGTTGGGGACACCAACCGGGGTAAAAGTAGACCTTTACTCCCGTTCTTCACCCCAACCGAATAAAGCTCCAGGGCGCCAAAATTTTTCGTGGCCGCCAAAATTTAGCTTTACTCCCGCTGATAATATCAACCGGGGTAAAGGTAAAGACCTTTATTCCCGGCTCGTGTTAGCACCCGGGAGTAAAGATCTTTAGTCTCGTGTGGAGTTGGGAGCCGGGAGTAAAAGTCCCCCTTTCAACCTTATCTCTTCAGCTCCCATCTATTATTTCTACCGCACTCTCTCTTTCATTTTCCCCACCGCATGCCTCCCATTCTATCTCCTTCTACACATCTAGAGCAGCCATGGCCATGGAGCAGGAGCAGCTGGTGAAGTCTTGGCGAGGAGGCACAGGTAGGAGCCAGCCAACACGGGAGGGTTGCCCTTGCGCTGCAGCGGTGCTTCCCGGCTACCATCATCCAGCGGCGAGGAGGCTCGATGGGGCCACACGTGAGAAGGCAAGTGAGATGAATGGAGATCTAGCTGGAGCTCGGTTCATGGTAAGCATTTTCTTCTCCTTATCTATGTTTTAATCTTTTGTCTCCTTGCTTCGAGACAAGATTCATGCTTGATAATCTGATTCATTTTTTTTCAGCTACGGTGATATTGCTTTGGATGACTGCAAGCTGTTTTGGTGATTTGGTGCTGATACGTGCTTGGATTGGCGTACATAGAGAATCTCAGTGTTTTGTAAATGAATATTTGAAAGATTATGTAATACTAGTACTATGTAACATATGGATCTGGATGTACAATTCAATATATAAAACATTACTTTTGATTGTAATTTGTTTGGTTCGTGAATTACAGTACACTTGGGAGTACATTTGAGATGATAAAATCATAACCGATTAGGAATTAAAATGAAATCAGGAATTAAAATCAAAAGAAAAAAAAAACAACCCTTTACTCCCGGTTGGTGGCACCAACGGGGAATAAAGGCCTCTGGCCGGCCATGTGCTTGGCAGGAGCTTTACTCCCGGTTGGTACCCCCAACCGGGAATAAAACCCCTACCTCTATTCGGTTCCTCTACCTCTATTCCCCAACTCGTATTCCCGGTTCCATAACCGGGACTAAAGGGCCAAAAGAGCCGGGACTAAATGTCGATTCTACAGTAGTGTTCCAAATATGTTTCTAATGGTACTAATTATATACTATAATTATTAATAATTTTAATATAAATTTAGTTGAAGTTATTTCTTGGAAAGCGCAAAATGACAAGTATTTAGACACAGAGGGAGTACTTTGGTTGTTTCCTGATGGGCCGTATTATGCATAAGCAGAAATACACAATAGTTACTAATTTTCTTCACTCAAGATTGGGTGGGGCCATGGCCCCCGCTGACCCTCCCCTGGCTCCGCCGTTGCATGCAGAAGTAGTTGTTTTGGACAGTAGCATGCGACCACAGTCTTTATTAGCACATAACGTGTTCCACTGCATATATTTCTTTGGATGCACACAAGCATCTCTCAAGAACTGGCTAGTTTTGTCAAAATGCTACACCATGTAACATCATATGCACCGCGTAAGATGGCCGTTTATTCTTAACTGCTATATTTACACAACCATTTTATTTTGACAGAGGCTTATGACACAGGCTTATGTCAAATAAATAGGTGATATGAATGTTGAATGGCTGATTAGAGTAGTGTTTAGTGCTTAAGCTACTTATAAAATTTTAGCACACAAACACGTGCTGCATCTGCAGTAATTAATTTTTGTGTGACCTGGTCTCACCCTGTTCTCTTCTAGCCACACCAAATCGAAGTAAAGCATCAGTTGTCAATTAAAGTGTGCTAAGATATTGAAATAACAGAATAAGATATTAAAGTTGTCAATTAAAGTTTGACTTCCGGATCACAAGATGACTTCCTAGCCACCTGAACACCACCACAATGGTTGCAGTAGTTCGTGCGGCGAAGAATTTAAGCACTTCCTGATCGACAATAATACTGGCACAACTATGTCTGGGCCAACATGAGCACTGCCCCCATGCCTGTGCAAAATCTTCAATAGTAGTAACTTTTAATCCACTCACACGCAACAATAGGAAACGAAGTATTTTTACCACGACAAAAACTACTGCAAAAAGATGAATTATAACACTGTAGTAGCCAATAGGGTATACTTTTCATCTTCAAGTTCAAGCAAATGAAAGAGGCCAAGATTGTTTGACGTTGAATTTCACTTCCACGGCCTGAAACCACAAGCTGCTGTAGTGCTTCACGATTTAATCTCACCGTGTGGTCAGTGTTGACATCCTCACTCACACGTGCAGAACAACTTGTTTTACACATCAGCATGCGACCCCCAAGAACTGGCTACTTATGTCAAAATGCTACACCATGTAGTCCACTGATTATTGACTTCTCTGGGTTCAGAACATATGAGGACCTTGGGATGGCCGTTTATTTTAACATCGGAATGTCGGACAATGAAATGGCTTAGAACGACCCACCGTATGTCACTATATTTCGGCTGTGCTGTAGTGAATTGTCTATATTTTTTCACAACCATTTCCTTTTCTTGTTGCGCATTTAATAGTGTAATTACCATTGAAAAACAAAGAAATTTAGCCCCTCAGCAGTTCGTGTCCAGTTCAACGATTGGGCAATAATAAAGAGACTAACTGATCGATCCCTCATGGATTGAGTTTCAGGGCTTGCGTTGGTGCCCAACAATGTGAGAAAACATTTGTGCACTGGCGTGATGGTTTTGATGACTTCATGAACTCCACAGGAAGTGTTGAACCGAGTCCGAAGAAATTCCTTGAATCACTAATGCTAGAATCATTAAGAGTTCATAGACCAACAACCTGTAAGTGATTCTAGAGACTTCAGTCAAATCCCATCCGGTACACTTGCTAAATTTAATCAGAAGAACTGTTCAAAGCAGTCCAAAGAAATTCCTTGATTCATCCCAAGCCTATGACCCTACAGAAACCAGGCAACTGGTTTCTAGCGTAAACTTTCTATGCTACATTTCTGATGTAAAAATATTATGGATAGGTTCTGTTGCGTTATATATATATAGCCTAGCACCTCTATCGTTCGCCCTCCATTGATCCTATACTAGTACTGTCATGTGTCAAAAATGGGCCAGCCATGGGTGCGCTAGGAAGGCCCAACCGGCCACGGCCGGCCCAGGAGGGGCGGGTGCGCGTGCGCGGCAGGGAGGGCGGCGCCCCTGCGCCGCCACCCCCCCCACCTTCCCCATCTCCGTCTCTGCTTCGTCATCAAGTTAGGGCTATCTTAGAACTTTTGGTGTGTAAAAGGGGATATTCAATCATATAAGGAAATAAATAAATATTGCTTGTAAAAGGTATTCCGATCATATAAGGAAACCTTATAGAGATTGCTTAGATTACAAGTCCCACTTGCCGGGCTATATAAGCAAGGGTATGTAATCGCTTTGGGGACAAGCAATAAAGAAATAGTTCGTTCCTTCTCTCTCTGCCCCAACCGCCGCCGCCGCCCTCACCCCTGCGGCGCCGGCGCCGGCGCCACGCCCTCTCCCCTACCGCCACCACCGCCCGGTCGGCTGCCGGGCCCCAACGCCGCTATCATCGCCTCGGAGTTCGTCGCCGACGTGTCACGGCCGGCCCAATCTAACCGGTTTGTGACAGCACCGAGACCGGGACGATTCCCACCACTGATGGCTTCCGAGATGCAAGCGTTCACAAAGGCGCTAAAGGAGCTCCTCGGCGACAACTGCGCCAAGATCGATCGCCGCTATCACGGCGCGTCTTCGTCGCATAGATACGTCTACACCGCCCGAAGATTCCTCTACCTCCTCTGCTTGGGCGGGGCTGGTAGCTGGCGGCGGTGGGATGCCAAAAAAGCGGGGGTGGCGGGAGCGGGGTGTGTGGAGGGCGCCGGAGGCATGGCGACCAAAACTCTGATGGTGCAACTGCCGATGGGTGAGTAGATACGAACCAGCGTGCTCTGTCTAGTGGGTATATGATGTTGTTTTTGCGGGAGGATGAGAGAATAACAGAATCTGTTACAACTTATCCCTTTTTCCTTGCTCCGAATGTAACGCTCATGTTCTTCCTCTGCTCCCTCCCACTTCCTCGTGACTGTAGTGCCAAAACATGAAATTGCTATCCCTAGTGAGAACATTGAGAAATCTATGAGTGGGGGATCGAGAACCGTATCATTTGTTATTAGATTCTCTTGATTTTTGGCGGAATTTCACATCGCGCGTAGATTTGCCATTCCGGTGCCGAAGAGAAAGCCACTGAAATATCGGTGGGAAATGCCTATATCAATCGATTCATTGAAGATGATGGACGGATGAAGATCCAATTCATATTGTTCCAGGAGATTATGAAGACCGTGCTCGATAAGCTTAGCGGCTTCGAGTTGTGGCATTTGTCAGCTAAGTATGGTTTCATAGTAAACTAATGATTCATATCTGGCTTGATAACTAGATATTGATCACGGTCTTCATGTTGTTATATATGTGTTAACATTGTTATGGGGAGTTGCTAACAACATTATTGATTCTTCAAAAAAATCTCTTGAATAACTGCACATTTGGTTCACCATTACTATCCACAACGTCTCGTGCATTCAACGTCTATGGCGGGCATCCAATTTGTTTGACACGGTTAATGCCCCGATTAACCATGGGGGCGTTTTTTATTTTTTGAGGCGGGCACTTTTGCCCGCCACGCAAAAACAATTAACAGTGGCGGACCTTTTATATAAGGCCCGCCATAGAAAATGTGGATATTTTAGAGGAGCACACATTAAAAATGCTCGCCACGAAAATACCCCCGAGGCCAATGACGAAGCCCAAACCACACTCTTTATCGGGCCATATATATTAAACGACAAATTAGGGCTTCATGCTCACCGACTCATTCAACCAGTCCTCGGACCAGGTCCTCCCCATCCCACGACGCCGTCAACTCCCTCCCCATCCCACGGCGGCGTTGCTCAACTCCCTCTTCCTCCCATCGCACGACGGCAGCGTTCAACTCCCCTCCCTCCCCATCCCGCGGCGGGCGGCATGGCTGGGGATGCGGATCAAGCCCGTCGGCGTGTGAGTGGGGCCAGCGATGGTGTGTAACAGGTGGAGGGCGGCGCAGGGACGCCGGATCTGGCCCCGATCTGGCGGGATCCGGCACCGGGCGGCCCGGGATCGGCGGTGGCGATGTCCACCCCAAGCGGCGGATCCACCCGGCGATGCCGCGTCCGATAGGGCTGGAGGTGCTGGATCCCAGCCTCCCCGGCGGTGGCGCATCGCGCATCCTCATCATGGTGGCTAAAACGTGGCGGCGGCACGGCGCTAGGATCCATAGCGGTGCTGGGATCCACGATGACTACCTTCTTCACCGAAGCGGCGGCTACGACAGGCCTCCTCCACCATGCTAGGATCCATGAAGGCGGCCTGGGATCCACGACTACGGCCCGGATCCAAACCCATCTTTTTTTTTTTTTTTTTTTTTTGCAATGATTTACCATGGCAGGCACAAGCCCCCACCACGTTTATCCACTGTCGAAGACATTTGTCCACTGGCGTGATGGTTTTGATGACATCATGAACTCCACAGGAAGTGTTGAACCGAGTCCAAAGAAATTCCTTCAATCACTAATGCTAGAATCATTAACAGTTCATAGACCAACAACCTGTAAGTGATTCTAGAGATTTCAGTCAAATCACATCCAGTACACTAGCTCAATTTAATCAGAGGAACTGTTCAAAGCAGTCCAAAGAAATTCCTTGATTGATCCCAAGCCTATGACCCTTAGAAACAAGGCAAACTCTGCCACGCAGAAGGAACATGACGAGCACAAATGGGATAAGATCATGGCACCAAACATTAACAGCCGCAGATCGTAGGAGATAAAAAACAATTGTCCATTAATTACATACGAGATCT
The DNA here is from genome assembly GCA_015847255.1 of Hyparrhenia diplandra. Taxonomy (NCBI): domain Eukaryota; kingdom Viridiplantae; phylum Streptophyta; class Magnoliopsida; order Poales; family Poaceae; genus Hyparrhenia; species Hyparrhenia diplandra. The sequence continues at coordinate 1,132,516 of JADLZK010007594.1, read as the reverse complement.
TCTCTTGGTCAGTCATCCCTGGACATCCACGCAACATCTGGACCAACTGCGGCGTTATGTCACCAACAATAAGGCAGCAAAAACGATGAGAGCAGTCGGAGAAATCTGTCACTTTTTTCGCCCATGAGGAGAAGCAAACGCAGCTGGACTCTGTGGAGCCCAGTTTATGCCCCCCTGCATAGTTATGTAAGTTTCTGCCTCTCCCTTTCTCCTGCTCCAGGTTGGACTTACAATCAGGCCTTTCTTTCTCCTCTACTCTAGGTTCATTGAGCCAAAAGGACAATATGTTAATTATTTTTTTGCTGGATGTTAGACTGGCTCGATCTCACGGCTTCATCTCGGTATTTTTCATATAGTAGAATGGTCACATACCCCGAGCCTCTGTTCGCAACCGTGATAGAGATAGTCCTGATGCTTCCCAATCTTTGGTGGTTTGAGGCTTGTGGTACCTATAGACTTGTGGTTTGGAGGTTTCTTGTGAGGATGTGGGTGCGTAAGGCAACTATATATGAACGGGTATGGAAATTAGTGATAGGAGTGGGTGCATGTAATTAAGATGGAAATTTGAATTTTGGTTGTATTCTATTGATTGGTTCGCGGGGGATATAAGAGGAGTTGATGCAACTATATATGAACATGTAAATCATTGATCAGCAGTGGGTAAATAAATTGTAGTAGTCCAGTTGTATATGCATGTACACTGGGTTTACACATATGGGCAGTGTTGATGCAAACTAGGCTTCGCACCAACACACTCGAGGGTCTTGGACGCCCACGAGGTTCACTACTACAGATTCATTCATCACTGTTGCCTGCATCACTACTGAAATCGCTTTCACCGGGGGGGGGCTGCGGACTGCCTCGTTCCCCACTAGCGCCTCGATTTCCACTAGCGGCTCCACCGCGGGAGCATGGATAGAAAGACGACCGTGCTCACCGGGGAATCCCTGTGGACCACCGGAGCAGCATGCGCAATATCCGCCGGCTCCTTGGACGACGATGCGGGAAGAGCCCGCCCGGCTAAGGCCATCAGGGGAGGGGCGACAGAGAAGAGAACCGTCCCCAATGCCTGCTTGGGCGTAGCCTCCAACGCACTCGCCTCTCGTTGCCACTGAAAAACGTCGTCAGCCACTACCATGGCTGCCACGAGCCACTTACGTGGCGCCAGATCAGGACGTCCGGCTCGCAGCCAACACGATGAAAAAGATGGCGCGGGGTGCCACTTTCGCCCGGCGCCGCCCTCTCGCCAGATCTGTGTGCACAGGGCCGGATGTGTTCAATAACTTGGTGCAAGGGTCTTTTTTTTTTGAAAACTTCATTGCAAGGGTCGTCGTTGAAAGTGAGCGCGTGACATCACCCACAACAACCACATCCACGTGTAATTGTGACCGAACATGCATGAAAAGGAATCTTGATTCTGGTGATCGGATCCTGTTACTGAACGTCTTTTTTTGATAATTACTGAATGCCTTTCTGGAAGAACGCATGTTGGCTTTAACTTGTCGCGCCAGTAACATAACATCGTTGCGTGTGCCACTGCGGTAGGAACTAACTGAGATATAACTGAATTTTCACACATGACACATAAATGTAATGTTCCAGTCTCATATATCTTCAAAGAAGAGACATCAGCCATAGTCCATAACAACACTGTACAACTCAAGAGATAAGGAAACGTTTGATAAGAGTCCTCCAATAGTGTTGTCTCTGAGCTCCCTATATATTTGCTTGGTTTTTTGCGCTCCCTATTATCACTTGGTGCCTTTTCTACACTTTTGCACACTTTCCTTGGTCGCATGTGTTTTGCACATGCCATTGGTCAGCCTCAAGAAGCAGGCGGTTGATCAGTAGTGGACCGAGGACCAAGCCACTGAGGAGCAAGCAAAATCATGTGTTGGGCCTTTATTTATATTATTTGAAACAAAATATTGCATTCCATTGCCTTTTAATTACTTAATATAAAAATATTTCACACTATTGGAGAGAGGCAAGAAATTATTTGGTTTTGGGCATTTGTTATAACAAATGATTTGACAAGTATTTTCAATAAGGTTATGGTAGTGCAATTATTCTAGGCTTAGTGTCCATGGTTCACACGAGCAATGACGTTGCTAAACAAGTGAATATTCTGGATGAGAAGAACATGGAGAAGAGAGGACATATTGTGATGCATGTCTGTCTGCAGGCTAGCTTCACCCTGTCATGGCTTGGATGCGACCAGCAGGAGGCAGATTGGATTGCAAAGCTTCAGTGACAAGTTTCTTGCATGCCACCTGGTGCTCTTCGATGTTACCATGATGGGAGGCAGTAGCTGAACAAGATGGAAACGCACACAATGAGAAGACTAACCATTGCCTTGGATCAACCATCATCTGCTTTATTATCAAGATGTTAAAGAGCATGGATTTGCAAGCATGATGGGGAATTCTGTAAACAAGAGGAAAAAACGAGTTGATGTTGTGTTTGTCCCCTCATACTCCCAAAGCGCTCAGCTGCCGCTACTGCAGTCTCCCAGCATTCGCAAATACAATTTCTTGATGCATCCCAATCCTATTAGTAACTTTCTTGTAGAACCTGTGACCCTATAAAACAGAATGTTGAAGACTAAGTGATAAAACAAGTTTGGTGGTGTGATATTTATACTCCCCAACTATACAATTGGTCTTTTTGTGCAACAGTGTCAATAAAGATTCATTAATCACCAATGTACATAAGTTACCCATCTAGTATCCGTTCCTTCAATTATTGTTCAACCATATTATGGAGCAATATGCCCAAACTAAACAAAGGTTGTAAGTTGCAAAGCGACATGTATAGAGAGTAATTTTTTGCACATCATCTAAGAATACGTTGAATTGTATAGTTTTCTCTACATGAGCTACCCGTGGATACTACTACATGCACATGACTACTCAGAGCTCTTTGATGCTCGGGTGATGTGAGGCAGTAGATGGACAATACGGAGGGGCAAACCACTGTACCCGGTGTCTCTGTGTTCAGGATGGACGATTTTTTCTTGGACCATGCAGAGGTAATCGGCCACAATCTCCAACATTCACATTAGGAGTCTGGGCGCCTGCTATGACAATGTAAGTTTGGACATCCAGAACCTGATCTCGCACTCCAAGCCACCTCGGAGCACTCGTTCAACTCTAACATTCAGAACTTCAACGGAAAGTATCACAAACAAGCATGTTTAGCATGTGAGTAAAGTGGAGGACAATATGAACGACGTGGGGGTGTTTGGCCCTCTTGTTCCCCATTTCCTCCATCACCGCTACTAGAGCCTCTCAGCCAACACAAACCCAAATTCTTGATGCATCCCAATCCTTGTGACTTTCATGGAGAATTTATTACCCTAAAAAATTGAATGGTGGAAATCCTTGTTGGTGGTGTAGTAATGATATCAACATCTAGTACCTGTTTATTCACTACTTGTCTACAACAACATATATGGAGTGATCCAACACTTTTTTTTTTATTGTCTTTTATCTACACACAAACACTTTTTTCCTATGACCTCAGATGATGAAGACACATTTTTCTAAAAATAGATGTAATGTACAAGTACCAAAGCACTCATATAGTCGCTAAAAAATAGAAGCATTCTGAAGGAGTAAAGAGAAAGGTAAATTAAAACACAGAGTAATGTTGCCCCACATTTTTTGTATGCAGTACATAGACATAAATACCGGGTGATATAGAGGATATCCATGAAAAGAAACCATGCGAGTCCCAATGAATAACAATGAAGCAAACCAAGCTAGAAGCGATGCTGCATGCATGATTGGGCACTACTTTAGGTCTTACCTTTGGCATGCTGCAGAGTACACGTAGGATTGGGAAACATCTGGAGGCCCTACAACGCATTGATTTCAGCTTTTACTGAATCGAGTTTTTGCGGCACCTTGGTTGAGGAATGCAAATGACTAACACTAGTTGTTTTGCCCTGTTGTATGTTTGGCTATGGTAGCCAGGTGGTAGTAATGGGGCTCACGTCAACCTCTGTGATAACTTGAAAACCTGAAGAACGCATGTGGTACTTCCCCAGTGGGCCTATAATAACTGGACAAACGTTTTCCTCAATTTCTTATAAAGGCTTTATAGTTTCTAGAAAATCATTTTAATTGCAGGGTCTGGTGTCTACAACATCTTGTCTATTGCAAGGTGTCTTACTTGTTATAAAATAATTAATGCACAAGAGAAGGTCACATGCCTGCAAAGAATGGGTATAGCATGTAATGACGCACATGACAGAGCACATGAGCGTGTAATCATAATGCAGCAGTTGCATTTGTACAATTACAATTTGCAGCGTGCATGCATGTACATATCATAAGTGTGCTGCCTCCCAGCTGTATATCAAAAGTCCGGGAAAATAAATAGCCCCTCGTTTCTCTCTATTTAGGTGAAGATATTCTGCTCTGTCTTGTGCTCTCTGTTATTGATAAAATAGTATTCCAACACATTATAATCATGAGTTCTACCTAGCCAAAAGGTAAATGGTGACAAATTAGATTATGTCCATCCATTTTTTTTATTCAAAACGGAGGGGAGAGATTCCCCACCTAACTTGTATTAAACAAACGAAATCGGTCTCAACAGCTAGTCTTACAGAGGTGTTACAGTAGAGTAGATAGCCCCGCCAGTTCAGCAGACTGGTTACATGATTGGCTTTTAGATGATTACGGCAAATATACAAATCATCACAAACTATGGAAAGGACCGATTATGTCCATCTATTGTTCTTCTTACATTGAGGTGAACACAAAAACATTGTTTACAAGAGTAAGATTGAGCACATAACCTTTGGATGCTTTAAGTACACAGATGTGCCATAGGCAGCCATGAAGTGCTGTCCAGTTTCTATGTTCGTCCCCAACTAGAGGAATTCCAACATATGTCACCGGTATTTGGGCAACATGAAGTCCCCGCTGCTGAGCACTAGTGACAAATGAGATACCCAAAGCACTAAAACGATGACCTGATGTTGCTCACATGCACGGTCTAGAAGCATCATTGCAAAGCGTGGAGGTTGAACCTCACATGCATGCCACACAAAATGACCCAAAGCTCGTGCCCACCAAAATGTCCGGACACTCCATAATAGCAACCACTATCTCCTTTGCTTCGAAACGACCAGCTGGAGACAGATTTGATGACAAAGTTCGCTCCACAACATAGTGATACGCTGGCACCAGCAAGAGGCAACTATGAGCTCTAACTACATGCTTCGGTGATGCGACCGAGTACCAAATAGAGTGGCTCTACTTGCCGACTCTGACCCTTGTCTACACTCTATAGACTAATGGCGACGTTTCATTGATCAAGACTGACCCGGCCCTACGCGGCCTAGAGCATCTTGGGATGTGAGTATCAGGACATCTGGAATCTGAGCTCACTACTCCATGACATCGGAGACCACATTAGAGTGGCAAGCATGTGAATGTGTGCGACCCGGGGGATGAGATGTGCAACGTGGTGGTTTTTGGGCCCCCATAGTCCCGTTTTGCTTCGTATGTGGTACTAGAGTCTCTCAGTAAGTGCAAACGAAAATTCTTGATGCATCCCAATCACACCTTCTACTTTCATCCAGAACTTGGTGACACTCAGAAAATAGAATGTATGAGAAACAGAAAAATATATGGAAATTATTGTTGGTAGTGTAGTATTTATAGTGTCCATCTATATCTTGGTATGCGTTTGCAAGGCTTAGACTTTTTAACTAATGACTATATAAAGGTATCCATCTAGCATTGTTTCCATCACCTCGATCACAATATAGCTTCCGAGACCTATAATAGTTTCTGTGCATCAGTTCCGTCTGGACACTATACTATGTCACAGGATAAGCATGCACCATTGCGAGTAGGCTTCACTGTGTGTGTGTGAGAGAGAGAGAGAAAGAGAGAGAGAGAGAGAGAGAAAGCATATTTCCCTATCATATATATAGTAATACATACTGCAGGTTCCAACATGATCATGCAATAGGTGCTCCTCAATGTCCTCGTAGCGAGCAGGTAGCTTAATTATTTACATGTGAAATTTTTATATGTCATGGACTACCCGTGGAATGTTTAGGATTGAGATACATCAGGACGTTCATCATGATCCACAGTTTCCACATGCTTGCAGAAGGAAGCAGTGCTGTTGTCAAATAATGCTTTTCAATGGCTCAATCCAATATGCTACCAGTTTACCATGGATGTCTTTGGAACAGATAGATGCCTTTCAGTTTCACCCATATTGATCAGTTTGGATTGGTGCCAGAGAAGAAGTCCCATAACCTTCTTCTTTCACTAACTGAAGCTTTGTCGAACAAATATACTACTACACATTCTTCTCGTAATGTTTTGATGTCACGAGGCACATAACTATTGTTGTGTAAGATGATTCTGTAAACTCAATAGTCTGAGTGCCTCTGGCATCTCATGTTGCAACCACTTTTAGATATTCTCCTTTATACGTGTTTACTGAGATTTGGTACAAACTTTGATAGTTTGTACACATACTCATAAATGCTACTAAAAACCATTTTGTGCTTCTAGTAAGTACATGTATATCCACATGCTATTATTTATGTACGAGGATAGAAGAAAATAAATAAGCAATGTAACACCCCAAATTTTAGCTCTTTTGAAAATAGAATAAAATGATTTATTTATGTATTTTTGTGCTCATGAAATATAGGAAAATAAATATTTCTGACCAAATAAAATTTATCATAGGACTTAGCAACATTGTGTGTGCATTCATGCTGCCTCATATGATTTATTGTGATGTGTGGTTTTGGTTAAATCTTAAAAAAGGTTTTAAAAAGTATTTGGAAATTTTGTTTAAACAAAAAAAAAAGGTTTTCTTTTATCTCTCTCCTTGGATTTTGGCCCGTTGGCCTTCCTGCGCCTGGCCACAGGTCGGGGTCGTCCTCCTCGCGCCGTGCTCGAGCCGGACTCGACCGAGCGAAGGAAATCCATCGTCGCGCTGGCTTTGGCGTGATGTCCACGCATCCCTCACCTTTCCTGTTTGGCTGACACGCAGGACCCGCAGCACAGCCATCATCTTCCTCACTGCTGCAGTTTTCCTTCATCCAACCGCCCGTAACCCCTCGATCTGTTTTCTTTCCATCCTTGGAGCACTTTTGGCCTATATAAGCTTTGCACCACGTCCTGTCAGCTTTTCCAATCTACGCAACAGTTTCGCCTACGCCAAGCCAGCAGCCGTCGCTAGCCCTACGTCGCCGCCGCGAGATTGATTTCGCGAGTTCGTTGCCCCTCGGCAGCTGTCAAGGCCGCCTTCTCTTTTTTGGCTCCCATGTGCGCCGCTCCGTGCCCTAGCATCTACCGAGCTCAAGTTCGTGTTTCTGCCAACCTCAACCTATCGATCTGTGGCCTTTATCAGCTCGGTAAGCTTGATTTCGAGCCATGCAAGGTCTTACGAAGTCGTCGTGTTGATTCTACCTTCAAATTTGCTTTGTTTTGTTCATCTTGAAGACCGGTGCATGCAGCCACCACAGGAGGCGCCACCTTTGCCGAGTGCGGGGCGCACTCGCAAATGCTGAGCAGCACTCGGCGAAGGCTTCACCGAGTGCAGCACTTTCGGCGACCCGCACTCGGCGAAGATTGACTCGGGCGAAGCCATCTTCGCCGAGTGCCAAACAAAAGCGGTCGGCGAAGGGTTACGCCGAGTGCCGTACCAGCACTCGGCGAACCCCACGTCCACCGCTACAAATGGGCGGCCCTTTGCCGAGTGCCAAACGCCCGCACTCGGCAAAGATTTGAATATTTTAAATCTTTGCCGAGTGCCGGACCAGGGCACTCGGCAAAAGTCTTTATTTTTAAAAAGAAACAGCCTTTGCGGTGCTGCTCGCTATTGGCACTTTCGGCAAAGCTATGGTCATTTTGCCGAAGTGCCACCTTTGGCACTCGGCAAATCTGCCATTTGTCCCATGTTACCCGGCTTTGCGAGTGCGGCCACTTCGACGCAAAGCTGGGAATTTAATTTTTTTTGCTGTTTCTATTGATTCACAGCCTCCATCAACACATACATATACCATAAACATTCATATATATATCATAGACCACATATTTCACCAATTCACATATATAATCCACACAATTCACAAATCCACATATATAATCCACAATTATCACAAATTCACACATATAGTCCAAGCATCGAAACGAAATGCAACATGTCCAACATCCGAACGAAATTAAACATGTCCAACATCCAAACAAAGCGTAACATGTCCAACATCCAAACTACATCCATCAGATACCATCACCACGACCACCTCAACCTCGACGGCCCCAACCGTGGCCTCCCCAGTGCGAAGAGCCCCTCACCTTGCCCTCGGGATACCACACGCCGTCTTTGGCGCGCCGATCGAACGACCACCCGTGGGCGTGGAGGCGCCGTGGGAAGCCGTGAGTGTGGTTGCCGCGCGCCGGAGAAGGAACGCCACCCGGCCACGCGTACTGTGTAGACGGGCCGACCGGATAGGGCTGGATGGGGTGGAGAAGGGCCACCGAGGAGTCGGGTTCGAACCCGCCGACCGTGGCTGCACAAGTGTGAGGCGATCTCATTAGTACCGCAGTGAGCCGCACATGCCAAATAAATGAACAACAACATATACTCACCGAGTCCGGTCGGGAGGAGGAACGGGAAACGAGGGTGGAGCGAATAGCGAGGGAGGCAACGGAGGCGGGGTCACACCCGGGATCTGGAGGCCCCGGAAGTAGCTTCGCGACGCCCCGCACCGGCGCGCACCGAGTGCTGCGTGGAGTGCCTCCAACTCCCGCCCGATGAGCCTCTCGCCGGGCCGCCCGCCGGCCTCAAACTCTTCCGCCGCCCGGCCTTTGCCTGGCCTCCAGCTCGCCATCCGGATCTGCAATATTACAACCGTAACATTGAAACAATGCATAGGTAGCGAAAATTTGTAAAACCGATTGAACGGCCGATGAAACTGAAGTTACCCGCATCGCTCGCATGGAGCTCGACCGCCGAGGTGCTATGGGGATGTCGGTGGAGGTTGTGCTCCTTGAGCGAATCACCTCGGCCATCAACGGAGGACGGGTCGATCGCGGCTGGCCCATCCGAACCGGCCGTGCTGCTTCCTCCTCCCAACCTCATCACCAGGTCAGTGTCCAAAAGGGCGGTGGGCTGGATCGTAGTCCTCCCCATAACGCTGCTTGGCCGCCTCGGCGCATCGGGTAAGCTTGGGGTGAACGCTGGCGTTCTTTATGCGCCTCGGGCCCCTTCGCCGGGTCGTAGACGTTGGCGGGTCGGGCGCCTACGCCGCTGTGTGAGTCAAGGCCCACCCCCCGTACTCGCTGATCTCCCGGTTTCCATGCGAGGTTGACCGCAAGGAGAACACGAGAGATGGTTAGAAGTGAAGAGATTTGAGCGCTTGAATAAAAATATCAACACAATCGTACCCATCTATCCATATACACCGGGAGGGGCACTTATTTGCCTTGGTGGTGTGGAGCCTTGCATCTCCAGGCGACACCTCCGGGACGGAGTCTCTTATGCCAGCGTCACGTCTCGTCCAAGAGCCACTTGTCCACAATGGCCTCCCTGCCAGCCGGTACTTGCTGCACCACTCCCACACATCGCATGACATAGCGAGGAGGATTAATGGAAGTCCTGCTTATTTTTTATTGAAGAAATCTGAATAAATGTGTTCTCTGAACCTGGATGTATTGCTGTCCTGCGGTGAGGTCGGTCTCCCTCTGGAGCAGCATCTCCCTTGCCGTTCTTCTTCACCACCTTGCCAAGCGCGTCGGCGTTGTAGGAGGTGATCACGATAAACACGCGCCTGCCGTGGTACGAGGTCCTTGAGTCGATTCTCGGCCGGACCACATCCTGCACTCTAGCGGCCTCCTCCTCCTTCCCGCCTACGCCGCGTGAAGTAGTTCTGCATACGTAAAACATGTATCATTCAATTATTTAAGAAACATAGTATTCAAACGGCGTGAAGTAATCCTGCATACACACTCACCCAAAAGTCCGTCTTGATCTTCTGGCAAGTCGCCCCTCGTCCACAGCGCCGCGAAGTCGTCCCACGACCGGGAACCTCCCTCCTGTTGTTCCCCGAGGTCCACCGTGGCCGGGGTAGTTCTCTCTAATCGGCGGGCTCGGATGCCATTGATATGGCGGCCCTTTTTGCCCCCTCCGCTTACAATCTTCCGATTCTTGCCGCGAGGCATTAAGACAAATTGTTAGTTTGAAGTTCGATTTTCAACATGTCATATGAAGAAGTAGTGAAAATATCAATGCCTACTTACTTGTCACCGTTGGGTCGAATCCGCGGGCGGCGGTGAAGAGGGATCGCCCCACAATGGGAGGCTCGAGGCCCCCCGCTGGTAGACCTTGGCGGCACTTTCGGAGGGCGATGTGGGCCAGTGTCTCTTCGCACTTTGGAGTCCGAGTCTCAAGCGGTGTGGGCCGACGAGGTCTCGCCCGACGACGGCCCGGCTGGCCGTCCGGACAGCCCCCCGGCTGGTCCGACGACGACACAAAGTCAAGCCTCCTCGTCGGCCGGACGGCGTCGGCCGCCTCGGCGTCTCCACCGTCGGGGGCTGCTTTCGTCGGCCTCCTCCTGCGTCGGCGTGGGGGAGAGGGTGGGGGGTCTCGCGTGAGGGATCGGACCCCACATGCGACGTTAGCCGCCTTCCGCTGGCATTTTGTCGAGTCCCCTGCAAAGACAAATAGTAAAACAGCTTAGTATTGCAAAATGAACGAAATATAATTGAAAGGTAACAATAATAACAAAATAGTATTACATGATTTAGAAATTATCTCCCGAATGCCTAAGGCGGGATGTAGTCATCACTATCGCTACCACTATTGTAATCATCAATGTCACCATCCTCATCATCTGTATACGCCCTCATCATCTGTATGACGCCCTCGGCATGTGCATCGCCCCTCCACAACTCTTTTCAAGCCGAAGCCTCCATCGTTCAAGAATTTGCGGGTCCTTAGCATCCTCGCACCTCATCACCCTCGCCGTCATCGATGGCGTTGTCTACTTCCATGCCCATCGGTGAAAGAATGTCTATCTCCAAACGCCCTTCTAGCCCCTCGGGTTGATAGAACTCTTCGGTGTTTGGGTCGGGTTGTAATCATCATCGTTGAACAAAGCGCTTTTACCGTGCGGCGATACAGTGCACAAGGTACCAACCCGCAAGGTCCTCGTCTTTTGGCACGCCCATGGGAGGTAATATACTTGTGTGGCGTGTATATTAGCCACAATATAGACATCCTCTCCTCCATATACGAAATCTGTCGAATTTCGACTTGCCCAATCGTAGGGTCCACTTTTCGTGTCATCGGGATCGAACCAATGGCATTTGAATACCACTAGCTTGAGCTCTTTAGGACCCCCGAAGTTGAGCTCATATATTTCTTCGACTATGCCGTAATAGTCCTTCTTATCCATGCCGGGCGTCATTTAACTCCGGTGCACGTTGTTTTGGCGGTTGGGGCGACTATCCTCGTAGTTTCTCGTCGGCGAAACCGATAGCCATTCACATCATAAGCGGTGAACGAGTTGACCCTACGGGGAAGCCATTGCCCACCTGTTTTTAAATCTTCACACATTTCGGCATCCGTGCGGGCCCCTGCAAGGTGAGGCCATGTAGATCGTTACATTATATGTTACTAGGACCAAAGTCGAACGAGGTTAGTTGGATGGTACCTTTGAGCGTAACCGTGAAATAAAATCAGGCTGCCCATTTTTTAGAAGATTGTCTTCTTGTTGCAAGGTAGGAGTCCCATTCCTCTCCGGTGTTGACCAATAAATTCCCCCTGGAAAAACAAGGCCGAGAGGTTTAGGGTCGATAGGTGGAGGATAGTGACGGGGCGTATGGAACAAGCTCATTGAGAACTTACTGGCGATAAGGAGCGGTTTCGTCAAGGTTCAACAACACATAAAGCATGATATTTAGCCACTCATCAAAGGACAGGTGCTTGTGGGTAGGTGCACTTCCTCTTCCAACTTGCCCTCTGAAAAGGCCGAGGTTCGATGAACTCTCTTCGGCGTTGTAACGAGGGGTAGGATTGTGGACGCCGGGAAGTTTCTCAATAGTACGCGCTGTGTGAAGGTCGACACCTCCTCCGGAATGTATGCCTACGCCACGGAAGGCTCAACTTTGGCTTTATTCCCGCATTTTCTCCGAAGTACCTTGAGAGCCCTCTCGATTGATAGCACCAACGAACTGCCACAGGCCCCCAACCGTGCCTCGCCGGGCGGTGCAAAATCAGTGCTTGCATCGACGGGAAGAAGCCAGGTGGAAATATCATCTCCAACTTGCGCACCAACACAGTGCAGCACGCTCGGATCAGCAATCGCATCCCGAGATAACTCCTTAACACAAAGCCGGGCGGAAGAAAAAGCTCAACTCGCCGGGGCCGCCGCCATTAATCGGCTCGGGAGGTATCCCCGAGTCATCGCAGAAGGATCCGCTCAATCCATATGTGGAAGTCATGACTCTTCATCCCTAAGACTTTCATAGTGCGCAAGTTCACTCCCCTACTCAGGGTTCGCCGCGATACCCATCGTGGAACGATAACGTCTTCATCCACCGTAGTACTTCCTTCCTATCGGCCCTTTTGATGATGTAGTCGGCCGGGCCCTTTTTTCCATCTCCTCCCGGGGCGGGGTCTCTATCACTAGCTTTGGTCTATCGCACAAAGATCTCCATGTCAAGTCTAGCCTTAACGTTGTCTTTTGACTTCTTAAGGTCCATGGTTGTTCGCGGTAAGACCTCGGAGATATTCTTTTACGTATTGCATTACATCGATGTTGTGTGGAAGAAGAAGATCCTTGTAGTAGGGGAGATTAGTCAAGCCCGATATATAAGTCCACATGTGTGTGGTACCATATCCAACAAAACCACCTTTCTTTTCATCGATTTTTCGCACCAGCTAGCTCGGCAAGGACCTCTTCACCGGTCATAAACTTTGGGATGGGGTCGGTGACTTCAACGCCTTTCGTGAAGTGTTTTTTGTCTAGTCTGAATTCATGGTCCTCGGGCAGAAATTGACGATGTTTGTCAAACGAAGAAAACTTGCCACCCTTGAGAAGCCAGGTGAACTGCAAAGCTGCCTTGCATCTTGGGCAAGGGAACCTCCCATGAACACACCATGCGCTGAATATGCCATAAGCCGGGAAGTCATGCATTGAATATAGGTACCACACATGCATTGTAAAGTTTGTCTTTGTAGCTCGGTCGTACGTCAGTACCCCATTTTGCCAAGCATCTTGCAATTCATCCCACACTGGCTGCATGAACACACCCATATTGTTGCCCGGGTACCCGGGTATTATCAGCGTCAATAACAGGTGCTTCAGCTCAAACATGACACCAGGGGGAAGATTGAGAGGGATCACGAACACGGGCCAACAACAGTGTACGGGGCCGCCCGCTTGACCGTGCGGGTTGAACCCATTCATTTGCCAACGCTATGCGTACATTTCGAGCCTCCATAGCTTTTTCAGGATGCATATTATCGAAGTGCTTCCATGCATCACCATCCGATGGGTGTACCAACTTCTCAGGACTGTATCTTTTGCCCTTCTTGTGCCATGTCATTTGTTTCGCGGACTCCTCTGTCATGTACAGCCGTTGGAGCCTCGGTAAGAAAGGAAGGTGTCGTAGGACCATCTCGGGGATCTTGGACTGTTTCTTCGTGCCATCACTATATTCTACCTCCACAAACCTAGAGGCTTTGCACTTTGGACAGTGTGTTGCTTCGTTCAGGTCTCCCCTAAATAGGACGCACCCCTTTGGACATGCATGGTACGACTCATAAGGCATCTTGAGTCCACGAAGAAGTCTCTGTGACTCGAACGTGTTCTTCGGCGGGGCGTGACCCTCAGGAAGCATTTTGCCAATAACTTGCGGCGGGTGTCGGCCGCCTCGACTAATGCTCAATTGCGACTTCAACGCTATAAGGCGTGAAATGGCATCCAGCTTCGTAAGCATTGTCTTCTCGTGAAGGGCCTGCTGTGCCGCCTCCATCATCTCGTAGAACGCCTTTGCGGTTTCCTCAGGTTCCTCCTCCAATCCTCCATTGAACTGTGCATCGTGAAAGTCTGCCATCATGTCTGCCATCCCCGCATCTTGATCATACTCCTCGAGGAGGGGCCTCACCACGTCCTCCCTAATAAGATCGACTTCACCGTGGAAGATCCAGCGGCTATAGTTTGGGACGAATCCGTTGTTGTAAATATGCTTCCCCATTTCAATCTTCACTTTCGCTTTTTCTTGTTCTTACATTTGCTTGCACGGACACGGCATCCGAATAGAACCCTTAGCGGTGGGCCAAATGCATGCTCGGGGGAAAGCATCGGTCCCCCTAACCCATTCAAGGCTCTTACTTGCGGCCCGTGTACATCCACTCACGGTTATCCATCCTCTGTCATACGCACATGTCGGCTACCCACATAACCAGCAATTCCATCTACACGGCGTTCCTACCATCTAATAGGTGAGGGATAGGTCCCTAATCCCACCCGAGGATGCGTAGACAAGGTTAGCATCCATGCTCGAGGTCCGTCAGGCGGGAATTTCGGCGACACCTCCCGTTGTTCTCCCGATACGTCCCCGGCGGGGAGAGTGTGTATCCGGAGAACAACGGGGAGGTCTTTGCGAAAATTCGGCTCGGACGGGACCTGAGCATGGATGCTAACCTTGTCTACGCATCCGCACGGCTGTCCAAAACGTGGACAATCCGAAGCGGTACGGTCGCAGATATGCACAGATGCGCATACCAACGCCTGTATCTCTTTCGACGGGAGACGCCTAACTGGGTCGCGCTATGTAAGACAACTACAAGGACGGGACAGAGGTGATTCATACCTACGGTGTCGGTGGAGACGCGGTGCAGCAAGACCCGCAGTCCCACGAGGACGACCGGGGTCGCCGAGTCCCTCCCACAGGTCCTCCTACAAAACAAGGCCAAAAATAGTTAGTGTCGACTCTAAATTTGGCGGCAAGCACCTCCCCCGCACGGGAGGTTCCCCAAACCTGCAAAAAACATGGCACGAAGGCCAACAACCACATGCATATACCGAGAATGGGCACGAAGGCCACCAACCACCAATATATCAACATGAGCCATTCACTTTACTTCTCGAAACCATGCAGATGAAAGTATTCAAGTATTACCATAACTATTACTACTAACCCTACAACTATTACTAACAACTACTAACACTACTAATACTAATTAACCCTACAACTATTTTCAAAATATTTACTAACTAGTTCCTAACTAACACTACTAACCCTACAACTATTTACTAACTACTACTACTAACACTACAACTAACACTACTAGAAGGATAGGGTTTACCTTCGCCGCGGCAACACGAAGAACGACGACCGGCGTCGATCACCTTCTTCCTCCTCTCCTTTCTCTTCCTCCTCCTCCCCTTCCTCTTCTTCCTCCTCCTTCTTCCTCCTCTCCTTCCTCTTCTTTCTCCTCTCCTCCCTCTTCCTCCTCACCTTCCCCTTCCTCCCTCTTCCTCCTCACCTTCCCTTTCTCCCTCTGCCGGGGGGAATAGGGGCGGGCCAGCGGAAGGCAGAGGGCCGGCGGGGCGTGGCGGGACGCCGGCGGCCTTCCGCCCGGTGGCGCGCCCGGGGCTCTTGCGAGCCCGGCCGCCCGGATCGGCGCCCGCGGGGATGGGGGGGGCGGGGCGCCCGGCGGGCTGGGGGCGGGCGGGGGTCGGCCCGGGCGACGGGGATCCGGATCCGGCGAGCTGCGGCGGCCCGGACTCCGGCGAGGAGTCGTGGCGATGGCGGCGGCCCGGCTCGGCCTTGGGCGAAGCGAGGTCCCGGGGGGCGGGGCGGGCGGGGTCTAGGGGTGGCGGGGGGCGGATCCGGCGGGCCGGGGCGGCGCGGCTCCGGCGGTGAATGGCGGCGGTGGCGGTGGCGGGGCCGGGCGGGGGTGGTCGGGGCGGGGATGAATGACTGAAGTGGTCTCTGTTGCCCTGATATTATGTGGCTTTCTTGGGAGTGCCAGAGAAAAGCGGCTCGGCGGCAAGGAACTATTTTATTTTTTAAAAAATACCCTTTGCCGAGTGCCACCGCGTTTAAGCACTTTCGGCAAAGGCCTGTTTAATTTTTAAAAAATACCCTTTGCCGGGAGTGCCAGCGTCTAGGCACTCGGCAAAGAACTTGTTTGCCGGTGTCGGTTGGCACTTTCGGCAAACTATCATTTTTTTGAATTTTTGCCCAATTTTTTTTTGTATTGCCTTGTGCGCTAATTACATCTCATCTTGAATTTGGGACAATTTTAAGTTGTTTTGCTATATTTCATGAATTATTTATATTTTTCTTGCATTTTTACGGACCACTCTAAATTTGAGCAGCGGTACATGAAATGATGGACTGTGGTCATTCAAAAAATGTTATTCCACGATGTTTGGCGTATGTTTAGGCTCAATCCGGGGGACTCGCGTGGAATTTCAAACATTTATGTCTTGGGGAACATGACGAGTTACGTCGGTAAAAAGCGTGTTTTAAAATTCTATAAAATCAAACAAAGTTTAAAAATCACGAAACTTGGCGTGGTGTCTTGTCATCTCATGAGGAGGCTGTGGAAAAAATTTGAAAAAGTTTCGAGCAAGTTGTGGCGTCGAATGCTTGAAACCCGGACATCTCCACACTTCATCACATGTGATGAAGTGTGGAGATGTCCGGGTTTCAAGCATCCGACGTCACAACTTGCTCTAAACTTTTTCAATTTTTTTTTCCACAGCCTCCCCATGAGATGACAACACACCACGCCAAGTTTCGTGGATTTTTGAACTTCGCTTTGGATTTTATAGAATTTTAAACACGCCCCCGCAAATAACTCGTTTCCGCACATAAATGTTTGAAATTCCACGCGAGTCCCCTCGATTTGAGCCTAAACATACGCCAAACATCACTAATAACATTTTTGAATGACCACAGTCCATCATTTCATGCACCTGCAGTTCAAATTTGGAGTGGTCCGTAAAATGCAAGAAAATATAAATAATTCATGAAATATAGCAAAACAACTTCAAACTGTCTCAAATTATGAAGATGAGATGTAATTAGCGCACCAAGGCAACACAAAAAAATGGGGCAAAAATTCAAAAAAAATGCATAGTTTGCCGAGTGCCATGGAGGACACTCGGCAAAGAACCTCTTTGCCGAAAGTGCATGGACGTGGGGCACTCGGCAAAGGGTGCCTCCTCATTTGCCGAGTGCCTAACGGTGGACACTCGGCAAAGGTGACGGAGGGTATCGACGTTCGGCCCTGTTATCCTTTGCCGAGTGTTTTTTTGCCGACGGCTACACACTTTCGGCAAACATAACATTTTCCGAGTGCTGAACGTCGCCGACGGCAAGGCACTCGGCGAAAGCCTTCTTTGCCGGTGCTGAGTTTGGCACTCGGCAAATAGAACGTTTGCCGAGTGCCCGATGTTTGCCACTTTCGGCAAACCTCTTCGCACTTCGGCAAAGAAGCGGATTCCTGTAGTGAGCGTTGCCGTTGCACGCTGTCCTCAAGCCACATCCGTCTACCCTGACGAACTGCACGCCCTCGCCGTGTGCCTTCATCGTCGCCGTTGAGAAATCCCGAGGTGAACTCTCCTCAACCACGTATGTCTTCTTGTGTTCCTTCTCTGACATCGAGCTCCAGCGAGTGAAGCTCCATCGATGGCCATGACACAATGACTGCATCGTGCATGATCTGTACGTGTGCTCTAGCTGAACCGATTAGCTTGATGACATCAATCCTAGCTTTGATGACATCATGGCGACATCAACATGATTTCTGGCCGTTTCGAACTTTTAAATTTCGAATTTGAATTTAGTTTATTAAATAATAAACTTGTAAAATTCATATCTACGCCGTTATAGCTTCGATTTTGGTGATCTTTACGTATGTGTGATCGTAGTGATGTGTAGATTAGTTTTTAATCTTTTCAAACTGTTTTTCCACAGTTGGTGTACTGTTCTAATTGTAACCTTGTTTGCCATGCATGATTGGATCCATATGTTTGTGTGTTGCTGATTGGAATCAAGTAGATCGGTGAGCTTTATGTTGTTGATCTCGAAGAAGATTGCGATCAAGAAGAAGTTGACAATCAAGAAGGATTTATCTTGAAGCTTTGGACTTGAAGAAGGATCGTATTTGAGGCAAGTATAGCATGGGACTATCCTTGTTACATATTCACTTTAATCATTTAATCATATGCATGTGTCTAATTTGCCAACCTTAAGGACATCCTAGCCAGTTATCTTGTTTATTGAATCCTATGGGTATATGAATGAACATATATGAAATTATGGTTAAGATATGAATGTTGGCAACATGACTTCAGAGTCGGGCTCATGCTTTTACATGATGCTCGGACTCTCCGTAAGGACTTATCTGTCGTGATCATCCGGGATATACAAGTACAACTATGGGGGTCACATGGCTCTGGCTTTAGTTGTTCAAGGGTTTTACCTACTTTTGTTGATGGTTTGCCGAATTGGGAGAAACGGGGTTGTAGCTCATTTGGCCATTAATATTCTTAGGGGGACCTTTGAACAGCTTTATGTGGTTTTCATTTGTTTAGGGAGTCGCGAACCTACTCGGTGGAAACCATGACCTGTAGTGAAAGTGTACACCTCTGCTTGCAGAGTTAACTAAACTGATATATCAGCCGTGTTCGCGGTCATGAACGGCCTTGGAGACATTACAGAATAGAGATGATGTTGAGATATGGACATAAGATGAGGATGGATCTGAACATGACGATGGACTGTCATGAGAACGATACCTATGATGATAATGTGGGCTAATGGGTTAAGCATAACTTATTGCTAATTAATTGCTAAAACTTTGACTTACTAAAATGCTTACCGATTAAAACCAAAGGTCAAGCCTTCTCGAGTCTCATAACCCCATGTTATGCTTGCGGAGTTCAACATGGACTCACCCTTACTATTTCCCCACACCTCGGGAAGAAGTTAGGCTTGTGATCAACCAAATGGTCGGTCGGTCCCTGTGGAGTCTACACCAGAAGATTGAAGAGTCTTTCCGTTGTCTGCGCTAGCTGATGTTATTTGCTTTTTATATTATGTTCATTATATTTTAAGCATTGTGAATTGATACTATCATTTATTTGTACACTATATGTGAGATTTGACTTCCGGGGCTCACATATAGCATCATCTGGTTTTATTCTTAAAACCGGGTGTTACAAGCTAAGTGTTGCTGGTATATGGAAAGATTCTAGAAAGATCGGTTGTATACTAGATTCACAACTAGAAATGTTGGAAACCAAATTCACAACTAGAAAGATTCTAATGGGCTAAAATTCTAGAAATCCGAAATACCAAAATAGGCATGAGTCTCGCTATTATTTGAAATCTTGAAAACCAAATTCCTATTGGTGAACCCACATTTTCTGGGGCATTTTTTACAATAAACATTTATGGAAACTTATAGAACTAGCTTAGTGGAATATTGAAGGATTAACATGGAATTAATGTAGCGAGCTTAACTTGTGGGGTCAGGATTACAAGGATCATGTAAAAGAGAGACCATAATGTAAGAAATGTTACTACTGAAGATTGCTTCAGCGACCCATGTAATGTAATGCAGGCTTCTGCGCAGGCAGCATCTTATCTTTGGCTCGGATTTGACCAGCTGGAGGCAGATTGAACAACAGCTTCGGTCACAAACATTGTGACCCACTGCAGCTTCATTTTTTTTCGCGAGCGGACATTCACTCGTATTTCATTAAGAGGAAATTTGACAAATACAAACCTGAAGCAATCTCAATGACGAGGAAACATCAAGTACTCAGAGTCAAGCCTCCTATCTACTGGATCCGTGATAAATGGATTACAAGATATCTGAATTTTGTGACCACAGCGGAGCCACCATAGCCAGCGATCGAAATTTTCATTTGGGGGCTTTGTTATTTTACATAGAGAAACGGGTTGGTCTTTGCCATTTGGGGGCTTCTTCATCACACTGAACCAGACTGGACTAAACTCAGAGGGTTCAGCCAACTGGCAGCCTTTACCCAAAAGAAACAATAAACCTGCTATAACCTTAGGCCTACACGGAAGCACTAGAGGGGAAACATGACCAAAAATATTTTCTTCCTAATTCACTCCCAGTATGGCAGTTGTGTCACGCAGGCCTAAATTTCAAATATCAGATATCCATTTTCCTCCCAAACCGACTCTGTCATATGAACACCAGCATTGTCTTTGACTGGCATCTCCTCCTTTTGTTGGAATTGAACGGCCAAATACTTCAGTGATTCTGCATGCCACTCCAGCTATAGGAATTACATTCGCCAGCATGATAAAATTCATGATGTACCTCAATCCTAGATATTCTGATCGCTGTGCATCACATGGAGCATTTTCACTTCTAAAGCTATAGGCTCGCTTTAACGAACAACTGGTGCATGATGATCAGGACGGAATGACCTCTGCACTGTATTGGAAATGTGGGAAATATGCTCTGAACATCTCCCTCCCCCTCTTCTCCTCACACACAACTCTATCAGCTCTCGTTTGTGGCCTTTCCAAACTTTACTTATATGCTAGCCTAAAACAAGGTCAGTGCAACACAAGTCGGTTTTTTATTTAGCAGTACCGAAAAATAATTGCATATTTATTGGTTCAGCTGGTTTGGTACATATCAAATCGGATCAAAGCATTCACGTGGGCTCCGTTACTACAAACTAAGGGTCATTTTTAAGGTAATTTAATTTGATGGCACACAGAAGGTGCTGGCCTCTGCTGTCTTAGCTCATGGAGAGCTAGATGTAGTGTTGGCTTGTTTATCAAAGCCACACGTAACTGGGTGAGCTATAAATTAACACTTACTAGCTGCTAGCGTCCATTTCAGACAGCAGCATAAATGGCCATTAGCTGTCAATCATGTTTGATTTAGAGACCAAGAGATATTGTTAACTGTGTAATTGTTTGAGTGCAAGAAATGGTCCAACACAATGGTGGGCACTTTGGGAAATGACATTCCTCACATTTTAAGATGACTTATTACACATAGGGCTGTTTGTGTTCACAATATGCCAATAGTGTATTTGTTACATTTGTTCTATTTTCCTAAATTTTAGATTAGCTTCATAATGGTCAAGACGTGAAGTTATCCCATCTACAAAAGGATCAGCATGCATCCAATCTCATTAATTATGTAATAAACAGGTTAAAGAGTTCTTGGAATCTCCTGTGTTTTGAGCAACCGGTTGACCGACTTTGGCTACCATGTTTCAAAATAATTTGTCAGCTGAATAACACCTTAATAAATATAACCGGTGACCGGAAAGGTGTGGGAGTAATAAGTCAAGGAGACCTAATTACAGCCAGGACCACCAGGGCTAATTAAAGCATGATGGACATTTTTCAAGGCCATGGAAGCACTTGGTGACGATCTATAAGGAGTAGTAGAACCTGAGCCCTCCGAATGAAACCCAAGCCAGAAAATGCTGGTGCTGCTTATCAGGACTGGGAAACATTGGGAAGTTTTGTAACTTGCGCTTACGTTTTCTGTGAAAGAGATCGATACTAGTTGCCTCGCGCGTATCACCACCCACTGCCTTATATATCATGTCCGGCGCCCGGTACCCAGTATCTAGCATCGAGCATGCATGGACATCAAGGATATTGCATACGAGTTATCTGTCTTATGGAAAAGGAGGCAAATAAATAGTTATCAGCATGAACAAATAAAGCTGACAGATGATGAAAATATTTAAACAATGCATGTAGATTTAACTGTTGCAACTTGAAATGCCATAAGATGCCAAATAAATCGAGTTATGAGCACACACTTGTCCAAGATCGATTCCTTCAACCAAATTTTGACCTGTCAAATTTTTCTCGGACTTCATTTCATGAGTTTCAGTTGATGTATGTGTATTCATGTAGACCTGTATTGCCAGGAAAATATGTTGTTCTATGCTGTCACCTCGATCTTGTCCCGCTGCTAGAAATGTGAATTGCCCTATCAGCAGAAAACATGACATAAAAATGGCAAACCCAAAGACAAATACTGATAGGGCCAGCTTGACAGAGAAAATGAATTTTCTTGTCAGTTCACCTGCAGAAACAAAATAGCCTATCTGAAACACATGCTAAGGGAAAATATTGTCATCTGGTTTTATTTTTTTTTTTTTCTCCTGGGTGCTGGGTTTAGGATTTTGATTTTATTTTTAATGTGTTGGCTATTTATAAGCCGCCAATAATGTGAATGATGAAGTGTTTTTACTACGACAGAACATGTGATGAATAATGAATTAACTCTGTAGTAGCCAATGGGCTATACTTTCCATCTTCATCCTCAAGCAAACGAATGAGGAACCACCAGCAGCTGCAGTGCTTCACAATTTCACCTCACCCTGTGGTCAGTGTTGACATCCTCACTCACGCATGCAGAACAAGTTGTTTTACACATCGGCATGTGACTACAATATTTATTAGTACATTATGTGTTCCATTGCCTATATTTCTTTGGATGAACACAAACACCTCACAAGAACTGGCTACTTTTGTCAAAATGCTACACCATGTAGTCGACTAAGGTCATCTAGCTGTCTGGGTTCAGAACCTGGGGAGCTTTTGATGGCCGTTTATTTTTATCTGGTTATATTTACGCAACTATTTTATTTTCTTGTTGCCCATCTAACTGTGTAATTACTATTGAAAAACATAAAATTTGGCCCCTACATCAGTCTGTGTCCAGCTCCACGATTGGGCTGTAATAGAGAGACTAACTGATCGATCATGGAGTTTCAGAACATGCGTTGGTGCTCTGCAATGTGAGGAAACATTTGATGACTTCTCGAACTCAAGAGGAAGTGGTTCTAGAGGAACAATGCTTCCACGGAATGAAGGCTTCTCTCAAATTACATCTCGACTTGCTCAATTTGATCAGCGGAAGTCTTCGTCGCAGTCCCAAAAAATTCCTTGATTCATCCCAAGCCTATGACCCTACACAAACAAGGCAACTGCTAGTTCTAGCATAAATTTTCTATGCTATATTTCTGAGTTGAAAATATCATGGATAGGTTGTGTCCTGCATTATATATATGTAGCGCCTCTATTATTCACACTCCATTGATCCTATAGTAGTACCTCATTTTGGCACAAGGTACTGGTTTTATTGACTCTATTCAACTATGTTGGGCAAGCAAACATAGGATCCTATACACTCCATTGATCCTATACATGACTAGGAATTGCTGGACTCATTTGTGCCATTCCTAGTCATGTATACAAACCCATCAATCTGTAGTCCAGCAAGGTTTCGAATCTTGTAGTACATAAGTATGAAGTATTTGGCGGATAAAGTGAGCAAATACAGGAAATAAATATTGATGATCTTTTCAGTACTACAGAGCAAAACATATCACTGTCTACGCCATTAGTGTTGTTTGCTAAACTGGCAGCGATGATGTGTCACTACTAATTCATTTCAAATTGAACCGACTGACATGGTTATATATACTACAAGATTAACGGGAATTTACAAGCTGATGCTAACGACTACAGAAATATTGTGGCCGTCGGTCCTGGTTTCAGAAGCACTACTGGAGTTCAACAGAATGTCCTCGAACAGAATGTCTGAAAGCTTGGCCCCTAAGGAGTGAGCCGTGGCATTAGATTTTTTGCAATCTTGACAACCTGAATTTGTTTACTGGACACCTCATTAAGGATCCTTTGAGTGAACGGCATGATTTCCCAGAGTGGGGATTGTCCAGGTTACCCCCACTGAAGAAGTTCACTAGAGCTTAATTGTCCATTAGGATGGAGACCTGATTCATATTCAGTAACCTGATGGTCGTCTGCCTTAGTCATAAGCACAGAAGCACAGAAGTATCAAATCCAAATTTTAGTGAATCAATGCAATTCACAAACTCCCCTGCATTGGGCAGCCACTCCAGATAATGAGTCATGCGTGCCAGCTAACTCCATATGTTAGGCTCACTACTGTAAAATGGGGCGTTCCTACAGTAGGCTTTTTGTAGTAGTGGCTGAAGGCATGGTCAGCGAGATCACAGGTCACAGCCATACCATGATCACCTTAACGCATGCTGTCTTTATTTGCCTCGCAAAACAAGTTAATGTGTGGTGCATGCACAACTCATAAAGTGATCTTAAGAATACTAAAATGCAATTTCTATGTTGATGGACCTCTGTTACACCCTAATAAAGTTGAAGTGCCAACAATATTTTACTACTTTCAATTTAATAATTTGTGCCAACGAACAACAAAATTTTGTTTATTTTATATTTTGTGAATAAATATAAAAAAAAATATTGTTATAAAAAAAAAGAATAGCCACATGTGACAACGTGCATGTCTCATTTGTGCATATTTACTATATTTTAAATGAGACATGAATCAAGTTCTCCATTTCAAAAATGAATTGGCTTCTCAAAGTTGAAAAATGAATTAACTTCTCAATGGTTTTATCGTCGTTGCTTGATATTGCATAATTGTGTTTTTTAGGCACGTGCGTGTCGCACGTGCATTTCCACTAGTAAAGTTAAAGTGCCAACAATATTTTACTACTTTCAATTTAATAATTTGTGCCAACGGTGATGCAATACTGTCATGTTCACTCTTGGGGCTGAGGCTCTACCGGCGCTAAAAGCGCTCGGTGAAGGCCTAATAGCCCTCGGTGGAGCCACCACCGGCGGTGCCCTCGGTACCAACCCCTCGGTGAAATTCTAAACGGGGAAAAGGTTTCACCGAGAGCTCCAACACGGCCCCTCGGTGCAATCCGTGCCAAACTGCACCGAGGGGCTCGGCCCCTCGCAAAACACGGGCGTAACGTCGACGGGCGTTTGCCACCGTCGGCGTCAACTACACCGAGGGCCACCTCAACCACACCCTCGGTGGATTTTAATTTTAAAAAACTTAAAAATGTTATCTATCTACCGGCGCCATGTCGAGAAGGGTGGTCGGTAGATTCAAAATATTAAAAACCTGGACACCGGATCTACCGAGGGGCCAGGTCATCGACGCCGTCGGTGTAGTATGGTCGTTTTCACCGAGGGCGCGGGCGGCCGGTGAAACGACCATATTACACCGAAGCGCTTCCATCGGTGTACACTGGGAACATGGGGTTATCGGCCCCCATCTCCCGATTCACCAAGCACTGCCCTCGGAATAGGGTCTGTACCGAGTGTCCCACTCGGTGCGGTGACCATGTTTTTGTTTTTATTCCTGTTTTTTCTATCCACCTTTACAAAAGAAACATACAGATCACATATCACATATATTTGACATCCATGCACTCGATACAATTCATTCATCACATATATATCACATGTAGCTCAAATATTCATCACAAGTCATCTAGTTTAGTTCCACAAGTCATAGTTCACAAATCCACAAGTACCACAAGTCATAGTTCAACAAGTTCCACACAAGCTTAACCAAAAGTACCACAAGTTCCAAAACCAAGTACCACAAGTGCACGACTAGCTCATGGAAGAGGGGAGGGGGCTGTTGTTGCACGCCCGTGAAGGAGTCGGCCAAGGAGACCCTTTGATCATCATTCCCGGGAGGCGGCGCGTGGTTCAACCCATCGATGCCGGCCGCACAAAGTAGAATATGCGACATGTGTTAGGCGTGAACCCAAGACATCCACTAATATATGGACTTATTGACACACAAGCATACTCACGGGGAGTAGGTTGAGGCGGAGCAAACGCCGCTAGCGGGTATCGGGCAGTGGAGCCCCCGAGGTCCGGAGGTAGTTCATGAGCTCTGCTAGCTGCCGGCTTGGGTTTCCTGTTGGGTCCGTAACGCTGCCTCCGCTTTGTCATTGCCGCCTCGACTCATCTAGCCGGACCTACAAGATGACAATCCATGAGAGGTGATGTAAACATATATATTGTGAGTAAAGAAATCGCTTTTGATAGAGGAATAACCTGAGTTCCTGGAGACGCGCGCCGCGTGCAACACTAGGATGCGGGAGTATAGGCGTGCTACGATCGTGCTCTCGGATCGGATGCGTGAGAGACTTAGCCGAGCTGCCGATGCAGCCATCGGCAATCCACAACCGTCCGTGCTTCTTACCTCCTCCCACCGTCATCACGATCTCGGGATCGATGTCCCCGACCGAATGAGATCAAAGTCCGGCCCATAGCGCCTTCTTTCTCGCGTCCGTAGGCCTTGACCTTTTGATGCACGTTGGGGTTGGTGTACACCTCGGGCGGTCGCTCAGCCGGTTACGTTGGACGACGCCTTTTGTGGGACATGCGAGCTTGCATGAAGTCGTTGCAATCCATCCTGGGTGTGCCTTCACTGCGAGAAAGATGAGATAATTAGAAACTAGGCAAAGTTGAGCATTACATACGATAAAAGAATCCACGTACCCATTGTTGGCATTTGTTAAGAGCTAAAAGAATATGAAGGATTCTGCAAAGCGCCTGCGTAACACCTACCATTGTAGCTTTTCCCTAAGATGAGTATTTTAGAGTATCGTATCCACAGGGGAAGCTTTGGTTAAAGAATTCTAATAAGTCACAATCATGTATCCACTAACCGAAAGCAAACCACTAGACTGTAGTGAGGGGTAAATGTTAAAGGATAAATAAGCATAAAATAATAAGCTACTTAAGTTATCAAGGAATTACTAAACTAATCAAGAGGTCAAAGGGAGAGATCAAGGTTCCTGGTATCTCTATTACTTAGGTTCTATGATAGCAATTATACTAATGCACTTTGGGAGCAAAGCAGGTCCGTCCCAACTCTCGAAGTAGACCGGGAAGAAGGTAGTTGGGAGAAGGCTGCCAAAAAGCTCTAATGAAAAACACCAATCCAAACGTGGTGGACTACAAAGGCCTTACAGATTTGTCACCCACCCCCCGGGCTACCACAACTATCCATGGGATTGGGCGCAACCTCGTGTAACCTATAGCCTAAACACCATATCTATACTATAGATTACTACTCTAGCTACCATGAATAACTAGAGCACTCAATACGAGCGGAGATCCCATGCAATAATATAACAACTATACTTAACCATATATGAATTAATGGAAGTAAATAGAGAAGATATAAATATATGAATCATAAGTCTTGTAGAGAAGATACGAAGACATACCATACTCTAAAGACATCTCGAGGACAAGAGCATAGCTCCTCTCTCCTTTATTCTTGATTAGATCTAAGTTAGATCTAATCTAGTTCTAATTACATGGCTAATCTATATCTAATTACATATCTAATCTACTTCTAATCTACCTCTAATTCACTAATCCCGAGAGAGGTTATCCTTACATTGGGACACCTCTACAACCGAGAGTTAATGAATAATGAGATAGAATGAATTAGGGTTTAACCCCAGGCGGGGGTCTTCTTATATAGGCCTTGGCGATGAATGTGAACCCTTGGATCAAACCGACCTTGGCAACGGTGTAGATACAACCTCAATGTCGGTGGTAAACCCGACCTTCAAATGTGAGGCGACATGTGGCCCCACACTGGCGGCCGCCAGGGTGGAGACTGGCGGGCGCCAGGGTGGAGTGCCACCTCGGCTTCCTGTCTTTTCTCGTGTCCTCTGGTATTTTCTAGAATGTTTTAGTTCACTTTTCGGGTTGAGTTGCTTTACGGATAAGTCTGGTCTTCATATGCCTTGTATATTCCTAACTTTCTCCATTATTCTCTGCAATTATCTATTAAGTCCCCCTCAAATTATATAAATCACCAAAACTCATGGAATTATGTTAGTTAAACCCCTAGACTTATGTTAATATTCATTTTAAGCCCTTATCCAAGTTTAGTTGACTAGTAATATTATGATATAACATGTGTCAACAAGTTCCCCAAGCTTACCCTTTGCTAGTCCATAGCAAAGCCAAACTTAGCAATGGATCGGGAGTTGCTTTTAACGCTATCACACCTTTAAAGTACACATGCTTTCAAATAAAATTTCTCTCGGATAAAGATAAAATTTTTTAAACTTCAACTTACCCTTATTACCTTTTTATCTTTTTTTGGGGCTTATCTTTTTCTTCAATTCTTGGGTAATTGAAAGATAGAACAGATCAAGTCAAACACTATATCTCAAACTCTTTTGATCACTGTCCTTCCTCGAGTTTTTTGCTGGTTTTAAATAAAACTCAAAGTTCCTCGGATGACTCTCTCTAATCTCTCATTTGTGGTTCTTGTGGATCCTCTCTTAGGCAATAATATAGTGTTGCCTTACTCTTATAATATATAACATTTTTTAACTAAGGCATTAATATATTATGCCTTCTTCTCTCTCACCTAATATCTAAGGCTTATATATCCGAGCTCATAGGTAGGAGAAAATAATTTATTTTCTTACTAAGCATATATCATAAATTCAAGCAATGGATCCAAAGATACAAGTCACACTTGATCAAGTGGTGCATGTGTATGGTGGATAGAATATGGTATGGAATGTAGTAAAAGTATGAAGTAAATAGAATAGATGATGGGAAATCTTACTTTTGCTCCTTTTAGGAATCTTCTCTCTTTTTTTGAATTTTTTTTTTTGAGAACCCGGGTTGTATCTCTTTCTTTTCTTTTTCTTTCTTTCTCCTTTTCTTTTTTTTTAATGAACAAGAGAGGTGGACTCTGCTAGCCCTCGGACTTGTGTCCATTATTTCCTCTCTTATAAAGATGTGGGTTCTATCACCCTCGGACACTTGTCCATTATTCATCTTTGTTTTTTTAGAGATGTAGGCTCTACTCGCCCTCGAACACTTATTCATTTTTCATCTCTTTTTTAGGGAGGTAGGCTCTACTCGCCTGCGTGGGACTTTTGTCCATTTTCATCCCCTTTCTTTTTTTTTTAAAGATACACAACCCGGATCTCTTTTTGCAATAACTTTTTTGAGAGGTATAAATGTAATGGATCTTTTGTAAGATATTGGCTAGCAATGAATGGATGGGTATAGTAAATATTTTTAGTTGCTCTCCCTAAGATAGGAGTAGAACATTTTTGTTGGCTAGAGTGAGTGGATAATAGTGAAATGAAATGAATGGAATGAGTGGAGTGTACATGATCAAAGATGACAAGTTTCTAAGGGTTAGACAAAGATTGAACAAACTCAATGCAAAGCAAGCAAATCTATATATATTTTTCAAAAGGTTTTCTTAATCTAATTAGCATGTATATATGGCTATGGTAGGAGGTTCACACTCTTGTCATACAGGAACTTATCATGTGCATTTTCAATTTTCAAAATATAAATCTCCAAAAATCTAGTGTCACTAGGAGTAAGATCAATAGCAAAATCGGACTCTCATATATCGTATCCGTCAATTACCTAGACTTTTAGAGCAAGCATTTGCAACCCATAGGTTTCATGTTTTAGTAAACAATTTTGCAAATGGAGCTCGAGAGAAAATTAAGCTTGAAAGCTAGATACTAGAAAAGTATAACAACGGAGCAACTATTCATCATCTCCATGACTAGAGATTATCTTCGAGTTTATTTTATTCTCACACTCTAATATAGACTCTTAATAAAGACTAGATAGACTCTATTTATTTGGTTTTCTAAGTTATGCATCTTTTTATTTCTTTCCAATAAAGCAAACAAATCTAGCTAAAATTAAATAAGATAAAGGGATACTTATCTCGATACATGGGGGTTGCACTCCCCAAAAATTTGGATGTTGACATAGTCTTCAATGTTCTTGATGGTTGGAAGTAGAGGTAGATAGTGATAGTGGACTGATTGATCTTCTTTAATGCCGGACACCATGTGTCATGTCTCTCTTCCTTGAAATCCCTAACAACTTAAATAAACAACAAAACTAGTGGAACTTGATTAAGCATTAGGGGGTCACCACATTGCTTTTGTCTATTTGGAAATCTTTCAAAGCAGCAATAAATATTTTTGGATTTTCTATGCAAAAATAAAGAATGATGATGCATGCATATTTATTTTATTTTTATGCCACCACAAGAAATATCCTTGTAGGTTGTTACACACCACAAAATTACTCACATGGGGCTTAGAGTTTTTCAATGTATATGCAACAAACAAATATTTATTTTTCTTTTCTAATGCAAGGCTAGTAATATAAATATGCTAAAGGAAAATAATTATGCAATGCAAGGTAAATATGCTATGCATATAGATAACTACCGATCTTACCTTTTCTACGAGGATTCGGTGTTTTAAGTCCTCCCGAACAAGACTTCTTACCTTGTTATTTCCTTAAGTGTATTATCTGATCTTGACGGTTGTGCTCCTTGAGATGGTGAAGGACAACGTCACCCATGTTCTTTTGCCTTATCTTATGAGTTGGAATGAAACGTGGCGCAAAATCTTGTTTAGTGTGCATGATTGTAGGACATTCACTTGTCAATTCCCGAGAGACTAGTAGGCTTCTCCACCATTTTGCTCAAAGTGTGTCCCGCTTGCAAAGTCAAGGTAGAGATCAAGTGCATGGGCTCGTTGGTGGGAAAACACCAACAGAACCAAAACTTCATTCATTCTTCTCTAACCATAAGCACAACAAACAAGATAGAGTTGATTCTTATTTGCTTTGCTTAAACCTAACTTGGGTGATAAGATCAGAAGATTAAGCATGATTGTTTGTGATTAAAACATTCGACAGATCAAATCAAGCTCATTGACCCTTGGAAGGGTTTTCTTATCTAAACATCAAGAGCATGATTATGATTCTTCCAAAGCAAGGTAATAAACTTTCGGCTTACAAGATTATGACTAAGAGATTAAGAGAATGGTGGTAAGAATAACTAAAAGAAACAAAACATGTTGAGCTAAATGAAGATGGATCAAGTAAAGGTGTTGCTCTAACATGTTTAGCTCATTGTTTATGAACATGCCATAGTTGATGTAAAGTTTAATTAATGACAACTTACCTCAAGATGTTACCTTATTATTGGAGTGTGACAAACAGAGTAGCACCTTGTGGTGGTCCTTTTCTTCTATGGCCTTTTGTGTATCTTGTTCCACACTTGTCTCCTTTATTGCATCGTCCTTTCTTCCTTGTCTTTAAATTGTGCTGACCTTTTTGCTCCTCTCATGATTTTATTCTTGCAAAATTAGTTGACAACAGATACCCGAAGGATTGTACAAGTAATTGTAAACAAGGGTAGAACTGTCATGGAGCTAAAGGTATCTTCTAAGCTATAAAAAGTTTGGAGATTTTTAATTAGCATGTGCTCACTATTATTTTTTTCTCTAGTGGGAAATTTTATTATATCTTAAGTTTGACTTTGATGAATGACATTTATTAACCATTCAAACTTTAGAGATAAAAGTAATTGTGAGTAAAGGGATTGCAAACCAAATGTCGAGTGATGGGAGCTTGAGTAAAAGAGGAGTATGTCAGATGATCTTTAGAGGAATCGACCTTCCTCCCCCATGCTTGAGCCTTCCTGTCACTTGACACTAAGTGTGAATGCTGGATCATCTCTAATTGTGTGTTGCAATCACCATGTCCTTAGACATTGTTCATCCTTTGTTCCTGCAAGTTTAGTGACCAAGAATACCCAAAGGGAACTTGTCCTGTCTTTGATGTTCCTGTGGCCCATTGCTTCGTCCATCCACTTCATTTTGAGTGATTACTTTTCTAAATCGTGTTATATATATGACACTCTTCTTCATCGAATGGACATAGCATAGACCTTTCCCCGCAAAAATATCAGTGGACACATACCCGAGGGAATACAATATGGTTGAAGTAGGGGCTATTGTCCAAAGCTCATAAGATCTTATCTATGCTAATGAAAAGGTGGTTCTTTGATTACTCTTAGCACAGATTTTATGGTTGCACTAGCATGTGGATCAAAGCAAAGGTAACTTGTAGCAAAAGATAGAGTGAATGGTATTTGTTACTTACAGTTCTTCCATTAATGATGAATGAGCCGTATCTTTTGCACAAGGTTGGAGTTCATCATCATATGCCTTGCTTCATCTCTAATATGAGTTCATCTCTTGACTTACCCCAATTGGATTTGAGAGTTCTCTGCATGGGTTAGTCCAACAAAATATCCAATGTCTACACAAGCAATTTTTAGTTCAATAACCAAACTAGACTCCATGTCTAATTTAATTAAGGAAGGCTATTTAACCTAAGCACCACGCTTAATTTAAAAGCCTTTGAAGTATCCTATAGAAGTACCTCCAAACCAAAGCATACTATAGCAGACAAAAGATAGCATCAAAGCACTAAAGAGATTTAATCAAATTAGAAAGAGCATGATCAAGGTGAGGATTTTTTTTAGATGCAAACATAGATGGATGCAAGGAACTAAACATGCAATGGATCTACTATGAGAAAATATAAACTAAGTGGGTGAATGCATGAGTTAATCAAGTAAACATGCAATGCAATGTTAGAAATTAAATGATAACTACTCAATCAATTTATAGCCCATAAACAAGATTTTCTCACCTTTTAATCTTACTTACCATAATGTGTAAAAGACTTCTAGGTACGTCACTTGAGATGTGTGCATTGAATTCTTGTGACGACTTCTTCTCTAATCTATTCATGGTTAGAATAATATATTTAAATACATACCTTGAGATAGCAGGGGTTCCAATGTGTGATGAATCTTGAATGATCAGCACCCTGGGTTCTTCAATCGTTCTTATCTTGTGGAATCTTGTCGGAAGATCGCAATCGACATCTTTTGTCCCGCTCTATTCCACAATTCAACGTAACAAGGATAATCCTACTAAAGCTAGTGATACACTAAATTAGCGCACATCATGATCATCATTAGAATCTTTTAGGCCAATTGCTTCCCCGACAACGGCGCCAAAAAGCTTGTTGGCATTTGTTAAGTGCTAAAAGAATATGAAGGATTCTACAAGCGCACGTAACACCTACCATTGTAGCTTTTTCCTAGGATGAGTATTCTAGAGTATCGTATCCACAGGGGGAAGCTTTGGTTAAAGAATTCTAATAAGTCACAATCATGTATCCACTAACTTAGCAAACCACTAGACTGTAGTGAGGGGTAAATGTTAAAGGATAAATAAGCATAAAATAATAAGCTACTTAAGTTATCAAGGAATTACTAAACTAATCAAGAGGTCAAAGGGAGAGATCAAGGTTCCCGGTATCTCTATTACTTAGGTTCTATGATAGCAATTATACTAATGCACTTTGGAGCAGCAGGTCCGTCCCAACTCTCAAGTAGACTGGGAAGAAGGTAGTTGGGAGAAGGCTGCCAAAAGCTCTACTGAAAACACCAATCCGAACGTGGTGGACTACAAAGGCCTTACAGAGTTGTCACCCCCAGGGCTACCACAACTATCCATGGGATTGGGCGCAACCTCGGTAGCCTATAGCCTAGACACCATATCTATACTATAGATTACAACTCTAGCTACCATGAATAACTAGAGCACTCAATACGAGGAGGAGATCCCATGCAATAATATAACAACTATACTTAACCATATATGAATTAATGGAAGTAAATAGAGAAGATATAAATATATGAATCATAAGTCTTGTAGAGAAGATACGAAGACATACCATACTCAAGACATCTCGAGAACAAGAGCATAGCTCCTCTCTCCTTTATTCTTGATTAGATCTAAGTTAGATCTAATCTAGTTCTAATTACATGGCTAATCTATATCTAATTACATATCTAATCTACTTCTAATCTACGTCTAATTCACTAATCCCAGAGAGGGTTATCCTTATATTGGGACACCTCTACAACCGAGAGTTAATGAATAATGAGATAGAATGAATTAGGTTTAACCCTCAGGGGGGGGGTCTTCTTATATAGGCCTTGGCGATGAATATGAACCCTTGGATCAAACCCGACCTTGGCAACGGTGTAGATACAACCTCAATGTCGGTGGTAAACCGACCTTCAAATGTGAGGTGACATGTGGCCCCACACCGGGCGGCGCCGAGGGAGGAGATCGGCGGGCGCCCGGGTGGAGTGCCACCTCGGCTTCCCCGTCTTTTCTCGTGTCCTCCGGTATTTTCTAGAATGTTTTAGTTCACTTTTCGGGTTGAGTTGCTTTACGGGATAATGCCCGGTCTTCATATGCCTTGTATATTCCGGAACTTTCTCCATTATTCTCTATAATTATCTATTAAGTCCCTAAAATTATATAAATCACCAAAACTCATGGAATTATGTTAGTTAAACCCCTAAACTTATGTTAATATTCATTTTAAGCCCTTATCCAAGTTTAGTTGACTAGTAATATTATGATATAACATGTGTCAACACCCATCTTTCTTTGTATATGGAGAGGTTGCGGCTGCCTTGATGGTGTGCGGGACCTCCCATCGCCAAACGAGCCTCCCGCAATGTGGCGTGCTTTCGCTGAAACTCCGGTGTGAACCACCTGCCCACGATCATGCGCCCGAGACGGGAGATCGTTTTGGCACCAAGTAGGGACCATCTACATGACATATCGAAGGTTAGATGAAACAAAAATATAAGCTGAAAATGCATCGACTTGTAGCATTTTTCATGTACCTCAATGTACCGGTCTCGAGTGAGCTCCATCCGTCCGGGCGTCCGCTATCTTGACCTTTGTCCCAAGCTTGGACCCGTAGTAGTTGATCACGCACCGGTGCTTCACCTCGTGATGCATGTCGGTGATGCGCTTTTTCATGGAATTGGTCAACACCTCTTCCGCCCGCTCTTCATATCCCTGAGCTGGTCTGAAGTAAGTCTGCATACAAATGTGAACCATCCTTAGTCAGAGAGTGGATTAGTCTAATGAATGCGATGTATCAACAAAAAGTTTGTGCGATGAAGGCTTACTCAAAAGTCGGCCTTCACGTGCTCCGCCACATTGCCGTAGGGGAACATCCTCGGCTTTCTCGTAGTGGTCATACGTGTATGCCGGCTCTTCCCTTTTGTATCGGCGATGCCCGGGGAAGTGCTTCCCGACGAGGAGACCAAGGGACGCCGATTAGGGGAGCGTGAGGACGTGCCGACCAAATTATCCAGTTCCCCGCACAACAGAGTAGGACAAAAGATTAGTTTCCCTAAACAGTTCAAATTAATAGAGGATTGGAGATAACAACAAGGGGATACTTATGATTGCCCATCGGGGCAAATCGCTGGACGGTGGTCCTCGCGGGGAACCCGAGGAGGCTCGCGGGACCTCGGAGGTAGACACCGGAAGTAGGGGACCCCCCAAAGTCATCGTACTCCTCCCGGCCTCCTCCTCGTCCTCTTCGGTGGTCTCAAGGGCACCGCCTCCTCCCCGCCTCCCCGTGGCCGTGGGTGCTCCCCGGCCCTCCCGCCGGCAGCCCCCGCTCCTCCTCCCGTGGGAAGAGGCGGGTTGCCTCCCCGGCTGTCCTCCTAAGCCTCGGCCCCGGCCGGCCCCCTGGCCCCCCTACGGCCGACGCCTCCCCCGGACGCCTCCCCCCGCGGCCGACGCCTCCCCCTTCCGAAAGTAAAGGGAGGACACCTCCCTCCGACGCGAGCCCCGGCTGACTTCGGGCCCCATCCCCCTCCTGACGCCTTGAGCCACGTCCCGCTCACCATCTTTTCAAATCACCTGCAATTAAACAAAATCTCGACTCATCAAGTACAAACATTTGAGAAGGACAAAAATTATTGAAAACTTAGATAAACAAAAAACATTGTATTACATGTGATTAGTTTGGATCATATAACTCGTCATCACTATCAAAATTGTCCAAATAATCGTATCCATCCGAAGGACCGATGTTGTATTCATCATCATGGCCTAATTGTATTCGGCTCAAGCATTTGTAAGTCTCTCTCATTTGTGACCTCATCTCCAAAGTGTCCTCCTCGACCTCAACCATTTCGTTGTCTACGTCCATTTCATTCAAGTCCCGTAACTCTATCACAAATCTCCATGGTAGCCCATCTTCTTGGAAGAATTCTCCATCATATGTGTCCGGGTTTATCAAGTTGTAATCTTCATCGATTGGGACGGTGGTTTACCGTGTGGCGCTACCTTATGCACAATATCCCAACCCTTAAGGGAAGTTATGGTTTGGCAAAAGTATGGCGTGTAATAAACAACGCACGGCTGTTGAGCCACAACATAGACATCGGCTCCCGAATACACGTAATCCCGTCGAACTCGATGAGACCAATTTTTGGGCTCGCTGAACCCCTCCCCGACCGGGGTCAAACCAATGGCATTTGAATATGACAAGTTGAAGATTCTTGGTGCCGTAGAAGGAAAGTTCATATATTTCTTCAATTACGCCATAGTAGTCATGGTCATCTTGTCCGTGCACAAACACCCCGCTGTTTGTGGTTTTTCGATTGGGTCGGCTACGTTCATAGCTTGCGGTGTGAAAACGATATCCGTTCACATCATAACCGTTAAATGACTTAACCCTTCTTTTCAAAGCCTTTTTGCGACTGTCTCAACTCGGCGCACATTGAGGATCGGTCCGGGCCTCGTAAGGTCAACCGTGCAAGATCATTATGATGAACTAAAAATGTCGATAAATAGAGCTGAAATAGACACTACCTTTCTTTTGAACCACGAAATGAAATCGTGGCTTCCTCGGTCCCGCACACTCGTGAAAGAAGGGTATCTTCTTCTTGCGGGGTAGGATCCCTCGATTCATGCCGGGATTGTCGAATGAATTCCCCCGTAGCAACGAGCGTATAGTTGAGGTAGCTGAAGTTTGATCCACCGGCGGATGCGTACATGGTCGGTTCCCATGCTCCGATCCGACCAAGACAGAATTCGGTAGCACCTCCCATTGTTCTCCCGATATACATCCTAGGAGGGAGAGTGTGTATCCCGGAGAACAACAGGGAGGTGATGCTGAAACTCGGGCTCTCGATTGGATCGAGCATGGGAATCGACCCGGTACGCATCCGCTGGTGTCCAAAAACGTGGACAATCCGAAATGCAGATCGGTCATAGATATGCAAACAAATGCATACCTCCAAACAGACTGTTTCGGACGGAGACGCCTAACTAGGTTCGCATTTTAAGACCGGGCCGGTGTGGATTACGAGATAGTCATACCTACGGTGGCGGTGGCGCGGGCAAAGCAGTCCAGCAGTCCGGCAAACACGGAGGAAGAAGATCGGGGACACTCAGTACGCTGGCTCGACTCGTCGCACTCTCTCTCGCAAAAGAAACATAGGGTTTAGTTCAAAATTTTGGCAGAACCTCCCCGTGCGGTGAGGTTTCCAAACCTGCAATAACACGCACGACACGAAGGCCGACAAACACATATGCATATACATTCATACCCACATATCAATGCCGAGTCTATTACTACCACATATACCACTTTAGTTGTTTTAGGGCGTTACCTTTGCCTTCACCGACGGGCGAGGATGGTCGCGGGGAGGGCGCGCGCCGGAGAGCACGGCCGGCCGGGGTGGTCGTGGGAGGGCGCGGGTCAGGGAGGCCAAGGCCACTCTTCTCCTCCCCTTCCCTTCCTCTTCCCCCTCCTCTTCCTCTTCCCCTCCTCGCTGGCCCCCCTCCTTCCTGTTCCCCCTCCCTCTCTTGCTCGGCCGGATGGGAGGCGTGGGAGGCGGCCAGGCGCGGGCGGCCGGATGGACGGTGAGGGGAGGGAGGTGACACCGCCACGGCCGAGGGCGAGCGCGGCGCGTGGCCTCGGGCGGCGAGCCCACGCGGCGCACGGCCGAGAATGGAAGGCGAGGGAGGGAGGTGGCGCGCCCGGGCGACCGATGGAGCTTCTTAGCGCGGCTCTGCCGGACGGCGGGCGCCCGACGGCGGCCAGCGCGGCGCCCCCTCGCGAGGGCGAGAGAGGACCTTCGAGGGCGCGCGGCCCTGGATGAACGGCGAGGAGGAGAGGTGGGCGCGGGCGGACGGACGGGGTATGAGGACGGAGGCGGGGGCGCCGGGCGGACGACGACGAGGACGGCGACGGGCGGCGGGATTCCGGTGTGTGTGCGTGTGTGTGTGGTGAGAGAGAGTGAGCATGAGAGAGTGAGTGTGAGAGGAGTGGGGGCGGCCCTGTCGGGAGGGAATGGATAAGGCCCGTTAGGGTTTAGGGTTTAGGGCCTTTACCGAGGGCCCGTTTCCACAAAGACACTCCTCGGTGCAAGAGGGCAAGAAAATTAAATTTTTGAATTTTACAAACCAAACTTAACATTTGATTCAAAAAATTTGAATTCGAAAGGGAGAGCCCCCGGCTGGCCGGGAGTTCACCGAGAGCACATAAAACACTCGGTAGACTTAGGTACTTTCACCGAGGGCCTTGTGGCAGGACCCGTATAAAAAGCTTTCTACCGAGCGCCCGGATCATTGTCGCCGGTGAAATAAGCTTTTTTTTTGAATTTTGGATCCATCTTTTTTTTGTGGGGTTCATACAATGTCTCATAGGTGATGTTGAAGTTTCAGAATTTTTCAAAACTATTTATTATATATTTTGATTTTATTCCTTTTAATTGAATTTTCTTGAATAAGTCATATTTTAACCGGAAGTCATAATGAGTAGAGTGCAGGCATGAGCCAAAAATGGGATTCATAATCGTGAGTGCAATGTAAGGCCTCGTGCAGGGGATAGACCCAAAACCCTGAACAAATTGTTCACGAAAACATGACCATTCACTTGCGGGTGATTAGTTTTTTAATCATAGAAAATGCAAACGAAGTTGAAAAATCCTGAAACTTGTTCAGTTGTTGTTGCATCATATGCCTAGACATGAGAAAAAAATTTGGTAAGGTTTCATCGACGCTGACTGAAATCATGCTTGAAACCCAGGACATATATCACATGTGCACATTCATTCGAATTATGTAGAGATACAGTGGCCAGACTGGCAGACTTTTGACTTGATCATGCTATATAGCAACACCTTTGTATCACTCCCACATCATCGAGGATCCACCATGAGGGAATGAGTTGCGTCTAGATTTGGATGCCAGAACCATCTGTCACCGATGTACGAAGGTCGAACGGGTCACGGTACCGACGTCAATGTCGAGGCCATCTCCTGCTTCTCGTTGGACCATCGTCCCATCTCCTGCTCATTTCCAAAAACTCCAAATACATAAAGTGAAGGAGGTCCCAGCTCCTTCTGCCATCCAAATCACGACTGGGAAGGAGGTCATGACGGGGAAGGGTTTGTGCCACCAACTGAAAATATGGAATGGACCAGAGACCCGAACTCGTCTTCGGGCCTGTGGAACTATAGTGATGTAGGCTAGAATGTGGTCAGGCTGCAGAGTAGACGACAGAAATGCTGCGGTCTTAGTTGATTATTTCAGTTTTTATGCAACTAAAGTTTTGTTTATGTATGAACTTCTCTTGATTAGAAATTAATGAAAGAAAATACACTGTGGGGATCTCTCCCACAGTTCTTTTCTGTAAAAAAAAAAAAAAACAATGTTTTGTTTAATACAATTATGTTTCTACAAATTGAATTTCAGCATGTAAAAAGAATGAAAATAAAACATTACATTGCTAGAGGACATGAATTTAGAGTCTAATATTCCTAGTACATGCTATCGCGCTCCCTGGGATGAAATTAGCAGGCAAGAAGAGTGTATGCATAATGTATTTTATCAGAGTTTGCCTTGAAAAGTCTCAAGTGAGATCGTATATAATAAAAAATATGCAATCAAAAATGGACAGAAAGAAAATTGCTAGACACATGCCATTTTTTCATGTAAAGGTTACTGCGTGTGGCATCTGCACTGAGTCAATGAAGACATTGGTATCATACGCCTTAGCTCCTGATGGTCAAATAGTGAGTACTGTCACACTCTGACCGTGTAATACAGTCATACAAATTCGATAACTAATAAAGAAATAAATATGGCTAGTCGATGGAACTGACCAGACCGTGTACCATGAGCAAACGCCCAGTGTGACTGCTTGATCACACCATGATGGGTGCTGCAACAGCAGCTAGTGGCAGCCATCCTCCATCAGCATTGGCACAGACCAGGTTAAGGGAAGAATGTATGCTATATCAAAGGTTAGCGTAATAGATGTGTCTGCTCATATCATCAAACAACTAGGGGAAGAATGTATACTATATCTGTTTGGAAAAGCTTCAGTTAGTGTGCAAAAAAGAAGGCCTGGCCTCTCTACTATTCTGCTATCACAAATCCAAAGTAAACAGCTAACATCAAACTGCAAGGCGTCTATCTGTTCCCAACCTTTGCTCGGCGAGGCTCCAGCATATGAACATCCTCATGCATCTCAATCCTATACGTTCGGTAGTCGGTACTACATATTGATATTGCTGCTGCATGATCTTGTTGGAACATGCTACATATAATCGGGATCTGTCTTTCTCTCCCTCTCCCTCACTCTCCTGCTATCCCTTCTCTCACACACACAATTCAGTCAGCTCTGGTTTAGCATAGTATGGGAATACCCTTACCCTCTGTTCCTATATATACGCTGGTGTCAAATATCGTTAGTCTAGGACATATCTATTAATTTTGTAGAAAACAGTGTCCTTTACAGCTTAGATTGATTGCAAACAGAAGATGGGTGACCCTACAGTCATAAATGAGTTCCAGCTATGGCATATATCCAATGTTGGCTTCGTTACCAAGACGCATGTTGAGCTTACACCAATCGTATGTTGAGTTTCTGACCATATTCTTTATGCAACACTCAGAATATGCCCACCTGTAAAATTGGATTTTAGATGCGGTCCACTTAAACGCGTCATTTCTACAGATAACCTGTTTTGTTGATGGTGGACTTTATTCCATCACCACTGGCAGTGATAATCTTTATTATCACATCAGAATATGACAAATTTTACTGGTGAAGAACGAAACCGATGCTGATTGTTTACGAACTGGCATTGATAATGTATCCATAATGCAAATATATATGCATTTGAGGGTGGTTTATTGTGCATTTGAGTAATGGTGCTAATACATGAACTTTGTATGTATCCGAAGGGTTATACTATGGATCCAATCAAATAATTAAGCAGATGTTTATAATGTTGCTAAAGTAGAGTACTTTGTGTGGTTCTGCAATATTTAAGTGGCATTGGATTTTCTAATGAATTCTGGTATCTTTTGTAAATTTGCTTCTGTTTTCTAGGGATTCATCGAAGGCAATTTTTTGAAGGAAGGATACCACTGCTTTTTGCATTACAAAAGAAAAAAATGCTCAACAGTGCTTTGCGTATTGGGCACAAATCATCTATACTCTCAATAATACTTCTAACACTCAGAAGCTCATCAGGTCCAATCAAAATTGCCTTGATTAAGACCAAACACCGATCATCCAATAGCTCTACCCAGATGATGTTCTTCTCCCCCGTCCTCCATCCTCCACAGACGTTCAGGTGGTGAACTCTCCCTGATTCAATGAATGTTCTGTAGTTTGTCTGGAAGCTAAGAAATGAAATTTTCTTCCTGGGTTGGGGGACGTGGATGAAAACCATATTGCTGCGGAAGGAGATGCTGCGGAGGCAGAGGTGGATGGCGCTGTTCAAGTGGATTGTTGGAGCATAGGCAGAGGAGTTTGCAAGTGATGCAATGTCCTATGATCTTCGTTAATAACAAGAGTCCCAGTGCCGCCCAATCCTATAGATTCTTCCATCGAGGAAGTTGTTCTCTCAAAGCTACAGGCTAGCT
Source organism: Hyparrhenia diplandra (assembly GCA_015847255.1). Classification (NCBI taxonomy): domain Eukaryota; kingdom Viridiplantae; phylum Streptophyta; class Magnoliopsida; order Poales; family Poaceae; genus Hyparrhenia; species Hyparrhenia diplandra. Next base: position 1,090,938 of record JADLZK010007594.1, on the reverse strand, counting down.
GTATATACATAGCAAACATGTTCTCTCTCTAAAACAAACTTATAGTTTCTTCACATGCAACGAAGGGGTGCCCTCAGCTTGTATAAGTAGGCTTTCGTTTTCGTGGGGTTGACTGTATTTGAGCATTAGTTGCTGTGACTGCAAGAGAGCTGCCTTGTTCATGTGATCAATAACTGCATCATATTTAATATAAAACTGTCCTATATACAACCAAAAAGGCTAAGCTAGCTAGTTTTTTTTGTCACTGTGCAGGTCTGGACAATTGTAGGACAGCTTAATAGAAGTCGTTGACAGTTTTAGGAACGATGACATGATCTCTACCAATATTGCAAATACTTATACTAGAAAGTAAATACGTATACCATTCCGGCCTGTACACATACGTCGTTGCATCAAAGTGCAGATAGCTAGCACGCAGTATGATTAGCCATAAGAATTAAAATGTGCCTATAACTCGCATGTAGCAATTGCGGTCTATCGTGTTGTTTGTTTATTCTTTCTTAATGCCGCCCAGTATGATTAGCAGGGACGTCCATTCAATTTTCTTATTTATTTTCTTCTATCCTGATTCAAAAAAATATCGACATACAAAATAGCACACATGGATATACACGTAGTCTCTTGAACACAAAATGTTTTCCCATAGCATATATGAATATATATGTATGCAAACTAGTGAAATTTTGTACAAAATCCCATCAAACATATAAAGAGACAATTTCCTGATGCATTTAGGTAGAGCTCTGCAGGTAGAGACAAGAGAGCAACCAGTATCTTCTTGAAGGTCAGCAGGAGTCTCTCAGCCACAGCAAGCCCAATTTCCTGGTGCATCCCAATCTTACTTTGTCAGGAGCTTGTGACCTAAGAAAACAGTATCTTTGACAATCTCAACAGTAAAGAAATTCCAGCACTGAGGTGTTCAATTATGGACTGCAAAGGCTGCTCCTTCCCTCATGACTATTAGCTTGTTGTCTGCAACAATATATATGTGGAACAATGCCGCTACCTGTGTACAAGTTATGGCATATATCTAGAGAGACAGAAACACACAATATATAGAGAGATAGAGACAGAAGGTCACTTACTTTCCACATCACCCCACAACATAATTGATAACTTACTAGTTTCATCTGTCAGCTCAACTAAAAGGATAACCACAGAACTGACTCATTAAAAGTCCACGGTTAACAACATAACATTGTACAATAAGGCATATATATATACATGCCGTCACAGGTATTATCAAGTTAGGGTAGAGAATTGCATAAACAGTTCTCTCTTTCCGGTGTTCTGGTCGATAGAAAATGATATATATTTTTATGAAAACTTATTTTCTATAAGTAGACGGGTGGGCATATTTTAATTGTTTATGAAAAAAAGAAATATTGCACGTTACTGGAGAAAGGCAGCAAATGAGCTCTTTTTTTTTTTGAGACCACACCAAAGCATGTTTTTCAAAGCTCTTCTTATTTTGGGCATAAATGTTTTGACATGTCTTATTGAATGATGATATGAAGAAGCTCTTATATCTAAAAGCTAACTTAGTGGATTGAAGGATTAACAAGAAATTAAAGTCAGGATGAAAAGGAATAGCTAAAATAGAGAACATATTGTAACAATATTACTACCGAATGCATCAACAACATAGATGAATATTGCATTGAGCGCTTGTCTACAGCCTCCTGCATGCAGCCGAGGAACCTTGCAACGGTCTTCATCAACATAATATGCAGGTGACGTCAGGCGAATCCTATCCGTGATGTAGTCTGTGGCATGGTTTACATTACCATCTTTTGTTTCAGGACCAAGAGAAATTATTAATCACATTATCGTCTATATATACACTTGAAAAAACAATTGCACGGCCTCATATTTCCGGAAATGACAGGTTATCCAGGGCCACAGGTTAGTATCGTTCCTGTTTTCAATTATGATTAGATTAGATCAGATCTGGTTACGTTGGGGCTGCAGATTACTTTGATGTATCTGAAATCTGGGTTTTCAGACGCAGGCACTTGGTTGCTGTTTCATTCTTCAGAACATCATTTTCTGATCAGCGCCAACTGTTTTTTTCCTGCAGGCACACACGAGTCCTGAGTGTGTTTTCAGTGTCCGTAAATACTTAGTGCTTCTGTCCGTTCTGTTAGCTTTGGTCTGAGTCAATTCCACTGAACTTTCAGTTTATTTTTACAGTATTTTAGATGCTTGTCTACTCTTGTGTGCCCCCAAACTGTTTTGCAGATCTAGTAGTATCATCAGCAAGGCTGTGAAAAATGAATTTCCACTACCCTAGTTTTTCTAAATCATTGTCGGTTCAAAAACCCCCTTCACTGCCGGATTTTGAACTGACAGTGAGAAGATGGCAGTGATGTCCCCAGCAGTAGTAGCCACCTGCCATGCTCGCTCAAGTTCATCCACTATTGTACATCATAGATAAAGGAGGATTGAACACACTAGTACTGATTTGATTTTGCGAGCACTGGCACAATCTTTTCCGTGGCGGGCACTTTTTTTGCCCGTCACGGAAAATACTCCGCCACATCCTATTTTTCTTTTGCGTGATGGGCAATTTTGCCCTTACGTAAAATCGATTTACCGCGGGCGGGCGTTTATAAGGCTCCTGTCATGCAAAATAGAGGCATTTCTTGTGGGCGGCGCTTTAAAACTGCCCGTCACGCTAAAATAACCTAAGGCCCACGGCGAAGTCCAAACCATACTCGCTATCGGGGCCGTATATATTAGAGCACACTAGGGTTTTCCTCCCCAGGCACCACGGACTCACGATCTCTCTCCCTCCCCACCTTGAGCCCCCTCGCAAGACAGCTCCTCCGCGCCTCCCTCCCTCTCCTCTCCCCTCCTTCCCACCGCGCCTCCCTCCCTCTCCTCTCCCACCTTCCCACCACGCCTCCCTCCTCACCCAAGACACCGGAGTTTCATGGCGGCGGCGCGGCTGACGCGACGGGTGCCACGGCGGTGCCGTCGTCCGCCGGCCCACGGCACGCGGGGGCGCCGGCTAATCCCGGCCGGTGGTGGCGGGATCCCGGGGTGGGGGCGCAGGTCCGGCGGGCCGACGGCTCGCGAGCGGATCTCGCGAGGCCGACGCGCGACGGGCGGATCCAGCGACGAGGTGGCGGATGCCGGGCGGCAAGGTGGGGATCCGCGACGGCGGGTCCGCAGCGGTGGCGGATCCAATGATGACGACGACGCCGAAGATCCGGCGGCGCTTAGGGTTTTGGTGGCGGCGGCGGATTCGGGCTCGATTCCGGGCCCGTATGGGCGGGCATGGGCTTGGGTCTTTTTTTATATTTTTTATTTCGATTAAGCGTGGCAGGCACAAACGCCCGCCACGGTTCCTCCTCATTAACCGTGACCTTGGCTGGGTGATGGGTGCTTGTGCCCGCCACCCAAAATCATTTATGCCCGCTACAAAAAAAGTATTCGGTACTAGTGACACCTCGAAACTTGACTCAACAACAAATCAATTCATACATGCATCACAAAGGACAAGAGTTCAACACATTACAAATTAGAAGGATCTGAGGATTTGTACATCAAAACATCACAAATTCAGTTGATTCAGCAACGGACGAAGTAAATTGAGAAAATAAATTCAGCAACACGAGAAGCAATGCGACGGAGGTCGTGCCAGGCCGCCACGAGAAAACATCGTGCCGCTCCACTTGCTTCGTCTCCACATCCTTGCTAGTCCCAGTGCGTACAGCCGTAGTAACCCTGCAATGTTTTCACGAATCACATCAGCTTTGCTCTTGTTTGTTTTGTTGGGAAAAAAAGAACAGAACAAGTTCGTTCATCGAAAAAGGAAATACGAAAATAAAAATCACTCTCATTTCAAGCCTCTTCTCCATGTTCCATCGCCATGGAAGCCGGTGTCGCCAGATCCGCCGTCGTGGAAGCCGGTGGTCAGCGGATCCAACTCCTCCGGTGGGGCTGAGGTCCAGGGCGCCTGCCGGCGTTAGGTCTCCCTACCGCGCCCGCTGAGGTCCTCTAGACGTGCCGTGCCTGGGCCACCTGCCACGCTATTCCTGGGTCCAGGCGGCCAGCCGGTGCCCACGGGCGGCCTCCCGCCGTCGCATTGGGGTCCAGGCCGCCTGCCTACGCCTGCGGCGGCCTCTTGCTGCACCGCGCTTGGTCCAGGCTGCCTGCCAACGCCCCCGGTGAGCTCATTTTGATTCTCCGCATGCGGTTTTTTTCATCCATGGCCACAACTTCCCGCCCATGGCAAGCTTTAGACAGCCCTTTCAACCCAAGGCTGCCCGGCCACAACTGGCTGTGGTGAGCTAGACAGGCCAGCCAGAACTGTAGGTTGTCAATTGGTGGTGGCCTTTCAACCAGATCCAGGAGGAGCATGCAACATGTTGTGTAGTGTAGGACCTTTAGAATTATAAAAAAAAAAAAAAAACAAAGTGTCACATTTGTTATAATAAATCTTTTGGTATCTAAAAAGTACTAGCCTTTTTGATAGAAGGATTAACATGCACTTAAGGCAGCTCAACATCTGTATTAGAACCTCTAGAACTTGAGCTCAATCGAAACCAAGGAGAACACCATCAATTGCTTGCAAGAACATGAAGGGCAAGGACCACCAGCTGCTGAGAAAGTGTCTGACCTGGAATGTCCAAAATGGTGCTGTTTGGCCACCATTTGTTTATTTTCCCTTTCTTGTGTCCTGGCCACCTCGTTCTCTGAGTAATGAAAAACACAATTTCTTGATGCATCATAGTCCCACTTCCACTTTCTTTAAGAACTTGTGACCTTCGTGTTTGTTGTCGGTTTCTGGATGATTACTCGAGTGTGCAAGAAGAAGGCCTGGCCTCGCTACTATTCCACTTTTTGCAAATTCAAAGTAAACAGCCGGCATCAAACTGCAAGGCATCTATCTATTCCCAATCTTTGCATGGCCAGGCTCTAGCATATGAACATCCTAAGGCATCTCAACGGTACACATTCGGTGGCCACTACTACATATTTGAATTTGCTACTGCATGATCTTTTGGAACTTGCTACATGTAATCAGAATCTCTCTCCCCTCCCTCCCTCCCTCCCTCCCTCCCTCCCCTCCCTATCTCTCTCCTGCTAGCCCCTCTCTCACACACAAACTCAGCCAGCTTTGGTTTGGCATAGTATGGGAATGCCTCTACCCTCTGCTCTTATATATACACTGTCAGTCAAATATGGTTAGTCTAGGACATGTCTATCAATTGTGGAAAACAGTATCCTTTACAGCTTAGGTTGAAGGCAAACAGAAGATGGGGACCCTATTGTCATAAATGAGTTCGAGCTATATAGCATGTAGCCAATACTGGCTTCTTTATCCAGCCACATAATACACACTAGTAACCAAATGATTTTGCGTGACGGGCGATTTTGATTTTGCGTGGCGGGAATTTGAGCCCGCCCTTGAAAGATCACGGTAAATCATGGATTTCACATGGCGGGCTACAGTGCCCGCCACGGTTAATGGATTAACCGTGGCAGGCATATTAGAAGTGCCTATCATGGTAAATGTTTTAAAAAATAAAAAAAACAAAAAATCCCTAAACAAGCCAGCTGAGCCCATCTCAAATAGTGACACCGCCGCCGATCCACCACCGGATCCATCCGATCCATTCCAGATACGCCACCCAGGGACAAGCGCCGCCACTGGATCATGCCGATGCACCACCGGATCAAGCCCACTTTGCCGGCTGGATCGACCGGGTGCAGCACCAGATCGAGCCCGCAGCTAACGAATCCGCCATGGATCCGCGTGGTCCGCCGCCACCAAGCCGATCTGCAAGGGAGGGAGGGTGAGGGATGGATCCACCATGGTCGAGATTCATACCGGAGAGGTTGGGTCGCCCTTCACCGCCGGATCTAAGAGGTCGGGCCGCCGTGGACAAGCAAAGGTCCTCCTCGCATGTGGCCACCGCCAGAGAAAGAGGGAGGGAGACCGGGAGCATGCAGTTGAGAGAGAGAAGGAGAGGGAGAGGTCCTACTCGCGTGTTGCCACCGCCACCGACGCCGGAAGGAGAGAGGGAGGAGGGCGAGCATGCAGTTGACAGAGAGAAGAAGAGGGAGAGTGTGCAGTTGAGAGAGAGAGAGAGGGAGAGGACACATGTGAGGGGGAGAGCGCCACGGGACTTTGCATGTGGAGGAGCGTGTGCGGTTTCGAGGAAGAGAATGAGAGGCAGCGGCTGGATGTGTGATGGAGAAACCCTAGTCCTCGTATTTATATGAAGATGGTTATTGGGTTTTGCCTAGGCTCATTGGGCCTTGGCCTTTTTGGTGGCGGGTTTTTTTTAAAGCGCCCGCCACGAAAATCAATTTACCGTGGCGGGCACATAAGAATTCCCGCCACGGAAAATTGATATTAACCGTGGCGGGCGTTTTTTAATATGTCCGTTACAGAAAATAGATTTTTTCGTGGCGAGCAAAAATGCCCGCCATGGAAAATAAAACTGAAGTGGCGGGGCATTAACCGTGACGGGCAAACTATGTGCCCGCCACGGAAAAAGATTTTTAGGCATCATGCAAAATCATTTCGTTACTAGTGACGTTAGGTGGTTTGTACATTTGAGTTAAGGTGCTAAAATATAAATACATGATTTTTGTATTTATGTTATACCATGGATCCGAGATCAACTAATTAAGCAGCTGTTTATGATGTTGCTAAAGTAGAGTACTTTGTGTGGTTCTGCAATATTTAAGTGGAAATGGATTTCAAATGAATTCTGGCAGCTCTTGTAAATTTGCTTATGTTTTCTAGGGATTCATTGAAGGCAAATTTTCTGCTTTTGCAATACAAAAGAAAATGCTCAACACTGCTTTGCCTATTGGGCACAAAACATCTATACTCCCAGAATTCTTGGTGGTACCCAAGCAAAATACGTTGTGCTATATATGCTGCCACCTTGATCTTGTTCCCCATGTTTATTATCATCATCTACTACCGGACCCTTGGACAAGCCTTTTGCCGAGTGCCACACTTTCGGCAAAGCGCACTCAGCAATGATTTCTTGGCAAAGGCAGCCTTTGTCGTGGTGTCGCTTTGTTGGGAACTTGGTCAAGGCGTTGCCAAGGGCCAAAGACATGGCAAAGAAATGGGGGTTGACGGCGTGGGCAGTGACGGCTCTTTGCTAAGTGCGTGGCGCCCGGCACTCAGCAAAAGTATTTAATTTCTATTTTTTTCTTTTTACTTAATTCTTTGCTGAGTGTCAAGGGTGAACAGCACTAGGCAAAAAATTAATTTTTTTTTTCTTTTACTTGTCTCTTTGCCGAGTGTCGGGGTGAATGGCACTTTCGGCAATGAAATTTATTTATTTTTACTTATTTCTTTGCCGAGAGTCTTTGTCAACACTCGTCAAAGAGTGAGATTTTCAATACCTATGAAGAAACAACGACACGATGGACGATCAGCACATATGCCCCCCATTCTCCCCCCTCCCCTTTCTCCTCCCTCTCTCCCTCAGGCAAGAAAAATAGTATTCGGCAAAGACATAAACACTTTCGAAAAAGCCCGTTTTCTAGTAGTGATCATCTTAAGACGAATTGGTACATTGTGTGCATTGTTGAGCTCTCCACAAAAGCTTTTGTGTGGTCGCCAGGGCAATCGGTTTCAGTTTGCACAAACTATGTTTTTTAGAAACTAAGAGCCGATCGTTTTTTAGAAAGCAAAATCCGACTTTGATTCCTGTCTCCACGGTTGTAGCTCAACAAACTGATGGAAGGATACTAAGTGAACATATATATTACATAGTACACCACCGAATGTTACACTACTGGCCCACTGCTGGGCTCTGTGTCCTGCATCAGGCATCGCCAATGACTTGACCATTTCTGCATCTTGGGCGAACATATATTTCAGGCATCGCGAATGACTTGACCATCACGAAAGAGTGGGAAGGGCAGAGGTACGCAGTCAACCAATAGTACAGCTAGCCAAGCCACCGCAATATCGGAAGTGCCTCAACCATCACCACAGCGCCATTGCCTATTCCGTCACTCGCCAGAACATAAACATTCATCGACATGCAGTCTGCCATATGTTCCAACTGAGATGTGCGGCAATATGATCCGTTGCTGCCTACAGAAACATGGAAGAACACCTGATGCATCTACTTGTCATTTGGCCACCCAAACCTACCTGCCCCAGCATGGTAATCATGCAGCTTTGTGGTCATCCTGAGGCCTCTCAATCATAGACATTCAGTAGCATCGAATAATTGCAACACTAAAGCTGAAGCCTCGCTATGAGGAACACCAGCTGGTGAAATTTCGCAGCACTTGCCTCTCTCCCAAACACAAATCTGTCACCTCTCGTTATTAAGCATAGCATGGAAATGTCTTTGCCCATTGTTCTTATATGCTCACTTGTGAAATAGGGTTAATGTGGGACAAGTCACCATTTTGATGCATTCAAGTGCCACCTACCATAACATGAAGTTACACAGCAATGAATTTTTTGAAGAAAATACTATTAGCTAAAATTAATGTGTCAACCAAAATAAAAACCACACATAAATCAAGTCATTATTTATATGAAATTTCTTGTGAAATTTTCCTTGCTTTTCTCCTGTTGGTGCATAGGAATAAAAATATGTCAAAATGCTAAGACAATTTTTCCTACCTGCATATATACAAAACATTTCAGAAAACAAAACTTCCATCTTTTATGACTTCTCTTAGAGTTCAAACTGCCTCATATCACACCCTTTTAATTAAATAAATGCTAGGTATACATAATATCACTTTAAATATCAAAACCCGGCAACAATATTTTTATCAAACGGAAACAGGGAAGGCAACACTATCTCTTGGCATCTAAGTGATCTTGCTGAATTTCATAAGATTTGTTGAGAGTTCAATTAGATTACGAAGAATTTTGGATATCTGGAATCATTTCAAAATGTTGTTGAAATAAGATCTCATATTTGGGCTGAATCTCTATGGCCCTTCTCTCTCATTCCTTTTTTTTTTTTTTTTGAAAGCGGGGCTTCACCCCGGCACTGCATTAGGAGAAAAATGCCAAATAAGGCCGTAGAGCACCGAGACAAAAAAGGCTTGACAAGTAATCCGGATATTACCGGTTGAGCCCCGAAACAACACATAGACAAACAACAAGATTACATGGGGAGGGAGAAAAGACGACCCAACACTTAAGTCCCAACCGACTAGACCTGCATATTAGAAACCAACACCAAGGTTGTCTGCATAGAAGACAAAGCCGCGTGGGCAAAGCATCCATCAACAAGGACCATTGGCACTCTAACAGTGACCAAGATGGCGCTGGGAGCGGAGCGAGATAAACCATCGACACTCCAACAATGACCCGGGGAAGTCGCCGTGTGTCTGAGCGGCATAGCGGACATCGGCACTCTAGCAACTTAGGAAACCGCCGAGCCAAGCGAGAAACGGCGGCAACATCGACCGAGGCGGGGCAAACCTAAGCGAAGGGAAGATGAAATACGAGCAGGCCAAGAACAGAGAGGACAAACTCAAGCTTAAGGCGCGGAGAAGGACTGCAGGAGTGCTCAAGTGTTGCCTTCAGAAGGAGATCGGCGTCCGCTGGCGCCAACAGCCCGCTAGAGGGAGCACTAAAAGGCCTTTCGACCACAACTCCCTGCCCTTCTTCGCCCAACGGCCACACCGGTGAGGTGGCCCACCTATTTGCGGCGCCACCACGGGAGCCATAGCTGCATGCCGGAAGATCGCCTCATGCGAAAGACCCGGCCAGTAGGCCACCTGGCCCCCCCATCACCACAACGTCGCCGCCGACCAGCACACCAGCCAACGCCGCGCAGACAACCGAGCACGTCGACCGGGGCCCAAGGCATATCGCCGCCCGCGCAGGCCCATTGCTGAGCGTCGGAGTAGTGCCGCCTGCGCGACGATCGTGGTGGGCCGGAACCTGCCAGCGCCGCCGGCACCACAATAACCCCGCCGACAATAGGAGGGTCCTGCGCCGCCCGACCAGGGAGGCCAGATCTCGGCGTTGGGAAGCCCGGATCGGCGACATGGGCCCCGGCCGGTAGGCCACCGGTTACCACTACGCTAGAACCCTAGGGGGCAGTTGTCGTCGCCCGGGCCGGGGGACGCCGGACTAGCCTAGGGGACTCGAAATCTGCCCGCGCAGGATCGAATCCGGCAAGAGAGCCACCGGCGCCGAAGCTCCTCGCCGGGGAAGGGAGGGGTTGGGGAGGAGGGTGGGAGAAGGAGGGAGGGAGGGGCCGGTGTAGGGGGCTTGTTGAGTGCCCCTGGCTGGCCACAGCCGCCCGGCGAGGGCTGAGATGGCGCGGGCGGCAGCGGCATAACCGCCGGGGAGGGGTGAGGAGTTGGGTGGCGGGAGGGGACCCTTGGCCAACTAAAAAATTCATTTCTATCCGCTAGGAGAAAGAAACTGTACAAACTATCACTTATGCCCTTACCTACTTTCTTTCCACCCTGACCGTGCCAGCACTCCGTAATCTATGGTGAGTCAAATGTAGACTGGTCAGGGACATCTCCTCGCCTTGCCTTGCGTGGAAGCGGAGGAACATCAGGCCATGCATGAATCAGCGCTTGTGGCAGTTGTGCTTGAGCAGGCCAGTTCGTAGTAGCAGCACACAACCTCACGTGCCTCAACTCTGCTACTTGCGGCTACATTCATCCGCAAGATAAGCATCCTGATGTATCTCAATCCTGCATATTCAGACCCCCATGCATCACATGAACATTTTCATTGCTAAAGCTGCAAATCTGCTCCCACGCATATATATAGGCTTTGAGGAATACCTGAGGGCTCTCAAGTGTATTTCTTTATACAGTTGGGATATGTATTGCTCTGGTCCCACTCCGCTTCTCTCCCTCTCACAGATACAACCATCAGCTCTCGTTTTTTGTTGGATAAACATCAGCTCTCGTTAGGAACATATATATAGCATGAAAATGCCTTACCGAACTTATATGCTGGCGTGAAATAGTGCTAATAATGTAGGACAAGTCAATTTTCTAGCCATTGAAACATAATAGCATAATTATTATTTCAGCCCGCTCGGACAGTATCAAATTGGATCCTAGCATTGATATGCTCTATTACTAGATAGTACCAATGCCCTTTTAAGCTAAAGTTGAGGATACACATGCGGTGACCTGTGTTATCTTACCTCATGAAAAGCATAAATGTATATGTGCAGTGTTGGAGAGGGCTCCACAAACACTTCTTCAAATGGGGGTAGAATATAAGGCGTGGAAAGGAGATGGAGTAAGATTTTGGCATGACTCTTAGGTAGGAGGAATGTCTCTTAATACTCAGTTCCATCCGTGTATGAGATAAGTGAAAAACATCGTCATTTAGTGTCCGATGTTTGGGATGGAGAAAACTGGTGTTTATCATTAGAAGGAATTTACATGGATCTTGGTTCAATGATTGGATAACCTTACTACAAATGTTAGAAAGGGTACAGTTTGATAACACTAGAGAGGATTCTGTTTGGTGCGTCTTTGATAAATCATGTACCTACACTACAAGATCTCTCTATCTGCTATTAACCCATGGGGGCTCAGGGATAGGGTAGGGAATCTAATATGGAAAATTAAAATCCCTTTACAAGTGAAACGCTACCACACAAAATCTTTTAGGAGACGTTTCTGTTTTTTTTAAAACATGGATGTTTTTTAACCATGGTGGTTAGGGCTGGATCTGGGCCTTTTGTTTTTTTTTTTCATATTAACCATGGTGGGCAACAAAAAACAACCACAGTAAATTTACCATGGTTAATCGAAGAAAACCGCCATGATTAATCTTTTTTGTAGTAGTGAAAGGTTTTTCTTTCAGAAATGATTCATGTTAAATTGCAGGTTGCTGCAAAGCTGAAAAAAAGAGGGTGGCAGAGGAGCCCCCTCTGCTGTGCATCTGAGCACCCTGAAACTGCTCTTCACATATTTTTTGACTGTGCCTCTGTCCAATATCTTTGGTGCTGTGTCACAGATGCCTTTGGTTGGCAGTAGTTTGGTGCATCCATATCTGCTTTCATATATGATTGGTTGTCACGGGGGCTTGGGGTCCCCGGAGATTATTTCTTTTCTTGTTTGCTTGTTTCAGTTGGGAGATTAGGGAAATAGGAACAAGATGGCAACAGAGGAAAACCTCCCATCTACCCCTGATTTGTTCATTACCTGCTACTGTCAATATGTTTTTTAGATTTGGAGGCACCTTCTTAAAGATACAGACAGAACCAAAATCCTGAAGATGGTGATGCAAATTGAAGTCTAGAACAGAAATCACGCTTGAGACAAGCTTGTATTTCAGATATGGCATTCCTTTACGCTCTGTATCTAGCTGTTCTAATGCTGTAACAACAGGTTGTTGCTGTGTTTTCTGCTTTTGTTAGTTAACGCAAAAATCTCTTTCCAAAAGAAAATGTGCAGTGTTGTCTTGTTTATCTGGCTACTTTTAGAAAATAAGGACAGAGATAACCCCCCACCCCACCCCAAAAGTGATTCCCGAATTTTTAGTCCCCGGTTCCCAAAACTGGGAATAAAAGGGGTTGAGAACCAGGATTACAGCCCACTTCTCTACTAGTGGTAGGCCAAATTATATAGTCTAAGTTGCAAATCCAAGTCAAATCATTGGTTGCACATCAAGAGTTACAAATTATGACTCCAGCGCTTGCTTCTGCCACGCAAGCTGTGTGACGCTGCAGATCCAAATGGACTGCCTGCTATATATGACTTCCTCCATCTCAGGTCTCATTGTGCATATTCCTCGTAGTGGAATAGTCACACACCGGCCGTCTGTCGGTGATAAAAAAAATCCTGATGCTTCGCAAATCCTGTGTGGTGACATATAAGTAATATGAGCACTTATGCCTGAGATGTTCATTGAACTGGGACATATGTATAAGACTGAGGCTTGTGGTACCTTTATATTTGGTAGGTTTCTTATGAGGATGAGGGTGCGTTTGGAAACTATATATAAAAAGGCTATGGGAATTAGTGGTGGGAGTTCATGCAAGTAAATAAGATGGAAATTGAAATTTTAGTTCTGAACTACTGTTTTGTTCGTGTGTGCGTGTGTGGTGGTGGTGGTGGGTGGGGGGCATAAGAGGCGAGTTGAAGATGCAATGCAGTTCCTCATATCCTGTGGATGTCCTGCTTTTTTTGTGCGAACATGAAGATGGAATCATGATGGATAGGGAAGATGTATTTATCTTTAATGAAAAACACAGTTCATGCCTTCCCTCAGTTCTTTTTTATTTGCGGGCTTAGCCCTTAAACCTTCGATTCCCATTGCCACCAAACTCATATTACTGCTATGAAACAAAAAACTATTTCTAAACTCCAACCGCAAGACTCCAGTTACACATACAGATTTCAAAAACACCTGACTATAAAGGGTGCTACTAAATGGTGTTAGTTTAAGGTATTTAGGAATATATGTACTAGTTACGATCTCGGCATGTATTTTATCATATTTTAAAATTTTGTTTCTAAAGGAATAATGAAGAACTTCATAATTGATTATCTTCAACATCTCGAGCCTACCAGCAGATCATGTGTAGTAGCGTGGCCCACCAGTCTGTGGAGTTACATAATGAAATTGTATGTATAATTTTCACATCTCAAGATTTTATTTTGATGTCTCAAATCGATACTCTAGATCTTGCTACAAGAAAAATGATTTTAAGAGTCAATGGATTCTATTTTCAGTGGTGGGAATTTCATTTACCATCTCTAGAAATCAGGCCGAAACTAAAATAAGTACTGGCCACCTCTGAAAATCCATTTTAGAGGCCGACCACTTAAGGGGTATGTTACCCGATGGGAGGGCTTGAGATCTACCTTAGAGACCACTGCATCTATTTCCTGCCTGTGAACAATCCATTCCATATCTATGCAGAGGTTTGCTTGTTCGTCGGCCATTCAACCTGGCCAAATCCTGGCTGTGGAGGATGCTTGTTTGCTTTGGTTTTGTGGAGCAAGATAAGATCTTTGACCATGATGACAAAGTTGATGAAAGTACACGACCGCTTAATCCATGCAGGGTCTCCTTGACGTGGAGACCGAGATCAATGGAGATCCTCACCCAGAATCATGATCTAGGCTGAGTCAGGCTTCAGCAGCGGCAAAGACCTGTGCCAATCCACTTGGTATGGTATATCTTCATTCATTTTTGATATATCTTCATTCATTTTGGATATATCTTCATTCATTTTGGATAATGCATTTTTGTCGATATTGCTTCTAAATGGTAGAAAACAAGACAATTGAAGTAGGCCTATATGGTCTTATTGTTTTGTGATTGTAGGATTTAATGGACATGTTGAATTTAAGAAAAAAGGATATCTGAAATGCTTCTCATTCACTGTCCACCATATCGCTGAATTTAGTATTTTGCAGATTAACTCGACCTCGCTGCTCCAACTAGTTTAGTGAATTCAAAGATTAACAGGCAGTTAACATAGCTGAACTAGTGAGTATTGAGGATGAGATGGAACAGGGAAAACTAAGAATACAATCCAACAATAATTTTACAACCCAAAAGTGCATCAGTCACCAACATATTGCGATGCACCTAATGCCCAGGGTGCACCTTGACCTGGCTTGGATGCGACCAGCTGGATGCAGATTCGATGGCAAAGCTTCGGCAACTACATTTCTTCATTGCTTCGGGTAATGTGAGGCTGTAGATGGACCTGTTGAAAGGCCACGACTAACAAAGGCTAAGGCTGTCTATAGGCCACCTGCGCGGTCTTCTTGCTCAGCATCGACCACTACTTCATCCCAGATGGGACCCCCGTCTTCATGACAAAAACTGTGATTCTGGGAGTCTCATAGGACGTCAGTTTCTGTGATTCTGGGAACCACTAGATGAACCGAGCTTGCTACTCCATGCAAGGGAGCACCCCATCAACTACTTTATCAAGTAATGTGAAAGGATCACAAGCATGCTAAAAGAATTCAGGATCTTAGAGGAAAGGAAGAGCAACGTGGGGCGTGTTTGGACTCCCTTGCTCCCCGTTTCCTCTGCCAATGCTACTGCCGTCCTTCGTCGACCTGAAACCTTATTTCTTGACGCATCCCAATCCTACTAGCGATTTTTATCGAGAACTTGTGACCCTCAGAAAATGGAATGACAGACAAAAACAAAAATATGAGGAAATTGTTGATGGTGGTGTTCTATTTATAGTCTGGGACTCTGGGTTCCATCTACATTTTGGTCTTTATTAATCACAATATACGATTTAAAGGCAATCAATGCACATCTAGTACATATTGCTTCACTACATGTCTACATGCATATATCTGACCTGTGACTGAACGTGCATGGAATTGAACTCTTGATTATGCTGATTGCATCTTATTGTCGAATGTCTTTCTGGTAGAACACATGTTGGCTTTGCTAGTAACATAACGTTGTTGCCCTTGCCTCTGTAACTGAATTTGTACACAACAAATTACTTTCTTGAATCATCGGAGTTGTAAGTTTTAGACTTCTAGATTAAATATGATCTTACTTCCTTAAAATAACTTCAAATTAGAGACATCAGTCAATTCTCCATAAAAATACAAATCAAGAGGAAAAACAACTGATTGAGCATATATTCAAAGAACAGACATCAGTCCCCGAATGGTGTAGCCTTAAATTTTCCTCCTGCTCATTATACATATATATAAGCATATTTTTTTGTGCTCCCTATCAACTTCTGAGATAATCATCATGTTTCTCGTATGAACTGAATTTCATTTCTTATAAGCAACGAAGTCACAGAAGTTTAGAACTCTGATCACGCACTATGCCAGAAAAGCTTATTGCTGACGTCCGGATTAGCGACGTAAAACTAAAACGCGTCACTCATATTTGATCTGCGATGCGGCTGAACGTAACGTGTCACTGGAATGCTGTAGCCCATAGCAAATAAGCAAAACTGGTGACACGTCTCCAGCTAGACGCGTCACTCACATCAGAGGTTCCTACCTGTGACGCTGCGTTTCAATAAGGCCTTGTTTAGATGGCTAAAGTTTCTAACCTTTTTCCCACTTTCTCTCCATCACATCACATTAAATACACCAAAAGACATATATTTGGAGTATTAAATGTAGGTAAAAAAAATAACTAATTACACAGTTTAGATGTACATTGCGAGACGATTCTTTTGAGCCTAGTTACTCCATGATAGGATGATATTTACCACTAACAAACGAAACGTGCTACAGTGTACGATGTGACATCCGGTTCCAAATTTTAGCCATCTAAACAAGGCCTGACTCCCGTCACAACGGACCCGAAAAATTATGAAGTACCGTCTAATGTGGACTCAAGTCCGAATCCGTCAGGCCCCCATGCCCCGTTCTCCTCCCCTTCCCCAACCATGCGTCTCATCCCAACCACGCGTCACAACCACTCCCGTCTCCCCTACACCGCCGGCCATCACCACCTCCCATCTTCCTCCGCCGCCACCGCCTCTACACCGTCGCCGCGACCTCCTATCTTCCTCCTCCGCCGCCACCGTCCCTCCTCCTCCCCTTCCCCAACCACGACGGCTCCATGGAGGCTGGATCTGGTGAGGAGGCAGCCCGCCGGGGAGCAAGCGCTGGGCACATCCCTCGGCCGATCTGGTGAGGTGGCGTCTCTGGGCGGGTGGAGGCCATGGCCGACGGAGGATCCAGCGAGGAGGGAGATTCGTAGGGCGTTACTTCATTATTCGGTACCACAGATCTCGCTTATGGAACCCTAATGCCGCTGTAGGTAGTGCGCCCGACGCCGAGGAAGGTGCAACGCGCGCTGCGGCCTCGGCGGTGGACTAGCTCCCTGCTCTCCGGGGACACACGGCAAAGAACGAGATGCTCCTCGTCGACCAGCCTCCACGTGCAGGTGAGAACACTTTTTTGGCTCTTCTTAGCCCCCCCGGCAAGTGTGATAATATCAATTACCTAGTTCCAACATCAATTACTTGCCTTAAACACTATTGACTGTTGCTTGAAACTAGGTCATGATTGAGTGAGTTTGATTCAGGGTATTTTGGCCTGAGCTTGTTCACCTTTTTAGCAGTTGCTTTCGTTAGGAGAATGTCCGGACATCTTACATAGTAGAAAAGTAGCTCAATTCTCTCACATGCCTTCTCATAAATGTTTTGACCTTGGTTCTACTAATGGGAGCCTAATTTGTTCTAAAACCAGGATGGTGTTAGTAATCCTAAATTCTTACTAGTAAGTTATTGCTCCAGGTCATGATTTAAATTGCTCGTAGTGGTTCAAATTTGCTGAATACTTATTTCCATGTCTTGCACTTAAATGAATAGTTCAGTCTTATGTCACAAACCAAACAAAAAAGGTTGTTTGATGATATCTGGGTCAGCCCCTTCATCTTTTAGCATTGTGTAGTGCTGCTAGCATTTGTTGTGAGATTGCCAAATTAATGGTCCTATTTTCAAAATTAATGGTCCTATTTTCACTAAACATGGCTGCTAGCATTGTAAACACTGCTTGGTTCTGTTTTCTCTAAACATGCTGCTAGCAATGTAAACACTGCTTTATTTATTTCCAACATAATACAAATTTATTTTTATATAAATATAATGGCTGTTCAGTGCACAGTTTAGATGTGACAAATGTTGTGATTTTCAGGCCAACAGTCCAACACTACCAAGGTTGTGTGAAAAAGCTACGGTGGATCAAGGTACTAACTTATTTCTCCAATGCTAAACGTGTTTTGTATTTCCTAAAAGTAGATTGAGCTTCTGTATGTCATATTCTGGTATTGGATTACGCGCACCTGGCCAAAAAAGAAGGTCTAATGGTTTCACATCAGTCTTCATTTAAGAAGATAGCAGTTTCACAGTATTTTTTTTAGCAAGACCATAGCTTTCCTGTCCTTTGCATGTTGACAGGGATTGAAGCACGGGGTTCTCATGTTCAAGTGTGACATGGATCCATGTGCTCATGTTCAAGTGTTCAGTCTGCAACTTTAGCATTCTTTTGCAATGGTTCAGATAGCTTATGATTAGTATACCTTGTAGCTAATCATTTTTTTAAAATAGATCTTTCTATTCTGCTTGAGGCATAATAGGGCATGTTATCTGATTACTTGTTCAATGCTTTTGTTTGGGGGGGTCCTATGATGGCATTATTTTTTCTGACCTGATTATTGTTGGATCAGTTCCAATATACATTTGATATGGTGATTTATGTTATTGCAGGGCTCCAATATACAATTGTTTTGCAGGTCCAGCACAACATTAGTAAGTGCTACTCTAGCTCGGTCCCTTGTAACTTCGTTTGTTTTAAAGCAGACTGCATTCTCAAGTAGATGTATCAGATGCTGATTTTTTTGTTTTCCTGTGTCCAGTAACCTCTCCACAGCTGCAGGAGCAGATGGGCAGCAGGTACTCTTTTTCTTTTCGTGCAACAACAGGTTCGGCAATAGTATTCTAGAACTAGAATAGTCTATCTTCTACCGATGTTCTAAGAGCTCAACCATTCTGGAACTAGATGAGAGGAAAGGAAGTAGCCAGAAGCTATATGTATTGCCATTTATTCTATATAGCAACCTGTCACCTCTTCATAGTTATGGTGGATACTCGCATGTAATCTATAGTTTAACAGACTTGCGGTATGGAGTATGAACTGTGTACTACTGTGAAATGTACCATATTACAAGTAAAATGTTAGCTTCAATGATGTGTGTGTATGTATATCACCATTTTTTTTTTTTTCTGAAATAGCTATTGGTGACACTTATTGGCTACATGTGTTGCAGATAACACCTTATCTGCGACGCCGTATTGGCTACATGTGTCGCAGATAACATCTTATCGCTGACGCTGCGTGTAGCCAATACGTGTCGCAGATAAGGTGTTATCTCGACACATGTAACCAATACTGGCGTCACAAATAGCACCTTATCGCTGACGCGTAAACACGCGTCACAGAAATGCCTTTATCTCTGACGCAAAAAGGGTGACGCTACGCGAAAAACGTGTCGCAGATATAGCGGTTAAGAAGTGTCGCGAGATAGCGATTTACGGCATACTGACGTAAAACATTACCACCACTGTTACTGTACCTAAAATGAGAAACCTGCTATAACCTTTGGGCTGCACGGTAGGCCTACAGGTGAAAGATAACCAAAAATATTGTCTCCCTAATTGATTCTCGGTATGGCAGTTGCGTCCACGCCGCCCAAAATTTCAAATACCCGGAGATCCGTTGTGCTCACAACACTACGGGAAAATTGACCTTTGCTGAGAGTACAGTGTTTTGCTGAGCGCCTAAAACCTAGAGCTCGGGAAAGCACTTCTTTGCCGACGGCTGCGCTCACGAAATCCAAACCTTGGCAAAGGCAGCTTTGCCGAGAGCTCGACCCCTTTGCAAAGGTGGCTGCTCAGGAAAGAGCCCCTTTGCCGAGCACCAGCCTTCGGCATAGTCACGGCGTCTACTACAAGTGGGTCTGCTTGGGGCTGTTCCTTCCACTCTTCCTGACCAAATCGTAAGTTTCCTAGGGAAAGCCAAGTTTCCCTAGGGTTTTCTTAACCAATCCTAGGGAAATCCATGTTTCCCTTGGGTGCCCACAAAACCCTAGGGAAAGAAAAAAAAAACCCCTAGGGAGACTCGTTGATTCTAGTAGTGACCCTCAGCATAGCTCTATTGAACCCGACGCCGTCCATCGTGTGGAATTTCTCGAGGGACAGACGTGTGGCCCTCGGCAATATATGGGATCTCTGCCAAGGGCCACCACCGAGGAGCTCTCGGCAAAGATTTGTTTTTATTTTTATTTTATCAAAAAAATCACTGCACATGCCATGTGTCCAACCCTTTGCCGAGGGCAACCGTTGAGATCTCTTGGAAAAGATTTGTTTTTTTTTTTCTTTTTACAAAGAAATGACATCTCGGGTTGCGCTTCGTGTCCTATTGATTATAGTTTCTGGTTCTATATTTTGACTATGCACAAGATCGCCAAAAGAACGTAAAATGACTTGGTGATCAAATTATTGACATACAAAGGAAATTCAAGAAAAATGTTAATTCCTAAAGAAGTTGAAGCTTGACTTTCACGTATTAGAAACATGAACTGATTATATAGGTTCTTACATTATGTACAGTTTGGCATTGATGTTTCAATTTGGTAACAAATTTCCTTAGTGTTATATTTTAACTACGTAGCTTTCTTAAAGACTTATGTAATATTATATTAATGTTTCAATCATCACGCTTGCAGTATAGGTTATTACATTATGAATATTTGAAGTTGATGTTTCACCTTCAAATCTTTCTTACGCTTACACATATGTTATCATGATATTATGCGTTCCGTTGCAACCCATGAGCATTTAACTAGTAATGAATTAACTCTGAAGTAGCCAATGGGCTATACTTTCCAGTTTCCATCTTCATCCTCAAGCAAATGAATGAGGAACCGCCAGCCGCAGCAGTGCTTTGCAATTTCATCTCACCCAGTGGTCAGTGTTGATATCCTCACTCACACATGCAGAACAACTTGTTTTACACATCAGCAGGCGACCACAATATTTATTAGCACATTACATGTTCCATTGCCTATATTTCTTTGGATGCATACTAGCACTCTCAAGAACTCGCTACTTTTGTCAAAATGCTACACCATGTAGTCGACTAAGATCATCTACATGTCTGGGTTCAGAACATGAGGACCTTGGATGGCCGTTTTTTTTAACTGCTATATTTACACAACTATTTCGTTTTTCTTGTTGAACATCTAATTGTGTAATTACCATTGAAATGCAAAGAAATTAGGCCTCTCCATTTGTTCGTGTCCAGCTCCATCATTGGGCGATAATAGAGAGACTAACTGATCATGGATTGTGTTTCAGGGCTTGCGTTGGTGCTCTCCAATGTGAGTAAACATTTGTCTGTTGGTGTGCTAGTTTTGATGACTTCATGAAATCCGGAAGAATTGTTGAACCCAGTCCAAAGAAATTCCTTGAATCACTAATGCTAGAATCGTTAACAGTTCATCGATCAACAACCAGTAACTGGTTCTAGTGGAAGAATTCTTCCATGGAATAAAGGTTCTCCCAAATTGCATCCTACACAAACAATGCACACTTCTGAGATGAAAATATTATGGATAGGTTGCGTGTTGCATTGTATATATGTATAGCCTAGCACCTCTATTGTTCGCCCTCCATTGATCTTGTAGTAGTACTTCATTTTGGCACAAGGTATTGGTTTTATTGACTCTATTTTAACTATGTTGGGCAGGCAAACAAGGTACGCCTTGTAATGACTCATTTCCATCGTTCCTAGTCATCATGTATACAAATCCATCAACGTAGATTAGCTACATAGGCTCACTCCTTGGCACCTCCGTCGCTCATAGGCACCACGTTGTATGTAGCTCCACCAGTGGGACAGAGAATGAAGCATATGTAGCTAGTCTACGTAGACCTAATTACTCTATGTTTCAATAGTGCGAACTTAGAGATTCAGCTATTTGCCTATCCAAGTCACAGCAATGTTCAAACCAATGACTCATGTGTTTGCTTCGGTAACTCAAGTAGTTTTTCTCGGCTGGTGGAGCTAATAAGTCACTGCCAGGTGTGTTCATGCTACAGATTGAAATAGATTGCCTGCTTTGTCTTGCACCATCCCGTTGGCGCGTGATACAATCAATCCTGATGCTTCCCAATCCTATGACAGACTTCGGCTAGTGAGATATTATTGTGATACAATAATAGTAGCATGTCTTCCTTAGATCTTGGGTGATTTCTGTGCTATGGAAAACCTTTTTACTGGAACCAGGGGGAGACATGTGTTACCTCTGGGCTTTGTAGGTTTCTTAGGAGCATGAGGATGTGTATGACAACTTTATATAAAGGGCTATGGGAATTAGTGGTCGGAAAGTGGTTGATGCAGAGAATTAATAATATGGATATTTAAATTTTAGATCTAATTTGTTGCTTGGTTCATGAAGCTATAGCTAGCCAGCTAGGGATATAATAGGGGGAGTTGAAGACTGAATCCATATTCCCTGAGGTGTAGTGTTTTGAGTGGGAAATTATAGTTCAAATCATGATGCATTCCAAAGACTTATTTAACTTTCACTAAAAACACTACTCCCACACCTTCACATAGATTTGAGTACCAGGGGTTGTCCCTTTGAACATCTAGTCTCACTGCCACCAAAACTCCCACTCCTACAAAACCTGCAACTGCAACAAAAATTTCTAAACTCCTACCTTCAAAAAATCCCATTCCCTGCTTTGAATTACCCGGGACCAGAAAGGATGCTCTATCAAATGGTGTACTAATCTAAGATATTTAGGAATATATGTACTAGTTACCAGTTTAGCATGTATTTTATTCTAATATGTACTTCTGAATCATTACACTATCGATTATCTTCTATATCCCCTGCCTACCAGTTGAACTTGTGTAGCAGTGTGGCCCATTAAAATGGAAGTACATAATGCATCTGTATGTAATATTTTTCCATCTGAATTCATTTTCATGTTCCAAATGGATACTCTAGATTAACAGGCATTTATATCAAAACAAAAATTAAGATAAAAGGCATATGCTCCAGGACTGACGGGATCAAATATATTTCATCCTTAACTACTAAAATATCATATTTTACAATTCATCAAACCAAAAGTAGAGTTTAAATACTTGATAGAAAGATGATAGAAATCACTGTAAAAACTTCCATAGCATACTCAATTCGTGTAGAACGAACTCCAAATTGAATACCAAAAACTGATGATCGAACTGAATGTGTACTCCGACAGAATCTAACAGTAATATTCAGAAAGCGATATCTCCCATACTACTCAACGCAAAAATGTGTTTAAATACTTATTTAATAGTTATTTAAAAGTCCTACAACTTTAGCCGCTATGAGAGTTTCCAAATTTGACACCGAAAGTCCTCAAAACGTACTTCGATCTACTGCGGCTCCACCTCCAACTCTGCCATGCACAAGGAACAAGACTAAACGAAGAGCACAGATGGGATAAGCCATGGCACCAAACATCAACAACTGCAAATCGTAGAAGATAAAATCAATTTTATCCATTAATTACATATGAGATCTTCCCTGGGCCACTCCTCGCTGGACAACCATGCACCATCTCGACCAACGGTTGCGGTCTGTTGCCAATAATAAGGCAGCAAAAACGAGGATAGCAGCAGCAGAATTCTGTTGGTCTTTCGCCCATGTGGAGAAGCAAACCCAGCTGGACTCTGGAATGATACACTTCCTCGGCTTGCTATGGAATTTTGTCGTAGTGGAATGGTCACATACCTGTAACAATAAGGATATTGCCGCAGCTAGCCTCCCTGAGTTTCCCCACCGGCATCTACCAAGACCAATTCCCTTTTGCTTCTACTGTTACCCTTTAACGGTTACAGCTGCCTCGCAGCGATTTCCTAGACGCAGCTGGTTTGGGCTTCTCAGTTCGGGCCAATTCACTTCTTCCAGTCTGGGCCTGCAAACTTCTTGTTGGGCTTCTTTACCCTCTTGGATGCTTGGGCTTCTGGTACAGAGCGTACCGTGACAATACCATGACCAACTTTCCCCCCTCCGTGATAGAAACAATCCTGATGCTTCCCAATCATACTACTTATTCAGGGTAGCAACAAATACTACAATAATTCTAGCATGTCTGAATCAAATCTTGGGTGGTTTATATGCTACGACGGGAAACGATTTTATTGGAACAAGGACAGATGTATATAAGACTGAGGCGTGTAGGTTTCTTGTGAGGATGAGGGTGCGTAAGGCAACTATATATGAATGTGTACGGGAATTAGTGGTGGGAGTTGGTGCAAGTAATTAAGGTGAAATTTGAATTTTGTTTCAATTCTATTGATTGGTTCGTGGTGGGTAGAAGAGGCGTTGATTGGTCTCTTTGTGCTACAGCCTTTTTAATTTGGGAATGTGCTGCATACTGAATAATGTTTTTCTTTATTCACAATGACATAAAGTTATCCATCTAGCACCCATTCCTGCAGAATTATTGTTCAACCATATATATGGAGCAATATGCCCTAACTAAACACATGTTTTTAAGTTGCAAAAAGTGACATTTATAGAGAGTAATTTTTTGCACATCATCTACGAATAACTTGACGTGTATGATTTT
Source organism: Hyparrhenia diplandra (assembly GCA_015847255.1). Lineage (NCBI taxonomy): Eukaryota > Viridiplantae > Streptophyta > Magnoliopsida > Poales > Poaceae > Hyparrhenia > Hyparrhenia diplandra. The sequence goes on along the minus strand of JADLZK010007594.1, from coordinate 1,066,837 downwards.
TCGAGATGACTTACAAGTGATACTACTACATGTACATGACTACTCAGAGCTCTTTGATGCTTGGGTGAGCTAAGGCAGTAGATGGGGAGGCTAGTGATTATCTCTAGGACAACACTGCTAGGTGTCTCTGTGTTCATATGGACAGATTTTTCTTGGATGACGCAGCGGTAACCGGCCACAATCTTCATCATCAACACTATGAGTCTGGGCACCACCTAGCATGTGACACCCCAAGAACTGGCTACTTATGTCAAAATGCTACACCATGTGGTCCACTATGATTATCTACTTGTCTGGGTTGAGAACATATGAGGACCTTGGGATGGCCGTTTATTTCTAACATCGGACTGTCGGACGCTGAAATGGCTTAGAACGACCCACCGTATGTCTCTATATTTGGGCTGTGGTGTAGTGAATTGTCTATATTTTTTCACAACCATTTTCTTTTCTTGTTGCACATTTAATAGTGTAAATACCATTGAAAAACATAGAAATTTAGCCCCTCCAGCAGTTTGTGTCCAGTTCCACGATTGGGCAATAATAAAGAGACTAACTGATCCATCATGGATTGAGCTTCAGGGCTTGCGTTGGTGCTCTCCAATGTGAGAAAACATTTGTCCATTGTCGTGATGGTTTTGATGACTTCATGAACTCCAGTGGAAGTGTTGAACTGAGTCCAAAGAAATTCCTTGAATCACTAATGCTAGAATCATTAACAGTTCATAGACCAACAACCTGTAAGTGATTCTAGAGATTTCAGTCAAATCTCATCCAGTACACTTGCTCGATTTAATCAGAGGAACTGTTCAAAAGCAGTCCAAAGAAATTCCTTGATTCATCCCAAGCCTATGACCCTACAGAAACAAGGCAACTGCTTTCTAGCATAAACTTTCTATGCTACGTTTCTGAGGTAAAAATATTATGGATAGGTTGTGTAGCGTTATATATATGTATAGCCTATAGTAGTACCTCATTTTGGCACAAGGTATTGGTTTTCTTGACTCTGTTGAACTATGTTGGGCAAGCAAACAAGGTACGTCTTGTAATGACTCATTTCCACCGTTCCTAGTCATGTATACAAACCCGTCAATCTGAAGTCCACCAAGGTTTAGAATCCTGTAGTACAAAAGTATGAAGTATTCAGCAGATAAAGTGAGCAAATACAGGAAATAAATATTGATGATCTTTTCAGTACTACAGAGCAAAACGTATCACTGTCCGCACTATTAGTGTCGTTTGCTTTTACCGGCAGCGATGATGTGTTACTAGTATTCATTTCAAATTGAAACGACTGCCATTAGTCGTGGTTGGCTGCTTGTAATATTCGAATCAATCTGAATAAATAGCCTTTTCGGTAAGATCTTCCAATGACCTGTCTTCAGAAAATATATTAGATTAAAAATATTATTGAAATATTTTTTGTACTTTTTTGACAAAAGGCCAAGATATATTATTAGAAGCAAGACACTGGAACTAGGGTACATAAGTTTAATGATACAGATTGCAGGGCATCAGACAGAGGGAACCTGTTTGCATCATTAACATTTGCACATGATGTGGTAAAAATCCCTAGTCCTGCAACTGAATGCCTGAAAGCTTGGCCCGCTACGGAGTGAGCCGTGGCATTTAGATTTCTTGAAATTTTGAGAACCTGGATTTGTTTACTAGACACCTGATTTAGGAACCTTTCAGTGAAAGGCATGATTTCCCAGTGTCCTCCTCCGTTTGCTTCGGAAACTTGAACAGTAATTTCAGGTCATCAGGTGGTGCTAATAATTCACTGCCAGTGTGTTCAAGCTACAGATCAAAATGGACTGCCTGCCATGCCTTGCATCATCTCAATCAGGGCTTCATGTGGAGGGACGTCGTAGTGGAACAATGTACCCTAGTTCCTAGACCATTCAGACAGCCCGTGATACAATCAATCCTGATGCGTCCCAATCCTATGACACAATAATACTAGCATGTCGGCCTTAGATCTTGGGTGATTTCTGTGCTACCCCAAACCTTTTATTGGAAACAGGGGAGGCATGTGTTACCTATGGACTTTGTAGGTTCCGTATGAGCATGAGGGTGTGTATGACAACTTTATATAAAGGGCTATGGGAATTAGTGGTTGGAGTGGGTGATGCAAAGAATTAATAAGATGGATATTTTAAATTTTGGATCTAATTTATTTTTTGGTCCATAAAGGTAGGGAGATATAAGAGTGGAGTTGAAGACTGAATCCATATTCCTTGAGGTGTAGTGTTAAAGACCTATTTAACCTCCACTAAAACACTACTCCAACACCTTCCCATAGATTTGAGTAGAAGGAACTGTCCCTTTGAACATATATTCTCATTGCCATTAAAACTCCCACTCCGATGAAACCTGCAACTGCAATAAAAATTTCTAAACTCCTACCTTGAAAATCCTATACCCTGCTTTTCTGTGCTAAATATTGAAGATCACAAAGTTTGATTATCAGTAGTATAATATTATTGTAAACATTATGCTGGAAACCAACGCTGTATTCACTTTTCTCTTGACCGAAGAACATCAAATCACTAGTAACATTCCAAACACTACTACAAAAGCTTACTATAAGGTCGGCTCAAAAGCCTTTGTAGGGGCGGTTTTTGGAGCCGCCTCTAGCTTTCCGATCATATGGTGGTTTTACAGTAGGGGCGGTTGGCTACAATTTGAGCTGCCCCTTTAGTGAGTTTCCAGATTTCGCATTTTCAAAGTTAAAAAAAAATAGCAAAACATTTTTACTTGACCAGCCACCCGCAAGTCGTGCATTTTTTCACGTAAAATCACGCGCTACGCGGTGGCCGGGATTGATCCTGGAACCTTAGGCTAGCGTGTGGAGAGCCCCCACCACCGTGCGACACATGTCTATGTGTCCATACTCCATCCCGGATCCCCACACACTACACCACAACACTTAATTAGCAACTGACTACAGTAGCTAAAACTTTTAATTAGCATTTGATGGTGGGTTGCTAAAAGTTTGTCACAGACTGTCCGTTGCAAATATCAAATACGGCGATGGATGGTCCGTTGCTGTAAATATTTTTCTTTTGAGTTGGATCGTCCGTTGCTATAGATCCTTAACAGATACTCATGGTCCGTTGCTGAATAAATTTCGCATTGGGGCCTTGTTTTTGGGCTGTTCCCGCTACTGTTTCAGATTGGCGCATTGTTTTTTTTGCTCCTGTGACAAGTTTGGCCCAAAAGATTCCAAACCCTAGCTCCACTCACAGGATACCCAGCCGCCCGTCATTCTCACGCTCACCCCGCACACGCCACGCCCACGCCGCGAGACCGCCTCAAGACCATACGCCGCGAGCCCGCCCCTTCCAGCCCCCCCCGCCGCCCGGTCCCTCAAGGCGGCTGCCTGCCTCGCCTCCCCGCACAGCTCCCCATCCAGTGGCGGATCCCCACCTTCCCTCGCGAGGCGGCTATGGCGGCCAGCCCTCCACCGTACCGCGCCGATCTGCGACCCCCACGGGCGCTGCAGCACGGCTAGCTGGCGGGCATGGCGGCCACTGGCATTGCGCGGCTTCCCATCCCCAACCAGTGGCGGATGGCGCTCCCGGCGATGGCTGCTCCTCATTTCCTGGTGGCACCAACGGCGGCGCAGCTTGGCCCGACTCCTTCCCGGACCAGCAGTACGTGGCTTCCCCTAGTGGTCCGTGGCCGTGTGCCTCGCCCCGGAAGATGGCCCTCACAGCGGCGGTGTCGAGCCGAGCGCCACGGCCCCCCACGGCTGCGCTCATAAATCAGGAGGCAGCGGCCCACTCTGTCCCATCTCCGGCGGTAAAGGTGAGCCCCGCACAAATTCGCATGCCTCAATAAGCATGGAGTCAATCTGCTTCTGATCTGCACTAGTGTCTTTCTGTACTGTATAGTTTGATTCATAATTTTCGGGCCGGCTTGACGACTAATGTTTCGTTCTGTCAGTTGAAAGATGCAAAGCTAGTTTGTTCATTTGAATTGTGTCTCGTTACTAATGCAAAAAAGGTACCTCAGCTTTGGCCAAAGTTGCTCTTTTGAATGCATTACAAACCACCGACAAATATCAAGAAGCTCTGTGCTGAACTTGTGCCACACACAGCTCGTACTCACTAGCTGATGATCTGTGTTAAAACTATGCTGTCTGAGCAGTCCAATACTGAGGGGTTGGTTATTAGTTTAAGTTGGATATTTTTTTTAAAATTGGATGGAATGTTTGAGAACTTTGCTGCATAGCTTTTTTTTATTAGTTTAATTATTCTGCTATGGTTGCCCTCTTTTACATCAAAAGGAAAAGCATTAACTCTCTTTTATGTTTCAGGGCATGATCGATCTATTAGCTTTTCTTTTTACTGAACACCATTTACGCCTGCCATACGCCTGCAAATGTTTCTTTGAGACAGTACAATAACCAACAAGTAATATGTTTGTTCTAATATAATAAAATGATTCAACGGGTATCAATCATAATATCTGTTATTACCTCTCAAAGATTAAACAAGCATCCTTCCAGAGTGCCTAGACAATAACCAGCAGTAATACGTTTGTATACCTTGTTTATTTATTTATTTATTATTACTGTTAGGATGAAACTTTGAATACAACATGCTGAAAGAATAAACGTTATTGGGTTGTATTCCTGATTCTGTATTACTTAAACTCTATTGCATGCTGTTGTTTTTCTACCCTTCCAGAGTGCCTAGACTTCCAGGTCAATTACTTTGAGATTCCAGGAAATTTACTGAATTATGTGTTCTTGTTGTGTCTTACAGCCTTACAGGCAGCCCCCCTGCTTAGTGAATCTTGATTTGTTTGGTTCCACAACAGCTCTGGTGCTGAAGAAAGTGCTGAGGGCACTGAGGACGCAACTGATGATAAATCAGAAATTGAGGTAGGACATTAGCAAATAATTGTGCATAGTTACATTCTACAAATTACTGATTGCTGATGTTTCTTCAGTATGCCTGCACAGTCTATTGGGTTAAAAACAAGTATGCCTGTACATTGCCTCTCTGACTAGCTGTTGTGATATTTTTACTAGGGCCTCAGTCTATTGGGTTCTATAGGACTATCAGGAATACCTCATTCAAGAAGATGGCAGGTAGCTATTTTTGTTGTGCCTTTATAATGTTGAAATTGCTTCTTCTCAGTCTCCAAGTGGGAATGTTATGAACCTTTGAACCACATTGTCAGAGTTCTAACCCATTTAGTTGGCTAATATAAAAGCTAAAGTAATTGTTTCTGGTGTCCAAATGGAGCTGCACCCTGAATGAGAAGCCATCATCTTAGTAATGACATCGATAAAATTTAATATATGTTATCTACAGGGGCAGCTTCTGGAATTTGATCAAGCAACTAGCTTTTTGTCTAATGCTCTCAATTCTGAACTAAGGCTTTTCAGGTATCCATAATAAAACACTATTGGTCAGAAAATGTAGGCAACAGAAAAATGGTGAAAATCTAGTGCTTGACTGCTCTTACAAATCCACTCATATGTCTTGGAGTGAGATGATAGTAGAACAATTTTGTAGCCTCTTTCAGTACAGACCACATTGATTCCTGCACATTCTTGTGTATCAATGTAGTATAATAATGTTTTCTCTTCTTTGTAGCATCAGAAGAGGAGGCTACTCCTTCAAAACAACAAGGTAAGCCAGCTCCTCTTTGTGCTGTTGACAATGCAGCAAGCAAATTAAATAGTCAAGGATGAGAACTAGCCCAACTTTTGTTTGCTTAGTGCTACTCCTTTGGCTCAATCCATAGTTCAATTGAATTCCATTGAAATTTGTTGATCTACAAACTGTATTTACAAGTACTTGATCTGCGGATTAGACAAAGATGGCTTATTAGCTGCCTCAATCCTTAGCTTATTTGATGATTAGACACAAACTAAGGGGTAAGCACGGGATGTTTCATTACTGGAGGCAAACTGAATTTGTGATTTACATTTGTCAAACTATCTCAAATTTACCATCTCTGTCCAGGTTTATCTTAAATCAAAGATTTATAAACATACATATTCATTCTTCCTAGAATTTACCATGTCTGTAGGTGATGGCTTGGACAATTCAGAAGGTGATTCTTTTGTTGCAGTTTGTGGAGTAAAGAGACAGGGTGATTGCTTTGGAGTACAACCTGATGGTTCTTGTTTTTTCAGGCTGGTGGTTCTTGTTTTTTAGACTCTAGCTTGATGGTGCTAGGTTCTATTATTTTTGGACGAAAAACCTGATGGTGCTAGCTTTTGATCAATGTTTGATCGCATTTAGTTGATGGCTTTTGAACAATAGGGAAACGATGTTTGATGCTTGTATGGCTTGTATGTTGGTTTGATGTTTACATGCTAGTGACATAATAATTACATATGTACTCATTTGATATTTGAGAGTACGAATGATGTGGCCATTTGTATATGTCATCCAAAATCTGTACAATATAATTTCAATATTGTATTGGTCCTGTTTTATTTTTTTTTACCAAATTAGTTGAGCTCGATGGACTGTCGGTTGCTATAAGTTTAATATTGCGATGGACTGTCCGTTGCTAAATTCTCTAACTGATTGTCCGTTGCTAAAGTTTTACCATCGAATGGTCCGTGGCTAAAAAGAGGGTCCGTGGCTGTATATATTTAACCACGGCTTCATTAGCATCTGTAGAGGTCCGTTGCTATATCTTTTGGCCACGGACCGAAAGTCGCTGTACCCCCCATATAGCAACGGACCGAAAGTTGCTGATTAAGGGTTGTGGTGTAGTGACATATTATACAAATCCGAGTAAAAATTGACTATTTGAGGCCCAAAGCGGATTCAAATAAAAAACTGGTCAACTACAAAGTTTCATAACTTTTTAAGATCTACAATTTTTATTTAGGGTGTTTCTCCATCTGAGATCGTTTATGAAATTTGAATTTCAAATTTGAGACATTTGAATGTAGGTTTTGCATAAGTAGATGACTTCAAATTAAAAAGTGGTCAACTACAAAAGTTTCATAACTTTTGAGACCTACAATTCTTACTTAGGAAGTTTCTCCTTCCGCGGTCATTTGAAAAATTCAACTTTTGAAATGTAGACACTCAAACCCCATATTTTGAGGCATCAAATTAAGTCAAATGAAAAAAGTTGTTAATAACAAAGATTCAAAACTTTTGAGATCTTCATTTTTTATTTAGGTCATTTTCTCATCGGAGATCATTTAAAAAAAATTTTAGTGAAAAAAATTAATTTTTAGTGACTCATTTTAAAATGGAACAATCGTGCAACTGCCCCTATTCTTGAGTCTAATTGCTCATTTGCCCCTGTTTTTAAACTTTGCTCGTTTGCCCATGTTTTTAGTCTTCCAATTGCTCGTTTGGCGCTATTAGGGGCATTTGCATAATTGTTTTAATTTCTCATTGCCCCTTTTAGAGGCATTTGCCCAATTGGAAAACTAAAAACATGGGCAAAACGAGCAAAGTTTAAAAAACTGGGTCAAACGAGCAATTAGACTCTACAATAGGGGCAATTACACAATTGGCCCTTTTAAAATTCGGCAACCCATTATAGGGCGCCTCAATATAGAGCCGCCCCTAGTGTGGTCCAGAATAGGGGCGGCTCATGCAGTGTCCACAATAGGGCTGAAAAAGTTCTTTCAACTGTTTTGCAGCACATAATTCAGTACATACCCTTCCAAGGTCACATACAAATGATATACGAAGTGCTCCTACATTCAGACCAACAACCGGTGTAAATAGCTCCACTACACCCGGAAAAGCATCAGCAGATCTGTTTGTATATTTTTTTATCTTTCAAACAGTAACAAGGATAGTAACAAATAAACACTTCCCCAAGATATATACTGAACAAGATACATCTTTAGCGTTCAACTCAAGGTCAAATGTTGCAATATTCTATTTTTAGAATAGCCTACCAAGTGACAAACATGCTCTGTTTATTAGCAGCATTAATACAACTTTCGAAAGAAAATCATATTTCCCAATCCATCCAACCAAAATCAGAGTTGAAATACTTGTTATAAAGATCATAGTAAGCACTGTAAAAACTTCCATAGCATACTGAACCAATTCGTGTTGAACTAACTCCTAAGTTAACACTAAAAACTGAATGTGTACTCAGACAGTATAATAGTACTATTCAGAAAGCGATATCTCCCATAATACTCAATGTAAAAATGCGTTTACATACTCATTTGAAAGGTATTAAAAAGTTCTACAACTTTATTTACTACTGGAGTTTCCAATTCTACACCGAGAGTCCTCAAAACGGACTTAGATCTACTGCTGCTCCGCCTCAGTATTAAAGAAGACTAAATGAAGAGCACAGATCTGCTAGGCCGTGGCACCAATCATTAATAGCTGCTAATCGCAGGAGATAAAAACAATTTTATATATTAGTTACATACGAGATCTTCCCTTGGTCGCTCCTCCCTTGACAACCACGCACCATCACAACGTACTGCGTTTTGTTGCCAACAATAAGCCAACAATAGGGGGTTTTATTTTTTTCTTTTGAGCTTTGCAAGCTCTAAAAATTCTCTTCAGCTCCCTGCCCCCCCTCTTTTTCTACTCTTTTGCACTCCTTTCAGCTGCTCATGAGGCGAGCAGCCACAGAATTATGTCAGTCTTTGGCCCATGAGGAGAAGCAAACGTAGCTCCCTTTCAGCTGCTCCATGTTGGACTACAATCAGACCTTTCTTTCCTCTACTCTAGGCCCTTTGAGCCAAAAAAGACACTTAGTTAATTACATTTTTGCTGGATGTTACACTTCCCCTATCTCAGGGGCTTGGCGTGGATTTTGTTCGTCGTGGAATGGTCACATACCCTGAACCACACTCTGCCACTATGACAGAAATAGTCCTGATGCTTCCCAATCATACAATAGACTCTGGGTAGTGACAAATACAACAACATTACTAGCATGTCTGCCTCAAATTTGGGTGATTTCTATCCTACAGGAATGCTATTATTGGAACTAGGACAGATGTATAAGACTGACGCTTGTGGTACCTATAGACTTTGTAGGTTGCTTATATATGAGGATATGGGAATTAGTGGTGGGAGTGGGTTAAATTGTGGCGCATTGTGACAGAGCCGACCAATTTATAAGAAATCAAGTATAATTCGCAATTACCGAAGCAATCGCATCTACACTTGAGTCCATATAAACCCGGTATTCGGAAATCTCAGTGATTTCAAACTCATCAACAACACAACAAGGATCGTTGAGCTCAGTAGTTCAAATCCGCAGGTATTTCAAACCAAATTCAATATATAATCAGAGTGCGATGTACACATTTGTTTACAAGTAGTTCAGAGTGCGGAAGCAATAGCTTTCGAAAACAAGATAGTTGTACAAATGAAATAAAATAAGATAGTGCCAACATAGTGTCAACCCGGTAATAGCAAGAGACAGGGAAGGAAGGAGATTGCCATGCCCTAGGCATTATTCTTCAACCACAAAGAACACACAAACTGGATCAATTCATGCTAGACGGAGTCACCTGCAACATCGGGAATTAACCCGTGAGTACTCAATTGTACTCCGCAAGACTTACCCGTCTTAAACCAGAAAATAAGGAAAAGACTCCAAGGATCATGCTTGGCTATATCCGGAGTCTGGCTGACTCACATTTAATTTCATAAAATAAGGTTGATTAGAGGGCCTACACATACTACTTGAATTCTTCCAAGTTAAAAGGTTATTTATTTATACATAACCATAGATCCTGTATAGTCAAGGTTAAACATATGCTCAGTAATATAAATAACAGCATAAGTAACTTGATCAACATTTTAACAGCAGCAGCATGATAATATAACATATATTGTAATATTAAGACTACGATGTCGTGGACATAACCGGGTTCTCACTATCCAGGAGAGATGGCGATTCGAATCGATTGCAAACCAGCTGGCGATTACCCTGACACACACCAAGTCTACCTGCGCTACGGTAGACCCGATCACTCCTCAAGATGTTACGGGACGTAAAAGTCTCGGTCTTGCCGGCTACCCCCTCCTTCTCGGGTACCAAGTGAGCGTGCAACGAGACCGACATCATCGTGCGCATCTTCTTGTACCCAATAAAAACCCTCGCAACCAACGCCAAAGGAGGAGCGATAAAGCGAGCACGGCCGGCCCCTAACATTCTTGCGAGCCGTGGCTCACGACCCCGCCAAAGCCTACTATATGCCAGGTACGTTCAACTTCCAACCACATTCCGACAAAGAGTAAGTCCTTAATCGATCAGATGGAAAGACCACAATATCCATCCAATCTAAGCATGTTTTAATTAATCAGGTTCTCAGCAGCAGCTTGTTAGTCACCCATGTGACTAACCACAAACATCCTCTCAAGTGACCGGAATCACTATCTACTGCAATCACCATACTGAGCATTTATAACCTAGACCTCTAAATAGGATAGGATAACAACTTTAACAAGGATATATGTGCATCAACGGTTTCAACCATTTTCCTAAACTTAATGCATCAACATATATAAAGGACGCAACACAATTTAGTTAGAAAGCATAAGAAAGGGCAGCATGCACCGGGGCTTGCCTTAAGAAAAGTAGCGAGGAAGAAGTTAGAGCCTTACGGAAGCTGGAGTCACGGTCCTCCTTCTCCTATGGGGTCTTTTGGCTGCACTCCGAGACGAAGAAGGTTGACCTCCTGCTCCTTGATCTCCTCCCGAACTAACTCCGATCCGATATGATGCATGCATATGCAAGACCGATTAATACCAATGCATAGAAACATGCTTGTATATAAATAAGGTAGAATGATGGATGAATGCATTATGATGAATAGTACTAATAAGTGCATATCTCTCCTGTAGATACGCAATTATCACTACATAAGAAACCCTAGTAATCTACATCAAGCAAACACCCTATTTCACTAATTCACTGAAAATGGCAGCTAGACATGCTATTACTAAAACAGTCACACAGGGAGTTCTATAACTCCAAATGCAGCAAACGAATACTCGTTGGAAAGCTTATGAAATTATCTACAAAACATTCCATATCACCCTGACCTGAATCTGACATTAACAGCCTCGAAAACAGGAAAAACAGAGGCTCTGTTTCTAACTCAATCATCACATACAATCACCATAACTTGCAAATTACTCATGCAAACCTTATCAAACTTGAACAGCAAGCAAGACAGGTCATAATCTACCAATTCAACCTACTGGTCAAGCCAAAAGATAAACTAAAGCACATAAAATGACATTCCCTAAACAAACACTACACATGCACACCCTAAAATGCAAGGCTAGAATTATACTAGTTTAATAAAAATATGTAACCAGCAAACTAACCACACTAGCAGGTACTTATAATCATAAGAACAAACAATAAAATTACCAATACACTTTACCCTACTATAAACATGTATTTCTAGTGCATTTTCTATGCAACATAAATATGAGAAATATGCAAACACCTTAGAAAAATCTACAAAAATTACCAGAGCATGCTACTGGTCTATCACGCCTACCATAAAAATTCCATAGCAAACTCATACATATACTAACCTACACAAAAATGACATGATAACATAAAAAGCAAGGCATGAAAATACTTTTGTACTGTGAAATATATGAAACTGCCTAACAATGAACGTGAAGAGCTTCCTAACAGTAACAAATGCAGGTACAAAAATTATCATGGCAAAAAAACCCTAGTAATTATTTTTCTATGAATTTCCTAAGAAAGCATGGTAAATAGCACATAATTCCAAACGCACATTTCCACCACAGAACATAGCATATATGATATTTTTCCTACACTACACACCCAAAAACATGAACATTTTGTACAGGCACCACTATTTTATCATGCACTAAAAATTAGATATGCATTTCTCTATTTATATGGCAAATAAAGCAATAAATCTAAATAAATATAAAAACTATCGAGAAAACCTAATCTCATATTTTTATACTGTAGATAAACTCACAAAGATCACAGAAAAAACTTGTTCGATTCCGGCCCACGTAGGAGATATGAATTTTACAAGATAAACATGCATCTTTGGAAAATGAATAACGGAATAAATAAAAACGGCGACGCGTGGGGCCCACGTGTCATAGACACGAGAGCAGAGCACGGCGGCGCCCGGCGAAGTCGACGGCGGATCTCCGCCCTCGGTGCACCTCGGCGAAGCTGAGCACATCTACGGCTTTACTATGGCGAGATCTACATGCATGTGCTTGACTCGACACGAAACCAATCCTAGCGATGACGGCGGCGGAGGCGGCGATGGGGCGGGCGGCCATGGCGGACTCGCCGATTCGGCCACGACGGGCTAAACCAAGGCGAGCATGAGCAGCACGACACCAAGGCGACGCAAAAAGACTACCTAATCGAGCAAATCGGCGACGGCAAGGTGTTCGACGGCTAACGCGCTCACCGGCGGCGGTGGACCGCGGCAGTGCGGTCCGTGTTCCGGCGAGGTCGAGGGCGGCGCGGCTAGTCTGATGGGTGGTGAGGCTCCAGCACGCCGAGGCGGTGTGGATGCGCGCGGAGCGGCTCGGAGGCGGCGGGGTGAGGGTCACCGGTGGCCCGAAGGGCGGCGCTCCGGCGTCGGCGGCGGTCTTGCCGTGGTCCGACGAACGGCGGCGCTAAACAGCGATTCAACCTGCACGGGGATGCAACACATCAAGGAGGTCACGGAACATGTATCGGTCAAGAAAAATGGCGACGGACGGTGCGACGGCGAGGTCTGAAGCGGCGGCGGCCATGGATCTTTGGATTTTCCGGCGAACGAAAAACCCGGCCGATTGGCCCTTTACCTTCGGTCCCCGGGCGGTCCAGCGGGGTCGGGGTGAAGATAATGGGGCTAGAGGCGAGCTTGGACGGCGGGGATGCGGTGGTGGTCGCTCTCACGCCGGCAATGGCGAGGAGGGCCGCGGGGCGGCGCTTGGCTTTCTTGCCGGGCCGCTTTGGCTTGCGGGGAGAAGGGGAGAGCGAGGCCGGGGGGTGGAGTGGCGTGCAAGGCGCTGCCTCGGTCCTTCTCGGGGCGTGGGCGCGGCAGGAGGAGGCGGGGGCGCGCGCCGACACGCGGCCTGTGATCGACGCGGTGACGGTGGCCGGCCAAGGTGATTTTCTTCTATCTCTCTTTTTTTTTTTTGAAATATAAAACTCCAATTTCAATCTGTTTTGGCCCTGCGTCAAGATCCGTGCAAAATTAGCGAAAACTCTAATTGAACGAAATGTTCCTCGCGAAATTCTGAACAAAACACGTATAGAAACTTTTCCCTAATTCGCCCTAGATTAGAAACTATGATCAGTCAAAGGGAAACTACTCCGCGGTCAAAATAACCCTAATTTCAAACTGATTTCAACTTTTGGCCAAACTCCACTCAAAATCATGAAACAAGCATGTGGTGACTTTTGTTCTACATGAAATTATCTACACAAGTCATGAAGGGTGCACACACATGCAACAACCCTAGCTAGGACTTTTGAACAAAAGAAGATAAATTACTTTCAAATTCAAACAAGGTCAAACCAAGTCCAACTATCATTATAAAATCTAATTAGTAAACATGACCAACATCAATCTTACTCTAAAATATCTTATAAATATAACTAAGAATAAATAAATATTAAACAACCAATTATGCAAGCATTTCATACATAAAATGATAAGACCAAGCATCACATGCAATTATAAACAAAACATGATATGAGTGATAAGTGCATGTATGCTAATGATGCTTATGGTATGAAATGCATATGCTAATGACATGCTTAACACTAGGGTGTTACACGCATGTTGTTAAATTGTATGCTTGCATGCATCCGGACCATTTTAAATTGCCAGCAAACAATACTAGCTACATCAGCACGTCATAATTTTTCCAAAACAGAGAAAAACTCTAGTTTCTAAATACTATGGTATTACATGATTGTGGTCTTTAAAGCTATGGTTTCTAGATACTATAGTTTCAGAATACTGTTACATCCAAACAGGGCCTGAGGTTTGTGGTACCCATAGGCATTGTATGTTTCTAATTAGGATGAGGGTGCCGTTCGCAAATATATATGAAGGGCTATGATAATTAGTGATTGGTGGTGATGCAATGAATAAAGATGAAAATTTGACAATGAATTATGCCTAGGACACGATCGTCTAGTCCCCTCAACACTCCTGGTAATGGTGTACCTGCAGATATGGGATGAAGCAGCCTGGCGACCTCGAGGACAGTGGAAGTCAAGAATCGAGTTTCATCATCACTTCAAACATGCTCTGCATGAGTAGTCTCTCTGCAACAGCAAGTCCAATTTCTTCATGCATTGTGACCGTCGGAATGTAATGTTTGACATAAAAAAGCAATAAGGTAATTTCTATTGAAGTCCTGACATCAATATTTGTTTTTTTGCAACAAACTGAATGTTTTTGCAACTGACGTGTTCAATAACTTGGCATTGCAACGGTTGTTTTTTTTTTTTTTTTTATGATCACACGAAGCACATTTTTTCATTAAGCAAAATGTCTTTTGAGACATACAACACCACACACCTTGGCAACACGCAGTTACCGAGCAACAAAGGAAAATTACAACTAGTAGAGCTACAACAACATAGGACGATTACATGATAAAAACTGAGCTCCTAGGAAACAGAAACACCAACATATGATGATTACATTGCAATGGTTGTTGAAAGCGAGCGAGAGAGATGGACTAATTTTATTGTCCACATCACCCACAGCAACTACATCCACGTGTAACTATATACTGTGACCGAACATGCATGAAAATGAATTTTGATTCTTGTGATCAGATCCTGTTACTGAGTGACTTTCTGGCAGAACACATGTTGGCTTTAACTTGTCACACTAGTAACATAGCATCGTTGTGTGTGCCATTGCGGTAGAAACTAACTGGGATATAACTTATTTTGAACACATGAAGTTACTTCCTTGAATCGTTGGAGATATAAATTTTCACATAAAAGTAAAGTTCCAGTTTCATATCTCTTCAGAGAACATGCTTGGTAAATATTCCTGCGATAAAATTTTCCTCCAATAACATGACTATATACATGCTCGGTAAAGTTCCAGCTACAGGGCTAGCTGCTTTTTTTTCGTTAATGGACAATAAAATCCGGCCTTTATATCCAGGGATGTACACAGCCATCAGGGCTAGATGCTTGGGTGACTTGAGGCTAACCATTGTCTGGAGGACACCACCGTACCAGGTATCTCTGTGTTCAGGATGGACCTATTTTTCTATGAGAATGCAGAGGTATAGACATTATCAGTCTGGGTGTCTCCTACGACGTTAGTTTCAGGACATCTCCAACCTGATCTCACAACTCCAAGCCTGGGAGCACACGTTCAACTCTGACACGTTCAGAACTTGTTGAGCATGTGAAAGCATTACAACCATGTTGAGGATGTGACTAATGTGTAGGACAAGTTGAGAAATGTGGGGGTTTGGCCCCCTTGTTCCCCATTTCATCCATCACTGCCACTACAGCCTCTCAGCCAACACAAACCCAATTTCTTGATGCATCCCAATCCTATTTGTGACTTTCATGGATTCATGTAAGTCACAAGGGAGCTTTATTGAGCAGAGTGTTTATAGCAGCACTTGTAAAGCTTCATAAGGTTCATTATGAGCCGCAGAATAAGTTGAGCTACAAGTGGATACTACTACATGTACATGACAACTCATAGCTCTTTGATGCTTGGGTGACGTGAGGCAGTAGATGGACAAGATGGAGAGGCTAACCATTGTCTATAGGATGGACCTATTTTTCTTGGAGAATGCAGAGGTATCCAGCAACAGTCTTCATCATTAACATTATCAGTTTGGGCGCCTCCTAGGACGTTAGTTTCAGGACATCTGGAACCTGATCTGGCCACTCCAAGCCTGGGAGCATTCAGAACTTTTTGCGCATGTGAAAGCATCACACGCATGTTGAACATGTGACTAAAGTGTAGGACAAGATGAGCGACGTGGGGGTTTGGCCCCCTTGTTCTCTATTTCATCCATCTCTGCTACTATGGCCTCTCAGCCAACACAGACCCAATTTCTTGATGCATCCCAGTCCTACTTGTGACTTTCATGGATACATGTAAGCCACAAGGGAGCTTGATCGAGCAGAGTGTTTCTAGCAGCACTTGCGAAGCCTCATAAGGTTCATTATAGGTCGCAGAATTTTATACGTAGGTCGCAGAATTTTATACGGAAGGGATGTTGAGTCATACCCACTCGTGGAGCTACTTATTTAAGTAGCACCGGTGGGCGTATGACCATGGCACAGGCCCAGTTTCTCCCCAAGGTTGAGCTTTGAAGAAAAAAACTAGTAGTGCAATAAAAAACAAGGCACCATTATCTTGCCCTGGGCTAGCTTGTTTACAGTGTCAGTTTCATTAAACAAGGTTTCAATGGACTTAATATATGCGTTACATTTGTCCTTAAAACATAACCTTTAGATATAACTGATAACCAAAAAGTAGGGCAATAAAAAAATAAGAACTAATTATTAAAGCAAGTACATCTTTCGGGGGGCATACAAGCAGTTGGTCTAAATATATAAGTAATAGAACCGGCTGCAAGGAGCTAGCATCGTGAGCACTCAGAATCAAATACAAGCTAGAAAATGCTAGTGCTACTCATCAGGATTGAGAGACATTGGGAGGTTTTGCAACCCGCACTGATGATTGCCGTGAGAGAAACCGATACTTGTTGCCTCAGGTGGACATTGTTGCCCCTCTACTACGGAGTACATATGGGTTATCAATATTGCAGTATGTTGCCTCAGGATGTTGGAAGACACTACTGCAGTGTTGCATGCGGGACAGTCCATTGCCATGTACCACTCAGTGTACCACCTCATGGTTAGGGTCCCCTACGCCGGCCTCACTCGAAGACATATTGACATTCACTGTGAATGAGACTTAACACGTCCATGTTAACACTGTGGGTTCGTTCTATAAAATAAGGCACATAAATCAAGTTGTCGTGTTTAACTTGTTGCACTCAAGTTCGGTCAAAAAAAAAAAAAAAAACTTGTTGCACTGAATCTGACACAAGATGCCAATTTTGAACATGCACGTAGCTTTAGTTGTTGCAAATTGAACTTCCATAAGATACCAAATAAATCCAGCTATGGGCATACACGTGTGAAAGAATGATTCTTGCAACTACATTTTGATCGGTCAAGTTTTTTCCATGGTTCGCCTCAAGAGTTTTAATTGTTTTGTATTGGTCAGCCGCTAGTCCTATATTGCTTATTAGGTGATGTCCAACATATTCTTGGTGGTACCCAAGCAAAATATGTTGTGCTATATAGGCTGCCACCTTGATCTTGTTCCCCATGTTTATTATCATCATCTACTACTGGACCCTTGGAGAAGCCTTTGCCGAGTGCCACACTCGGCAAAGCGCACTCAGCAATGATTTCATGGCAAAGGCGGCCTTTGTCGAGTGTCATTTGTTGGGAACTTGGTCAAGGCGTTGCCAAGGGCCAAAGACATGGCAAAGAAATGGGGGTTGACGGCGTGGGTAGTGACGGCGCTCTTTGCTAAGTGCGTGACGCCTGGCACTCAAAAGGATTTTCTATTTTTTCTTTTACTTAATTCTTTGCTGAGTGTCAAGGGTGAAGAGCACTAGGCAAAAAATTAATTTTTTTCTTTTACTTGTTTCTTTGCCAAGTGTCAGGGTGAATGGCACTCGACATTGAAATTTATTTATTTTTACTTATTTCTTTGCCGAGAGTATTTGTCAACGCCGTCAAAGAGTGAGATTTTCAATACCTATGAAGAAACAACGACACGATGGACGATCAACACATATGCCAGGGCAATCGGTTTCAGTTTGAACAAACTTTGTTTTTTAGAAACTAAGAGCCCATCGTTTTTTTAGAAAGCAAAATCCGACTATGATTTCTGTCTCCACGGTTCTAGCTGAACAAACTGATGGAAGGATACTAATTGAACATATATTACATAGTACACCACCATGACAGAACATGGCAACACTATCTCTTAGCATCTAAGTGATCTTGCTGAATATCATAGAATTTGTTGAGAGTTCAATTAGATTACGAAGAATTTTGGTTATCTGGAATGATTTCAAAATGTTGTTGAAATAAGATCTCATTTTTTGGCTGAATCTCCATGGCCCTTCTCTCTCATTCCTTTTTTCGAAAAGCTGGGGACTTAGTGCATACTGCATTAAGAGAAAAAGGCCAAAGAAGGCCAGAGCACCAAGACAAAGGGCTCGACAACTAATCCAGGGGATTACCGGCTGAGCCCCAAACAACACAGAGACAAACAACAAGAATACATGGGGAGGGAGAAAGACGACCCAACACCTAAGTCCTAACTGACTAGACCTGCATAAGAGAAACCAACACCAAGGTTGTCTGCGCAGAAGACGAGGCCGCGGTGGCAAAGCATCCATCAAACCGCGTATATATATAGAGAGGGAGGACTTAGGGTTTTCCAGACTCCAGTCTAGCCGCGTCCGTTCCCCACTCCTCCCCAAACTCCCGAACTCATTCCCTCTCCCTCCCTCACTCGATCCGGCCCAATCCCTCTCCGGCCCTCTGTCTCCCGGTGAACCCCTCTATTCCCACTCCTCCCGGTGAGCGCAGGGCTCGCGGATCTCGGTCTTGGGCGAGCACGTGGGGCTGGCTGGCGGGGGCCAGGCATGTGGCTGAGATCTCCCGGCGGAGTTGGTGGATCTCAGGGCGGGGCTGGTGGATCGGGGCGGGCGGCGGGGGCGCTCAAGACCCCATCCCGACGGCGGCGCTCAAGACCCCATCAGTTGGCCTATTGTGTTATCGGTTGCATGGCTCCTCCAGGCTGCGCAATGCATTTGTTGGCTGCTTGAGGCCGAGATCTCACATATGCCTGGACATATGGGATGCAACGACCTCACTCGCCTAGGAACCAAGAGTTGAGAGATTTCACAGATTACAGGTGCAAATCAAACACATCTAAGAATGGATTCACCATTCGGTTTTTGGTGGGAGCCTGCCGGCGTGACTATATCGCCTCATGAATTCCAAATATATGCTTCCCGATCTAATAGTAGTTTCGAATCACACATGAGTTTTAATTTCCCTTTCTGATGTATGCATTCAAGTAGGTTAAATAGACTACCAGTGGTACCACTAGTGTGTGTGCTTTGTATGCAGTTGTTGACTTTTGAGTCAATCTATTGACACTACATATTATGTCTACCACAGATCTGGAAGCTCTAGCAGTATATATAAATGGATATTTAGACAAATGTATGAGAATTTCTGTAAAAGTTTTCGTTTCTAGTACCTCACAAAGGTTAAGAGCTTGGCTCCAATTCACAATCAATATTGAAAAATATTCCAATTTCTCATAACACCATTTCAATGTATTTTATTAGCAACTAGTAAAATGCACGTGCGACACGCACGTGCTATGAAAACTTTTTGATACACAGTATATATGAATCAAATCTATTTGAAAACATATATCCATAATTCTATACACTGTTTGAAATATATGCATCAATATAAAAAAATGTGACAGTCGTCACTCTGCCAATAAAACAATTTTTCAACATAGTGAGTGAGAATAAAAGCTTTACTAAATGATGCTCATCACAGTACAATTAAATAACTTGAGATAGGCCTCAATGATATCATTCATCTTGGCTGATAATTTGCTTCGGTGCCCTTGTAGTCAACCACGATCATCGGCTTTTCCCTAGGGCCAGCCACCACATTGAACTACTATAGATTCCTATTACTCTGCACAGACGGTTTAGAGAACCTCCAACCCATCAAAGGTGAGAAACATTAGTCAATAGCTGCATCAAATGAGAAAAAACACAATATGTTAGTCAGTTAATTCCTACATTAGCTTTGAGAACTCAATGACATGTACAACTTAGTGCAGTTTCTATTAATTAAGTTCCAAAATAAAATTTCATGAAGATGATACTCCCTCCGTTCCGACTATTTGATACATCCAATTAGTTATGTATCTAGATACAATAATATGTCTGGATTACATAACTAAATGGATGAACCAAAAAAATCAAAGCGACTTATAATTTGAAACAGAGAGAGCAGCATCTAACGGTGCAAGATAAAATTTTCAATATGTGCATACAACAGACCAAAGTGCTTGGACATTCCCGACCCTGCGCAAGCAGGAGTTACGTGCACTGGAGCTGTGCCCTTTTTTTATGTTTGACTCCTCGGCTCCTCCTAATTAATGGTTAATCCTACTCATATAGAGAACATACAAAGTATCTACTGCTCACACTGAACCTAATCAAAACAGAAATTGCCCACACAAATAAATTCCAGTAGATCTACAAGCAAGATCAATTTATGCAGATGTAATAGTTTGAGAAAAGAACTTAGTTGAGGCAAGCGTAGGGGGTTACATACCTCAACATATAGCAGAGGTGAAGGTTGGCACCACGAGTGGATCAACATGCACTACCGCACAGTCAGCCTCCACCGAGCGCCAGAGCGTGTACCGAGAGCCCCCAACCAAGCGCTCGGTACATATACGATGTACCGAGAGCTTCGCTCGGTGGAATAAAACCCTCGGTGGTGACACCTCCACCGAGAGCCCATCGCTCGGTGACCACCGGCTCTCGGTAGGGGTTGTGTTCATCGAGAGGCGATCCCTCGGAAACAAGAGACGCTCGGTACAATGCGAAGTCACCGAGAGCTATCCCTCCGCAAACATAAGCCCCCGGTGTTGTTAACGCCCTGGCGTCCGGCAGCATCCCACGCAGCCGATGCCGTCAACGCTACCGAGGGCGTACGTTAGACCCTCGGTAGACTTAGGTAGTTTCACCGAGGGCCTTACGGCGGGACCCTAGGTAAAAGATTTCTCCGAGCGCGATCATTGTCGCTTCGGTGAAATAAGCTTTTTTGGAATTTTGGATCCATTTTTTTGTGGGGTTCATACAATGTCTCATAGGTGATGTTGAAGTTTCAGAATTTTTCAAAACTATTTACTATATACTTTGATTTTTATTCCTTTTAATTGAATTTTCTTGAATAAGTCGATTTGAACCGGAAGTCATGCGGTAGAGTGCGGTGCATGAGCCAAAAATAGGATTCATAATCGTGAGTGCAATGTAAGGCCTCGTGCAGGATAGACCCAAAACCCCGAACAAATTGTTCAGAAACATGACCATTCACTTGCGGGTGATTAGTTTTTTAATCATAGAAAATGCAACAACATTTTGGGTCTATCCCTCGCACGAGGCCTTACATTGCACTCACGATTATGAATCCCATTTTTGGCTCATGCCTACACTCTACTCGTATGACTTCCAGTTCAAATCTGACTTATTCAAGAAAATTCAATTAAAAGGAATAAAACCAAAGTATATAGTAAATAGTTTTGAAAAATTCTGAAACTTCAACATCACCTATGAGACACTTGTATGAACCCCACAAAAAAATGGATCCAAAATTCCAAAAAAGCTTATTTCACCGAAGCGACAATGATCCGCGCCGGTAGAAATCTTTACCTAGGGTCCCGCCTGTAAGGCCCTGGTGAAACTACCTAAGTCTACCGAGGGTTTTATGAGCTCTCGGTGAACTCCCGCTGGGTGGGGGACTGTGTCCCTTTTGAATTCAAATTTTTGAATGAAATGTTAAGTTTGGTTTGAAAATTTGAAAATTCAATTTTCTCGGCCTATTGTACCGAGTGGTGTGGAAACGGGCCCTCGGTAAAGGCCCTAACGCCTAAACCCTAACGGGCCTTATCCATTCCCTCCCGACAGCCGCCCCCACTCCTCTCACACTCACTCTCTCCACACTCACTCTCTCTCACCACACACACACGCACACACACGGAATCCCGCCGCCGTCGCCGTCCTCATCGTCCGTCCGCCCGCGCCCCCGCCTCCGTCTTCGCCGTCCGTCCGTCGCCCCCGCCTCCGCCTCGCCGTCCGTCCGCCCGCGCCACCTCCCTCTCCTTAGTTCATCCGAGCAGCCGCGCTCCCGAGTCCCCTCCTCTCGCCGCTCAAGGCAGCACCGCGCTAGGCCGCCAAATCGGGCGCCGCCCCGTCCGACCGACCGCTAAGAAGCTCCATCTGGTCGCCGGGGGCGCGCACCTCCCCTCCTCGCCTTCCATTCTCGGCCGCTCGCGCCGCGCCAAGGTCGCCTGCCGCGCTGCCACGCCACGCGCCCCTCGGCTGCCGTGCACCCGCGTCACCTCCTCCCTCGCCGTCCATCCGGCCGCCGCACCTCGTCGCCTCCCACGCCCCATCCAACCGAGCAAGAGAGGGAGGGGGAACAGGAAGGAGGAGGGGCCACCGACGAGGGGAAGAGGAAGAGGAGGGGAAGAGGAAGGGAAGGGGAAGGAGAAGAGTGGCCTTGGCCTCCGACCATGACCACCCTCGCTGGCGGTGCCTTCTCGCAGGCGCGCCCTCCCGCGACCATCCTCGCCGGGTGAAGGCAAAGGTAACGCCCTAAAACAACTAAAGTGGTATGTGTGGTAGTAATAGACTCGGCATTGATATGTGGGTATGAATGTATATGCATATATGTGGTTGTCGGCCTTCGTGCCGTACGTGTTATTGCAGGTTTGGAAACCTCACCGTACAGGGGAGGTTCTGCCAAAATTTTGAACTAAACCCTATGTTTCTTTGCAGAGAGAGTGCGTACGAGCCGTCAAGCCGAGTACCCGAGCGTCCCCCGATCTTCTTCCTCCATGTTGCGGGACTGCCTGGACTACTTTGCCCGCGCCACCGCCACCGTAGGTATGACTATCTCGTAATCCACACTCGCCCTGGTCTTAAAATGCGGAACCTAGTTAGGCGTCTCATCCGAAACAGATACGGGCCGGAGGTATGCATTTGTTTGCATATCTATGACCGTATCACGCTTCGTCGATTGTCCACGTTTTTGGACAGCCAGCGGATGCGGGTCGCTCCCATGCTCGATCCGATCGAGACAGAGTTTCGGCATCACCTCCCCTGTTGTTCTCCGGATACACACTCTCCTCCCAGACGTGTATCGAGAACAACGGGAGGTGCTGCCGAAATTTCGCCTTGGTCGGATCGAAGCATGGGAACTGACCCATGTACGCATCCACGGGTGGGATTAGGACCTATCCTCACCTATTAGATAGTTGGAACGGCATAGGTTATCTTACTTGCTCATATATATGCTAAAGGATGGACGACCGTCATGGATGATCCTTGGCCGTAGAAGTAGGTGGGATTTTGATCGTGAGTGGATGATGAAGACAAGTCAATTCTTGACCTTGCAGGGTTTATTACACGCCATACGCCGCTAAACCATAACTTCCTTAAGGGTTGGGATATTGTGCATAAGGTAGCGCCACACGGTAAACTACCCGTCCCAATCGATGAAGATTACAACTTGATAAACCCGCACACATATGATGGAGAATTCTTTCAAGAAGATGGGCTACCAGGGAGATTTGTGATAGAGCTACCCGACGCGAATGAAATGGACGTAGACAACGAAATGGTTGAGGACGAGGAGGACGCTGGAGATGAGGTCACAAATGAGAGAGACTTACAAATGCTTGAGCGAATACAATTAGGCCATGATGATGAATACAACATCAGTCCTTCGGATGGATACGATTATTTGGACAATTTTGATAGTGATGACGAAGTTATATGATCCAAATAATCACATGTAATACAATGTTTTTTTTTGTTTATCTAAGTTTTCAATAATTTTTGTCCTTCTCTAATGTTTGTACCGATGAGTCGAGATTTTGTTTAATTGCAGGTGACTGAAAAAGATGGTGAGCGCACGTGGCTCAAGGCCGAGGGGACGGGGCCCGAGTCGGCCGGACGGGCCCGAGTCGGCCGTGCTCGTGTCTGAGGGAGGTGTCCCTCCCTTTACTCGGAAGGGAGGCGTCGGCCTCCGGCCGGGGAGGCTTTGGGGAGGCGTCGGCCGCAAGAAGAGACCAGGCCGGCCAGACGAGGCTTAGGAGGACAAACAGAGGCAACCGCCTTTCCCACACACAGAGGAGGAGCAGCCAGCGGCTCGGAGCGCTCGGAGCTCCCACAAAGACGGGGGGGCTGGGGGAGGAGGCGGTGCCGTAGAGCACCGAAGAGGACGACGAGGAGGACCGGAGGAGTACGATGACTTTGGAGGGTCCCCCTACTTCCAAGGTGCCTCACCTCCGAGGTCCCGCGAGCCTCCTCGTGTTCCCGCGAGGACCACCGTCCAGCCCGATTTGCCCCGATGGGCAATCGTAAGTATCCCTTGTTGTTATCTCCAATCCTCTATTAATTTGAACTGTTTAGGGAAACTAATCTTTTGTCCTACTCTGTTGTGCAGAACCGGATAATTTGGTCGGGCACGCCCTCACGCTCCCCTAATCCGCGCCCTTGGTCTCCTCGTCGGGGAAGCACTTCCCCGGCCTCGCCGATACAAAGGCAGGAAGAGCCGGCATACACGTATGACCACTACAAGAAAGCCGAGGACGTTCCCTACGAGAATGTGGTGGAGCACGTGAAGGCCGACTTTTTGGGTAAGCCTTCGTCGCACAAACTTTTGTCGATACATCGTATTCATTAGACTAATCCACTCTCGACTAAGGATGGTTCACATTTGTATGCAGACTTACTTGCACCGGCTTCGGGGGATATGAAGAGCGGAAGGGAAGCGGTGTTGACCAAGTCCATGAAAAAAAGCGCATCACCGACATGCATCACGAGGTGAAGCGCCGGTGCGTGATCAACTACTACGGGTCCAAGCTTGGGACAAAGGTCAAGATAGCTGACGCCGCCATGCATGGAGCTCACCCGAGACCAGTACATTGAGGTACATGAAAAATACTACAAGTCGATCGTTTTTACATTTTTTTTTCATCTAACCTTCCGATATGTCATGTAGATGGTCCCTACTTGGTGCCGTGAACGATCTCCGTCGGGCGCATGATCGTGGGACAGTGGTTCACACCGAGTTTCAGCCAGAAGCACGCCACATTGCGGGAGGCTCGTTTGGCGATGGGAGGTCCTCAGACACCATCAAGGCAGCCGCAACCTCTCCATATACAAAGAAAGATGGGTACGTGGATTCTTTTTATCGTATGTAACGCTCAACTTTGCCTAGTTTCTAATTATCTCGCTCTTTTCGCAGCGCCGAAGGCACACCCGGGGATGGATTGCAACGACTTCACGGCATTCTGCATGTCCCACAAGGGGAAGGCGTCGTCCAACGTAACCTTCAGCCTCAACGACCCGCCCCGAGGCGCACACCAACCCCAACGTGCACCAAAAGGTCAAGGCCTACACGGACGCGGGAAAGCAGCGCTATGGGCCGGACTTTGATCCGTTTAGTCGACATCGATCCCGAGATCGTGATGACGGTGGGAGGAGGTAAGAAGCACGACGGTTGTGGAGTGCCGACGGCCGCATCGACAGACCCCCCGCCTAAGTCTCTCACGCATCCGATCCGAGAGCACGATCCGTAGCCCGCCTATACTCCCGCGTCCTAGTGTTGCACGCGCCGCGTCTCGAGAACCCGTGTTATTCCTCTATCAAACGATTTCTTTACTCACAATATATATGTTTGCATCACCTCTCATGGATTGTCATACTCAGAGGTCCGGCTAGATGAGTCGAGCGACAAATGCGGCAAAGCGGCGGAGGCAGCAGCGCGGACCCAACAGGAAACCCAAGCGGCAGCTAGCGAGCTCATGAACTACCTCCGCACTGGGGCTCCGCTGCCCGATACCCCCTAGCGGCGTTTGTTCGCCAACCTACTCCCCGTGAGTATGCTTGTGTCACAATAAGTCCATATATTAGTGGATGTCCCGGGTTCACGCGTCTAACACATGTTGCATATTTTACTTTGTGCAGCCGGCATCGATGTGTTCGAACCACGCACCGCCTCCCGAATGATGATCAAGGGTCTCCTTCGCCGACTCCTTCGGGCGTGCAACAACAGCCCCTCCCTCTTCCATGAGCTTGTGATACTTGGTTTGGAACTTGGTTGGAACTTGTCAAACAGCCCCTAGTCGCACACTTGTGGTACTTGGTTGGAACTTGTGAAAATTGGTTTGGAACTTGTGGTACTTTTGGTTAAGCTTGGTGTGGAACTTGTGGTGACCAAACTAGATGACTTGTGGAACTAAACTAGATGACTTGTGATGAATATTTGAGCTACATGTGATATATATGTGATGAATGAGTTGTATCGCTGCATGGATGTCAAATATATGTGATATGTGATCTGTATGTCTCTTTTGTAAAGGTGGACAGGAAAAAACAGGAATAAAAAAAAAAAAAAACAGGGTCACCGCACCGAGTGGGACACTCGGCACAGACCCTATACCGAGGGCGCGCTCGGTGAATCGGGAGACGGGGCCGATAACCCCATGTTCCCAGGTACACCGATGGAAGCGCTCGGTGTAAGGTCGTTTCACCGAGCCGCCCACGCCCTCGGTGAAACGACCATACTACACCGACGGCATTGATGACATGGCCCCGCGGTAGATCCGGTGTCCGGTGTTTTTAAAATTTTGATTGTACCGACCGCCCTTCCGACATGGTGCTCGGTAGATAACGCTTTTTAGTTTTTAAAATTAAAATCCACCGAGGGTGTGGTTGAGGTGGCCCTCGGTAGATAACGTTTTTTAGTTTTTAGAAATTAAAAAAACCACCGAGGGTGTGGTTGAGGTGGCCCTCGGTACTTGACGTCGACGGTGGCAAACGCCATCGACGTTACGCAAGGTTTTGCGAGGGGGCCGAGCCCTCGGTGCAGTTTGGCACGGATTGCACCGGGGGCCGTGTTGGAGCTCTCGGTGAAACCTTTTCCCCGCTTTAGAATTTCACCGAGGGGTTGGTACCGAGGGCACCGCTCGGTGGTGGCTCCACCGAGGGCTATTTGGCCTTCACTGAGCGCTTTTAGCACTCGGTAGAGCCTCAGCCTCCAGTAGTGATGTGGGTATGAGCCATCTCAACCCTCCACTCATGGCGAAGACCTTAGGATGGCAGTGGGACAGGAGTCAGCGTCCGGGCTCCACGCACATGGCAGTGCTGGTGTCTGGCGCTGATTATTTTCAGCTTACAAGATAGATACCACAAATATTTTTAAGATACATGTACACTCTTAAGCAAAAATAAGTCCGTGTAGACATACCTGATATTACAGTTCAGTAGTGTCCCTTACATAAGCGGTTCTTATTCCATGGCAATGGTTCCAGCACATCAGAAGCTCTGACGTAGTGTCCTAAAGACATTCTGTAGCTGGTTAGCACAAAACTGCAACCTTTTAGTTGCTCAAAGCAAGAGCACTATTTCATATAGAGCTAGCATACTTCTAATTTTTTTTATACAGACAACTACAGTAAATGAATAATTTGAATGGGAAGGACTGAGAAGGTAGACAAGGTAAAATAAAGCAAGAGCAGCGGGCTCACCTACGCCTACGCAGTTTGCTCGAGAAACTCAGCTGTGCTCACCACCACCTTCAAAAACACACAAACAGAAACCTATCAATCAATCTAGCAA
The DNA here is from genome assembly GCA_015847255.1 of Hyparrhenia diplandra. Taxonomy (NCBI): domain Eukaryota; kingdom Viridiplantae; phylum Streptophyta; class Magnoliopsida; order Poales; family Poaceae; genus Hyparrhenia; species Hyparrhenia diplandra. Next base: position 1,039,352 of record JADLZK010007594.1, on the reverse strand, counting down.
AAATACACTGAATTGGCTAAAAATCTGTTTACTGATTTTTCATAACTTACGAAACAAACATCCTCAGGACACAAGGCTCACTTATTTTAAATTCTTCAAATGGAATGAATGAAGGCTCAATATCAACAACACAATATGCTGCATTTTGGTTGCAGATGCTTAATATTATTAGTTGAGATATATAGGTAGCTATCAAAATAAGATTGTTGAAATAATTTAGTTATACAATTACATGTGCAGATATAAGTCCAGCTGAATACAGTAACAAAAAAAGATTAGACACAGGCTAAAAGACGATCTCCAAAACTGGAAGTTTTTTTTTTTTTGTTCAGACAAGTCCAGCTGAAGAACTCCTTTTTACCATTTTTTTCTACAAATTCTATTGATCATAAAAAACAAAAAATAATGTAGACATGCTATGGCAATTTTCCAAGCATGCACATGAGAACCAGAAACATAAGATGTGTTTCCATAGTGAAGATTAAAGTGGGACATTTAAGTTTCACACAAAAAAGTTAATGGCAAGAGTTTTTATTACAGCAGAAGCATCTTCAAGGGAGGTTTCACATATATGTGGCATGGTCAATTTTCATGAATTGCTACTTCGCGACATGCCTCTCATCGATGTGATGGCTTCCAACTCATGAATGTCAAAGCCCAGTAGGTCTCCAAGGCTCACCAGGCTCTTGAGAGTGGCGGCACTGGCATGCTGAGAAGCAGGACACTTGCTCGGTGGCTGTCATGGAGCTCATAAAATATCATATTTGAACTAACTATACGGTAATCACAACAAAGTAGATATGCAAGTTGCAGAAACTTGTAAAACTGACATGTAGTGGCATAAGGATGTAACGTAATGAGAGAACAGATCACCGGTCTAAACAGAGTAAAAGAAACCAATACTTACAATAGGTCAGTGTCCATGATGCAAGAGTCTTCAACAAAACAACATATGCGAAAGATGATATTTGAACTAACTATATGGTAATCATGGCAAAGTAGATATGCAAGACGCAGAAACTTGTAACACTGACATGTAGTAGTATAAGGATGCATAATGAGAGAACAGATCACTGGTCTAATAAACAGAGTAAAGATACCAAAATTTATAGTTGGTCAGTATCCATGATGCTAGCCACATATGCGAACCAAATTCAGAAGCCATCTATCCTATAACATGCCTTTGAGGAACCCCTCCCTACACAAAAAATACAACTGGAGATACTGAAATTTACTGCAAGTGACTAATCAAAAATATGGAATAGGAGATGAACAGAGACAAAAGAATAACCAAACTGATGAGTTTTATTTTAGTTATAAAAATCAGAACATTTCACAGTGGGAAGTGGGAATAGAACGAACCTTGATGAATCTCTATATCAAACCATAGATCTTCAATCGCAGAGAATGATTGCAAGAACTGACAACTTTCAACTACTATCTTGCTAAGATTTGAGGGACGCTTCTGTAATCAAAAGGTAAAGTATTTGGGGGACTGAAAATAATAAACAGAAGGTAAAGTTAGGGTCATCGGACCTGGCATCCAAAAATTCGTTGATTCCATGGGATCATCTCTAGCATCATCACCTTGCCTAAGAACTCACGAAGATGGAGAAGAAACATGCAGGACAGAACCAGCAGTAGTAGTAGAGGTTGAGAATTACGATGAATCATGTCTCCCGTCATGGCCGCCCCCCCCCGAGCCCCAGGCTCCTCCGACTTGGGCGTGAACGACACAGCCGTGGCAGGAGTAACCCCTCGGTGCACGGGTGGCCCGGAGGCCGCGGCTAGAACGGATTGGCCGGGCGGCCGGCCTTGGTGTTCCTGATGGTCGACGGCCTGGCCGTGGAGGCCGACAGCCGTGCTTGGTGGCTCGCGATCGCCGGCCGCGCCCGTGGTGGCAGGCATCTCATCCTGGCGACGCCCCCGGTGGCAGGCATCTCGCCCCGGCGCACGCCGCGACTCGCGGGGAGGAGTCACCACCGTGGGGGAGAGGGAGTTGCGGGATGGGATCAGTCGTGGGGGGAGGGAAGCGTGTTGTCTATCGCCGCCTATCGCCGTATAGGATGCCTCGCCTTGTCGGGATTGCCTCGCACCGTTTGGGGGAGCCGCGATCCCTGCGTGTCTCAAGCGTGCTGCAGATCGGAAGGCAACAGGGGAGAGAAACACCGAAACACTCAAACAGCCTAAGGTCGGTCCTCCTCTCGAGGACCGTTGGATGCGTAATCTAGATAGATCGGACGGATGAGATCGTGACACGGTACTATCTAATTCCTTCGCTCTTTTATAGTATAGATATGACCACCCGCAATATGACCACCTGCAACAAACATGGAATCAAATGGATAGGCAAACTATAGTGCCTAGAGACGACACTACACCTTGCGTTGGGCTACCGTTCTGCACACCAAGGGCCGAGCCGCACGCGTCACCACACCTAGACCAACAAGCCCAAGCGGTTAGGTGCACCAGCATTCGATCAGGAGGATGGACGACCAATTCCTGCACCGTGCAGTTTTTGCCTTTGTTTTCAGGGGTTTAAATTTCTTAGTTTCATTTATTCCATGTCAATTTAATCAGACATCCAAATTAGGGGCAGATGGAATGTTTGTTTCAAATAACGAGGGAAAAATTGTAAATTCAAAAAGAGAAGGGAAAAATCACAATCAGACTGTTGGACAGCCGGAAGAACTCAATTTTCCATTAATATTATTGGGAATTGCAAATAATAGTGATGGTTGTTCCGAAGATACTTGTTGAATAAGTGTACAATTGCTTCCATGATGTCAGTGCACGAAACTCCCTGCTCGCCATCATGGTTGTACCTGCAGCAACCATTCAGTTTCTCTATATATATATGCATTTGATCAATAAATAGAATTAGTAAAACATAAAAATATGGCAATGAAAAAGGAGATAAAGGGAGGACCATAAATAGCTGGACCCCAATATGTGTAGCATGAAAAAATTTGGACTATATAAGTAGCAGGACATGACGGTTACAAAGAAAGGTCATGATCAGTAACAATGAAATACAAGCCACAAAATGGTTGCGAGTCATTCATGTTGCTAGTTATCAGGATTAGGAGGCACTGGGAATAGCTGGGCTTGCACCAGCAGAGAAGCTCGTGTGCCGGCCACTGCTTGTGGCGTCTGCACTGAGTCAACGACGAAACTGGTACTATACGCTGTAGCGTGGCAAGAAATGAAAGCATGCTAGAAACTGCTAAACTGCTAGTTACCACGCGCCGATCAGCACCCACTGGTTCAACAGTATCAAAGTCTGGTAGCTTTTGCCAGTCTCATGTTTCTCGTTGCACAAAATAAAACTTGAATTATTCTGGATATGCATAGGTGCGTGGACATTGTATAAATAAAACTTCAATTACTGTGATATGTATGTGGCTTCATAATAATGTTTTCTGATTGTTCCAGACATATTTTTTTCATAACTAAGCACTGTGTCTCCATAGCTACGCAGAATGTTAGTCCAGCAACCATTGGTTTACTTACAATCCCTCTAACCCATTAATAAATAGAACTGGTAAAGCATACAATAAGTATTTTACTGGAAACAAAAATGTTCCAGTCGGTTTAAGAGTCACTGACAGCGAAATTTCATAATTTTCTGTCGGGGACTTGAAAAAGAGCCAAAAGCAAGGACCATATATAGCTTGCCTATTTATAAGTGATCACTAAGCTGGAATGAATTTACATACAGATAGATATGGACGTATATATCTGTAAATTGTGAAACTAGAATCGATAGATGGACTTACATATCTGTATATTGTGAAACTAAAATCGAACGTATCTGGAATGAAAACATCTTAAATGGTTTGCTTTGACAATGAATTAAACATATTGCTGGATTTTGTTTTTTCATACGCTGCTGCTCAAAGCCTCAAACTGTCTTGCAGATCTGGCTGCATACATTTACTAATGTAGATACCGGTGTTTCTTTTTCGTTCTTGAAAAATTTGGATGATCTTTTTTTTTTTTTTTGAGGGAATTAGAGGGGCTGTAGCACCAGAAGAAATTTAGTAAAGCAGGAAGCACAAAGTATTTCAGTTGCAAACAAATTTTCCTGAATGTTGAAACTGCATTTTGCTGAAAGGCTGAAAAATTCAGTTGCAGCCCTGTTTAATTGGTAACAGAGCTGGCTGCCATCCACGCGTGGTGCTCATGGAGGTCTACAGGTGTATCTCTCCATCAGCCCTGATGCATCTCGATCCTACTTTGGTCAAGACCTCGAGACCCTTAGAACATAATGGTATCTTTGACAAGCTGAACAGTAAAGAAGTTCATGTTCCTGGTGGTATTTATAGTCCAATATATATTTATTTTTCTTTTTGCATCAAAATTAGTCCCTTTTAAAAGCAATATAAAAGAATCTATCTAACACTAGCGTGTTCAATAATTGGGCTCTGCAAAGGCATAACTATTGCTTGTAGTCTACAACAATATATATGGAAGAATGATTCTATATCAGTGCACAAGAGTTGTAATGTTCAGAGCGACAGAAACACACAATATAGACAGAAACAGAGAGAGAGAGAGAGAGAGAGAGAGATACTTATTTTTGCACATCACCACTACTGCATACGGCGCCCTTGCCGAAAGCACTGGGAGATTTGCGGAGCGCCAAGGCGGCAAACCTCCGCTTGCTGCCGCCGCGAGGCAGATGCTCGGGGAATCACGGCACTTGGCAAAGGCAGATCTTTGCCGAAAGTGCCGGCGCCGGTGAACTTTAGCGCTTGATCAGCAAAAGCTTCACTTTGCCGAGAGCCCCATCCTTACGCGACGGGCCAAGAGGCCCTTTGCCGGAGTGTCCTTCCCCATGCTCGGCAAACCTATATTTTTTTTTTGGTTTTCGCCCCCAAATTTTTTATGTGGTCTTGCTACAGTCCTTGTCACAACATATCCATGTTTAGAAAATTTTTAGCACTGTTCACTTTGTTCTGCTTTCGCCTACCATTCTGCACACCATGGACCGAGGTGCCGCACGCATCACTGCACCAAGACCCACGGGTTCCCAGCAGCTAGGGGCACCATTCACATTGACCCGAGCGCTGCGGCTGGGCATCTATGTTGCTCTGCGTGTGCCGCGCCTTGTGGGCAGGCGCCGAGGACCTACAAGCACTGCGCCCCACGGATGGGACCTGCCGACACGCCCCGCGAGAAGCTGACGCTGACCACTCTTGTTGAGAAGCTTATGCCCACATTCGATAAGGAGGATGGACGACCAGTTCCTGCCGCGTGCTGTTTTGTCTTTGTTTTCAGCGGTTTTAATTTTTTAGTTTCACTTACTCCATGACAATTTTATAGACACTCCATGCTCACTATCACGGTTGTATGTGCATCAACCACATTCAATTTCTTTAAATTACATATGCATTTGACTTCAAAAAATAGAGTTGGTAAAATATAAAAAATGTGGCAATAAAAAATGAGATAAAGTGAGGACCATAAATAGCTGCACCCCAGTATCTGTAGCATGGAAAAATTTGGACTATATAAGTAGCAGGACGTGGCGGTTAAAAAAGGAGGGTCATGATCACTAATACTAATTAATGCAAGCCGCAAAATGCTAGCGAGTCATTCATGTTGTTGGTTATCTGGATTGGGAGACATTGGGAAGAATTACAACACCCAAAATTGGTTTGCTGGTATGAAATTGGCACCAGTTACCTTGCGCGGATCACCACCCACTGGTTCAAAAGTATCAGACAGTGTGTTGGCTACTGCCAGTAGTGCCGTTGGTTTTTTCTCGATAGCAAATGGGGTAAGAAAACTTGATTTATCCATTGTGCTGGAAATGATACAAAAATGTTCGTCTAGAAGGGATGGAAAAAAGCAAAGTAGTATTTGTTTCTAGCTGGCTTTCTATGTTCAGAATTGAGCTGAAACTCAATAAGAATTCATTGTGTAGTTACTGTGTCCAGAATTGCACATACCCTTTAAAAAAAAGATTAGGAGGTTTTGCAATTCTTTGTATAGATTGCCATGAAAGAATTTCACACCTGTTATGCTCGGATGACCACACCCACCAGCAGACAGGTATCAGTTTGTGTTGGCTACTGACAGTATTGCCGTGTCACAAGGATAAACATCGGTGCATTCTGAATTATCCATTCTGAACTTGTGCACTGCATGATGAATCCAGCAATATAATGTCGGCATCATCCACCACATTGCAAATAAATGTCTAGTATTAGCCAGACGCATCCCAAGATCCTTGTAAACATTACATTTTGCATCTCCCACTCAGAAACTACAAAACAAAATTACAAGTCCAAATTAGCATTGCCCATTCGTGTTTGGATCACCTAATTTTCGGATTGTACCAATTCCATGGCTTTCATGCAAACGCACACATTGCTCATTTTTATTAGCAGCCATGACAACTCAAAATTCGATGTTTGCTCTAGAATGTTTCGACCAATTTCTTAACTAGTTGCTCACTATTTATTATAGTAACGTGCATCCTGGTCTAATTCAAACGTGACCACAAATAAATTGAGTTGTCAGCATACCCGGTGTTTCCGTGTTCAGGAGGGATCAATTTTTCAACATTGATACTATTGAGTCTGGGGCATGTCCTAGGACGTTAGTTTGACAAGATCCAGAACCAGATCTCGCCACTCCAAGGCTGGGAGCACACGTTCAACACTAACATTCAGAACTTCGAGTGAAAGGATCACAAGATGTTGATCCTGAAAAGAGGACTTGATTGTTCTTCTGGGGCATGATGAACGCTCATGAGCACTAATATGTATGGCATTGGTCTCATTTTTTTTAACATGAGCTGGACAGAAGCCGCTTTTAGAGAAAGTATTAAGCATTTATGTTGTCATAAATATGTGCATGTAGTTAAAATGTGTAAGTTATGCTTTGTAGATAGTTCAACCACACTACGGGCAACCGGAACAGTATGTATGCACATTATATGTGAGCCTATGCTCTATTTTCAATTGTCTAGTGTAACTAAACATGCACGTCAACAGTTGTCTTGGAATACAGTCGAAGAAAACAAAGTGTGGAATATCAATCACGAGAATGCTTAAGTGCTATTAGCCCACGGTGGACCTGGTTACATGTTCTCTTTAGATTCCAAATGCTGTCGAACAGAGGAGCACTAAGCAGAACAACTAGTACACATGTAGCTACTCGATGAGTAGTACCTAAAATAGGACACAAATGGCTGTTTTTGGGCGAAAGGAAGGATCACTACTCGCATTTCATAGCTGCTAAGAGATGGTCAATTCTCATATTCATCCCAACCGTATAGCTGACCACTGCATCCATTTTATGCCTCAGCATACTTGCTCTCTTATAGCTATGGGCTTTGTTACAAGTATAGGATATAGGGAAGACACCAAACGCCATACAGCGTAAGATGACATTTTATATATATGGCCGGAGGTGGGTTTGTAGTACAATATCTTCCTTGGGCTTTTGTGCATTTAACTCATATGTCAAGTTGTTGTTTCTATTGATATATATATGTCCTCATGAGCACACGAATCGAGCACATCACCCCTACTAATAATACACAGTAGACAGTTGCAGCGGAACCATAGCTAGGTGATGCTTGTATGGTGTTGAGAATAGGAGGCATCAGGAACTATGACCTCTGCTCACTATTTGGAAGCAGAGCACGAAAACAAAAGAGATTAGGTGCCAAGGTACTTGATATTGAAGACGTTGGATGAGTGGGCATAGAACTTAATGCTAGAACTTAATTGCAGTTGGCTGCTGCTGTTTCAATCATGCTGCATGAGAGAGATTGTTGCCACAACAGCTGCACTGCAGCACTGATAAGTTCAAGTGAACAATACTGAGTTTAGTTGTTTTCCCTTCTAGAATTTTCACATCCATATTTGTTGTTTGACGTATGTATAGAGCACATGTATTGCCCTGTTTATTAAGCATAAACAGGCAACATATTAGTTTTTATTCAAGACTGCACCGTACGATCAACATTCTTATGTGCTGTGTCCTTTTTTGTATTTGACAATTCATAATAGTTTATATATATGTGCATTCAAATGTGCATTGCTGTGCAGTTTCGGGTACTCAAATGGAAAAAAAAATAGATCAAACCAAAATGGGTGAGCTAAAGAAATTTTTTGGATTGGGATTTACAAATTTTCACCTGTCGAATATTTATGTTTAGCTAATATTCAGCTGAATTTTAAACCAAATATTTGATTCAGAGACATGAAATAGAAATGAATGGATTATAGTTTGATAAAATTACATATTTTATATTCCAGGATGAACATATAAGTTTGTTTGAACTCTCCTGACTATATATTCGACTTAAATTTTGTGGACAGTATGATGTTGTGTCGGGTCTCAATGAGATGCATGAATTTCTCTGTAATTCAGCCATTTCAAGCCCAACCCACAGCTTAGCAGATATGGAGGCAATGAAGCCGAGGCGCCCAATCGCTGGAGCAGTTCCTGGGGGTGCCTACTTTGCTATAAAGTTATTTCTGGGCCGAGCAAATACTGTTAGGTGCAAATGATTCGATGAAGCCAAATATGTGGTCATACACTACTAAAATAATGATTAACCGTGTCGTTTTTTTTTTAATTTACCGTGGTGGTTTTTGAAACCCCCACGGAGGGAAGGTCATGGTTAATCGATTTATTAAACGTGTTGGTTTTTGGTCCACCAAAACCACCACAGTTAATTAGATAAAAACAAAAGAAAAGAGAACCCAGATCCAGTCCCAAATGTGCCCGAGTTGTGCTCACAGCTAGGGTTTGGCTGCTAGGTTTTCATGCCGCTGCCCTCGCCCACCCGGCCTTCATGCCCGCACCGCCCGAGTGTAGGGAGGGAGGGCTGCCACTGGTCCCAAAGCGCCCGCGCCGCCCCGGATTCTGCACCGCCCGGCGCCGAGCTGCCGGATCCCGGGCCGACCGGGTCCCAAGCTTGTCGCCTTTGGTGCATTATGAATTAACCGCTGTGTTCATCACTTGTAGCCAAATGATTTTGCGTGATACTGCAAAATGTTAACCGTGACAGGTACTCAATTTGCCCATCACGGTTAATGCCCCCGCCACGCCCAGTTTTATTTTCCGTGGCGGACATTTTTACCCGCCCGCGAAATTGATTTTTGCGTGGTGGGCACCTTAACACGCCCACCACGAAAAATAGTGTATTTTCCGTGGCGGGCGTAAATGTGCCCGCCACGCAAAATCATTTTTCCGTGGCGGGCATCCTAAAAGGTCCGTCACAAAAATAGTGGCCCATTAAGCAGCCCATCTTGGCCCGATATCATCTCCACATATATATACGATACTTAGGGTTTGGAAGTCACCCCACTTCTCTCCACTTCTCCAGAAACACCGACTGCACAAAAAAAACACCCCCCCTCCCCATCCTCGCTAGGGCCTCTCTCCCGATCCCGACCGCCGCCCCAAATCCTCTTCCCCTCCGGCGCCCATCCCTCCCCATCCTCTTCCCCTCATGGCCGCCGTCCCTCTCTCTCTCTCAGATGGCGCTGTAGCGAGACTCCTCAGGCGGTCGCGCCCCATCAGCGGATTCGAAAGGGGCGAGGTGGCGGTCCAGCGAGGCAGCTACGCCACGGCGACGCACCGGTGGATCCAAGCGGCTTTTTGGCAACGAACGCGGCGAATCCGGGGAGCTTCACCGGCCGGTGGATCCAGCGGTAGTCGCCCCGACGGCTTTGGCGGCGCCGGATCCAACTCACGGCGGCGGCATGGTTCCAGCTCACGGTGAGGTGGCGGTGGATCGTGCAGGAGCGGCGCACTAGCGGAGGATCCAGGAGGTTGCAGACCCCCAACAGCGGATCCCGGCGCCCGCCCCGGCGGCGATCCCGGCGACCCCTAGCTCACGGCGGCAAAGATGATTCCAGCTCACGGCGGTGCCGCCCATATCCACTGTGGGCCCGATCGAGGCCTGTTTGGGCTTTTTGCTTTTTTTATTGTTTTGAAATCATTAACCGTGGCGGGCACATGTAACACGCCCACCACAGAAATCGATTAACCATGGCGGGCACCGCTTGCCCGCCATGGAAATTCCCATCATTTAGCGTGACACTGTGAAGGGCGGGCTCAAATGCCCGCCACGCAAAATCATAATCACCCATTACGCAAAAATCAATTGGTTACTAGTGCGTTAAGAATGAATAGAAATAGGAAATAATATCGTTCATTTCTACCTTTTCATTTAAAGTAATTCCACACAGCTGCACATTGACACAATGGTAGTGGGTATTTTGAACAAGCTCAACATATATGTGGACTCAAGCTAAGTGTCGTTGGATGTATGGAGAATGAACTTCTCTAGTAGAAATATGGATTACATTGGATGAACTGCATTATTGATATTATTGATCCAAAGAAAAAAAAAAAACATAGGTACAACTAATCCGTGAACTGCCAACCATCACACTGTAAAAATATTGGATCTGTGGTCATTGAGGCCCCCGCCCATGGGTTCCATACCAAATTTATAACTAGAAAGCTTCTCTGCTCCTGCACCAACTGGAGCTAAAAGAACCGAATTCTAAAATAACAAAATAGGAATAAAGGTTGCTATTATAGAAATGTCTAAATAATATAATATCATATTGGTGAAGCAGAAACAATTCATGAAAAAGCTGCGCAATAATCTATATATGTTTTTGTTCACTTAGTAGCTGGATATGTTTTGTTCACTCAGTTGCACCAGAAACCAGAAGATTGTATTTGTCCCAATAATCCCTGCTTCTTTAGTTTGGGATAACCAGAGCTGAAGATACGAGGGCAACACAAGTAGTACACACCAAACCGATGAGTTTTGGTTGAAATACAGAAAACTGTTTGTCTTGGGACAACACGGAATAATAATGCTCCCATTCTATCACAGTTGAGAGATGACCAAGGTCCCAATGCATCCCCATCCCACTATTTACCATACCCGGTATATGCTTTCTTGATTAAAGCTACAGAATTTGTAATAAGGAAAATTTTGGTAACGCCTGTTGGACCTCTATATATCATCACTTGGTCACTCATATTAGAATTCTTAGCCTATAAATAACACGCAATGTGAGGTGTCATTTAGTTTAGGCAATCAACTTTCCATCTTCACAAACATATTGGCACCTATTCCACACCACAATATGTTACAGCATCGGCACTGGCTTGGAAGGCATCGAGAAAAGCAGTGTCTTGTTTCAACTAGTTTTGTGAAAAATGCGGTGATTGCATGGTACGAGACACTAAATCGGGTGTGGTCCATATACACAGTGACATGATGTAAATGTAGACTCAGTATTGTAGCATGTTAGGATTTGAAGGGACTGTGACTGGAGCCACACATTCAATGTGTGTTTGGCTGCTCACTCTCACATCTCATGAGCTGCTGGAGATCAGTTTGGAATTGAACCAATGTTTTATTGTTAACAACAAAGGAATTGAACATTTGTTCGTTTTGGTAAGACAGTGAGAGCCCTTCTACCAATTTGTTTGAACTTCTTCGGAATTAGTTTCAAAGACTAGAAGGTGAAAACAATGGTTTGGAATTCTAATAATTATTCGTTCCCATCTAGAGAAGATTCCATTCAAACACCAATTGAAGCAGAGTGGAGACAAGCATTATTATTGTTCACCTACGGTACCATCTGCTGCCATGCCACAAAGACATTGTCATGTTTCTACCTTTGAGGGATAATTTTCATTGCATAGAGTTGCCATTAGCAAACAGTTATTTGAAAAATGTTGTTTGTGACGAGCGATGAACATAACTGGTGACTGGTATTGGGCTCATCACCTTAAAGGCGTAGTAAAAGGGGCTTAACCTAGCTACTGTTATTGATGTGACACACCTCATTATGTATAGGTGATACAACATCATTGTTTAATCATTACCAATAACAAAAATAAAATCTCTCTTTCACGTTTATCCTCTTTATTTTTATTTCTTTTGGTCCATGATGGAGCTGACCTAGGTTTTGGGAGAATCTCCTAGCTACAAATAGCATATAGAACACCATTTCAACTGCAGACAAGTACCTCTACAGATAATTGAAATGAATTGCAAACTACAAATATAAATTTTATTTGTTGTCACATTTTTCATCACAATAAAAATACAAATATGCGTTGTCATATTATAGACTAATTCGAATTTCCACAGGTAACTAGACATCACTTGAATGTATACTCAGAAGTGGTAAAGACATCATCCTATTTGAAAATCTGAAATTGGGCATTTTTTGTGTTTATCATTAAATCGTAATAGCAGCGTCGCCTACACACTCTATTATACTAAGAACGAACATCATGTATATTTGTTTGTACGACAAGATGCTGTGTAAACTGTACTTGCAGGGTTGGCTTCTGAGATAATCACTACAACACACTGGTAGGAACTCCATGAAAATGATTGCGGCCACTGGTTTCATTATGCATCAGTTTGTAAACAAGCATGTCAGGCAATTCAACATATATTGATGCAACATATACGTTGTGGGGCATGTAAACAAGCAGGTCAGGCCACTGGTTGGCTTCTGAGCTATATCTAGTGGGTTTGTTAAACTGTCATGACATTTCAACGTCCTTGACTGAGCTAGAAGATGTTTTCTGGCCACAGCAGAACTGGATTTCATGAGCATGATAAAAGTGCTGCATATCACCAACATCCTGATGCATCCCAATCCCACACATTTAGGAGCCGCTACATGACATGGAACAATTGCTCCTCTAAGGCTGCAGGCTGTCTATGATGAGCACCTGCAATATATTGCTATATATAACTGGAAATATGCTCTCTCTCTCTCTCTCTCTCTCTCTCTCTCTCTCTCTCTCTCTGTGTGTGTGTGTGTGCGCGCGCGCGTGTGTGTCTGTCTGTCTATCTCCGTTCCCCCTTCTCACAAACAACTCTCTTTAAGTATATTATTACTATATATAATGGGCTGGGGGCTTCCTCGCACACTCTCTTTCTTATAAAAACTAGCCACATAATAAGTAGGTGAGCTTATAAAAACTAGCCTGGGAACACACACGTAAGTAGAGCTACATGAATCCGACGGTGACAATGGAAATAAATGGAAGGCAATCTAAAAACTAAACCCTATTTGTCTTTTGACAGTGTAACTCCAGTTAAGGGTAGTGTGATTTGCGGCGGCCTCAATGTTGCAGGCAATGATGTGAGCCAAATAGGCAATATATGTTGCTGAAGTACCGGATTGGATCGTTGGAATATTAGACATATATATTTCATGCACAGCATGTGAGATTCTGTCAGCATGACATTTTGCAGTAATAAGGTTTTGTGAGATTCCATATCACAATTTAGCTGAGTTAGCTACACCTTGCGACTGAAGGAAGATGGGGAAAATAAATCATGAACGGACCAACAAAAGATATGTAGGTTCAAACCGAGGGAATGAAAACTTGTTTTCGTTTGGAACTGCAGGAAAGCATGCCCTTTAGCAACTCGAAAACATAAGTAATCCTAGGATAGAAGCATATAGAAGTTACAAAATGGGGGAAAGAGCAACCATAAAATTATTAGCACAGCGCTACATACATGAAGGGCCGCCATTCTGTCCAGAATTTGGCTATAAAGATTTGTAAAAAATGTAAAAAAAAGTGAGAAGCTCAGCATGCAGTTTTAAACCTGAGAAAATCTGAGTAAACTCAATTTGGAAGTGAACATACAGTGCTAATTATTCTAGCGGCTGTAACAGGACTATGGTACAATCTGAGTTCGGCGAAGAGAGCATAGGCATTGTGCGAGGACCTTGGCGGTCAGTAGGATTCCGGTTGAGGCTGAGACCTTGCCCATCGCTAGGAGTCTGGCTGAGTCCTCATTGGTGGATATGGACTTCCGGGCGACGGTGAAATCAAAAGCTGGTGGAGACCAGGGCTGGATTTGGTTCAGAGGATGGCGCAGCTGTGTATGGAGGTGAGGGTGTGCAAGAAGGCGGCGGTGGGCATATGTATGAAAGTGAGGGTCCGCGAGATGGCGGTGCGCATCTGTGTATGGAAGTGAGGGTGCACGAGATGGCGGCGGTGGCGTTCGAGGCCGAGGGTGAGGGTGAGGGTGGAGCGGCCCGACTAGTGAAGGTGCCATGCAGCACAGTGGTGTCAGCCGTGGTAGCCAGTACTGAGGGCGGCAGGGCAGAATTGCGACGTGAATTTGTTGAGGGACCGAGTTGGGAGGCCGTCAAGGGGGTCGAGTGGAGGAGGTGGTAGTATCTAGAAGTTGACGGGAAGGGATGGTAGGATATGTATGCTAGAATGATCTAGCGGGTGTATAAACAGTACCGGGTCTGAGCTACAGTAATGGATGCACTATACGAAGAACAGGATTTGAGTCAGTGGGGAAGCAGGCGGCACTGTTAATGTACAGTTCAGGGCTTCACCGGGATTAAAGTATATCTATCTATAGATGATGTTGAGTGGCTGACGCTATCCTGTAGCTTATGCCATAGTTTACATTATATTGTGTAGTCTATCATCTCATGATTTGGGACAAAGGGACATAATTAAACCCATACTTGTCAGAGTTAAGTCATGACCCAAGACTGCAGTCGATACATAGAAAAAGATTGTATTGCCACGTATTTTGGGATGACTGGTTACACAAGGTGGTTTCATGTGCTGGCTTTGTTAAATCTGTGATTAGATTAGATCAGATTAAGTTCTATTTACATAAATTTAGAGGCTAATTTCATTATTGTCTAGAGGTCTCGAACATATGGGACTGAGCCATGGAAAGGCTTAATTTAGCACTAAGACTTCTAATTACTATATACAATGGGGATCATGGTGAACGTACAGATGCATCTGAACATGTGCTGGCTTTGCCTGGATGATATATGCGCAGCATGGTGAACGCACAGATGCATCTCAATCATGCATATTCAGCAGGCAACTATTTCACTTCTGAAACTACTGCTTCAGTGTTGGAACCTTCCATATATTACTATATCCAATGGGGAAATATGCTCTCCGGCACTCTGTCCCTCCCTCCCTCCCCCCTCTCCCTCTCCCTCTCCCTCTCTTCCTGTCTTTCCGTTTCCCTGTCTCACACACAACTAAGTAAGCTCTCGTTTTGCATATATGACTTCACTCAGTGTTCATAATTATATATATGCGAGCATCAGACATGGTTCATGTAGGACAAGTCCATTCTGTAGACATCAATGACTTATGACCTTTATATCTTAACTTGAGGACAAACATATTCGACCCAATAGTCTTAAATGAATTCGAGCTATGGATATATAACTATTATATGCAGTGTTGGCTTGTTGAGTGGGCTAAATAATATGTAGGTGACTTCACACTGATCCTACGAATGATGTTGTAGTCTGTTTCAAGGCCAAGACACTTGTCTATACTCTGGAAAAAAAATTGCATTGTCTCATATTAATTTTTGCTTGAAAGGTTATGTTAGTGTTAACATAGGGCAGATGGTGGCTTTGTTACATTTGTGATCAGATTAGCTTAGATCAGATCAGCTTACGAAGGGCAGAAATCTGTGCTTTCAGTGGCCAGGATTTGGTTGCTGTTTCATTTCCTGATCGGCACCAATAATCTTTTCCTGCAGGCGCTAGCAGCATCTCGGGTCTCGAGTTTGTTTTTTCAGTATTTCCGAAGGTGTAGTCCATCTGGCTGTTGTTTTAGGTTTGATCTCAGTCGGTCAGTTCCAAAACATTCTGTCGTTTCTCTGTATAATAATTTTTTCAGAACATTAGACATGGGCATTTATAATAATTTTTTCAGTATCCTGTGGAACTAGCTTAACGGATTGAAAGATAAACATGAAAACTTCAAAACATCAGCTATTCAAAGAAGGGGAAATTTGCCACAGGACACAAAAAGTGGCGCGCATTTGCTGGAACACACTTTCTATGGAAGCGAGCATTAGATGATTTGTAGATAACTATCATATCTTGTTGCGGTTAAAATTTCATAACCTTTTGTAAATTTGTTTTTTTTTTTGTCATGTATTCACGTCGTGTTAGCACACGCATTATACTAATCCCTCCAGTCATGCTTATCGTCACCAACACATGCTTGGTGCTGTGGCATGTCTAGGCTAGCGAGTCGCAACAGCCTATACTAGTGTAGGTGTGCATGTCAGTAGTTTCACATTCTTTGAGTGATGCTTGATGACAATTATCAGCCTTGTTGGCTTAGGAGTTGTAGTTTCATATATGGGTAATATTGTAGTGGTTGCTGTGTCACCATCGCCGAAGTGGAGCTATTGACGGAGAATTGGGAGCAGTGGGAGTGGCTGCGGTGACTAGCCATGGCTTCCGATTGAGATAAACGCCAGGTAAGAACTCAGGCACCGACAGAATATTAGCATATGCCGTTTCCTTTAGCATCTACTTAGAATATGCTTTCTCTTTCCAAACAGCCAAGCAAGCCACCCTATATGCTGGCTAATAGAAACTGAAATCTAGTCCAAAACATGTCAGTTGTTCCACCAATGGTCTCCCAAGCTAAGTATGTGGAACTGTGGGAGCCTACTAGTGGCAAGAAAGCACAGAGATGTACTGTCTGCGGCATGCTTCCACATACAACAATGGCAATCCGTGACTGTAGCAGAATGAGAGTTAACCCCTCAGGGTTGGACAGCTTCCAGATGTTTCCCAACCCTACACTGCAGCATGGTAATTGAAGGAGCTGAGTGCTCTCCATAAAGCATCGCATAGTAGCTCTGCTTCATATTCCGTGGGATGGTTTGTTGCGTGCATACATGCGCTTTATATATACCTTATAGCGTTAAATGCACTGTTGGTTCTGAACTTGCACAACTGTGTCAAATAGGTTCATGAACTTGAAAACCTGTCATGTGGCCCCTCAAACTTGCAAACCTGTTCACTTCAGGTCCAAGGCGGTTTTTTCTAGGCCACATGGCAGCCTCTCTCGGTAGGCTGTGCATGGCACTATTTGTGGTGCTAACGTCAGCGATGATTGATATCTTTTTATTTGGAGCTTCAAATATAGCAAATAATATATCAATTTTGATCGTCTCGACGAGCTTTTTGCAATGGCATACTCCGTTTTGTTATTTGAGATAGTTTTATTTAATGAAAAATTAAATATTTCTTTAAAACAAGTGAGAATAACAAAACTCGTGGAATTTGTTAGGTAAATAATTTTTTTGTTATTATCTAATGTGGAATGTTGTCTTTTTAGGTTCATTTAACCATAGAATATGTAAGTTTGATCAAATTTTATTCTCACTTGTTTTGTTATTACTTGTTTTGTTATTCAAATTGTCTTTTAAATCATTGCATTTCAAAAAATGATCAAACTTATATATTCTTTACTTGTCAAAAAAACTTATATATTCTTTTGGCCAAATAAAAGCGCCGCATGACGACGGATGTCTCTGCGCGGGCGAGCAGCCACTCTACCTCGCGTCGTGCCATCGCCGGCACCTTCTCACTATGTGTCAGACGGGGACGGCGTTGCGCTTACACCTTCCCCGCAACAGTGAGTTTTTCCATAGGTGCGGTTGGTGATGCAACCGCCCCCAGAATTCCCAAAATTCTTGTTTTCAAAATTCAAAATGAAAGAAAAACACTTTTTTTAATTGGGCAAGGCCCCACACAAGTCGCACCTTTTTTTCACGTAACATCACGTGCTACAAGGTGGCGGTGTTCGAAATCGGGATCTCACGCCGTGCACGGCCACCCCTCAACTGCACTACAAATGTGTATATGTCCATACCACATTCCACATCCCCTCAGATTATAAAATTCAAGTGCTAATTGACTATTTCGGGCCCTGAATGGATTCAAATCAAAAAGTGGTTAACTACGAAGTTTCATTAATTTTCTAGATCTATAGTTCACATTTAGGGTGTTTCTCCGTCCGTGATCGTTTCATTTAAATTTTGAATTTCAAATTCGAGACATTTGAACGTAGCTTTTGCTTGACTAGATGATTTCAAATTAAAAAGTGGTCAACTACAAAGTTTCATAACTTCTTATTTAGGAAGTTTTTCCATCCAAGGTAGCTGGAAAAATTCAAATTTCAAAATTTAGACATTCAAACCTCACATTTTGAAGCATCAAATAAAGTTAAATGAAAATGTTGTTAACAACAAAGACTCATAACTTTTCGAGATCTCCATCGTGCCTTGCCACGGTTTTTTTTTTAAATGCGCTTAAAAACAATGTGGCCATAAGATTTTTTTCATTGTTTGTCTCACATAAAACGAAATACATTCATAGATAACAAGGCATAATAAAGGCATGTCTCATATACTACAACTAAATTTTTTTAGACTTAACGGGCGATGCCTCAATCTATTAACCAGGGTAAACAGACAACATGTTTTGCAGTTTTGCAACACCGCAGATGGTGTTGCCATCTGAAAACAAATGAAGCTGGAAATCAGAAAAATACCTTAACACTTCCCCACTGATTTAGAAGCAAACTCCAGATTGAAGAGCTAATCTACTTAAACTGACAACAGAGCCTGACGGAAGATAGTTGGAGACACAGGAGATACATTTCTTGAATGTGAAGATAGAAGCTTTTCTTCTAATAAAACAGGTTGTCGGCTCCTCTTCCAGAAAGAAAAAGACAGGTTGTCGGCACAACAATGTCCAATAAAGCTCCATGCACCTAAACTCCGAGATTATTTTCCCATCCAAGATCATTTAAAAAATAATAATTTTGAGTCCCACATTTAAAAATTCGAGTCTATCTATAAGGGCGCCTTAGTATAGAGCTGCCCCTACTATTCCATTAGTAGGGGCGCTTCTATATTGAGCTACCTCGGCTATTAGTAGAGGTGGCTGAAAACGAAAAACCGCCCTACTCAAAAAGCTAGGCGCCCTTATAGTGACTCTTTTTTGCAGTAGTGTGTACAAGATATTTTAGCTTGTTTGTTTCATATCCATGAGGACAAATATATATATATATATATATATATATATATATATATATATATATATATATATATATATATATATATATATATATATATATATATATATATATATATATATATATATATATATATATATATATATATATAGAATATATATATATAGAACTATTAGTGTGTAGTTAGCTATAGAATACCAAATTTTGTAGCCGGGTCGAAAGGTGCACCGTCCCACCGAACCAGGATCATCCATTCGCCCACCATAACTCACGTTCTAGCTTTGACCCACTCAATCTGGTCCCCTCCGTACTGACATGCATGCAGTGATTTAAGGCCCCTAATTTGGCACCATCGACAAAATGACCGCCACCATATTTCTCTCAGCGCATCGGCTGCACCTGGCTCCCGGCGACTCGACGGCGCAGCGTCAACCCTTTTTTTTTTCGAAAAACGTGCAATTAGCACGCATACTTCATTAAGGAAAAGATAGAGTTTGTTACACCCCATGACTCCATTGGCGAGGTGCCGCTGGATGGTCAAGGAGATGCAGGCAAGAACACAACTCCTACGACTTCGGAGGCGCCCAACTCCTCGACGACACCACCGGCAGTGGCCGTGGCCCCTCCCCGGTGAGCAATGACGTCGCTGCTACCGGTCAGATGACTCGCGACTGGGTCGCCTCCTCCCGCACGGACGGACACGGCGGCGCAATCGGCGGTCGCGGCAGCTCCTCATCCGCGCGCCCTCATCTGGCGTGGATGCGGTCTGGCGTCGCGATAGCTCTATCCACATGCACGGGGATCCCCGGTGGCGACGCGGCCAGCCTCGCTCGCATAAGTCTGCAGCGGCAACGGCTGCTTCTCCCCATGCTGTGTATCCGGCGGCCACGACTGCACCTGTCCACCATGCACCCCGCACGGATGAGGTGCGTCGCGGCGTGGCTCGACCCACGCGGAAGGGGCTCCCACGTGCCGCGTCTGCCACGGCGTCGTAACCAGGAACAGCCGCCGCTGCTCATCTCTCGGTAAGTTTTGAACCGATTCGATTTTTTGGTTGAACTAGTGTTTCGTTGTAGATTAGTTTTAAAACTTTCTTCCTCTATTGTCTGATTAGACACGAGGATTTGGGATCGAGTTCCATGTCTGCCATTGGATTAGCACTTTAGCACCAGCATCTTACCAATCGTGCACCACGTCCATGGCAGTAACCGTGAGTATCGAAGCGATGCGAATGTTCCAGATGCAGCCTCGCCTCCTACCATATACGTGGCACATGCTCCCGAATACATCCTGATTCTATACTGTACTAGAAAGTGTTTGCTTTTTGAGTGATCATGTTACTGTACTAATATATATTTTTTACTATTTCAGATTAGATGATGTGCGGTGATGATGATGCCTTGTGGGAAATTACCGAACAAAAATCCGTGCTCGCACCTTTTCTTTTATCATAGATATAGGTTCTGTGCTATAAACAATTGTTGGTACTTCACAAGGATCAGTATTTCTTATAGTGTAAATTCTGGTAAATGTTTACTCTCGTAAATATATTTCTTAGTGACATTATCGTAAATATTTCTTGGTGCAGATTCTTCTAAATGTATTTTTTATAGTGCATACTCTCGTAAATATTTATTAGCGCAAATTAATGGATATGGATATGTTTCAGCAAACGAGATGACAAGTAAATTAGAATCAAAAGAAACATGCCTGTGCGGCTGACGGAGCCATTATGCAAGATTATAAATTCTCGTAAATTTTATAGTACGAGATCTTTATAGTATGAAATTCTCGTAAACATTTACAATATAAAAATATCATAAACTTTATAGTACAAAATTCTCATAAATATTACAATAGAAAATTCTCGTAAATATGTATATTATAAAAGTCTAGTAAACATTCACAGTACGAAATTATCGTAAATATTCATAGTTAAAGTAAATATTAGCACATTATAAAACCCTCCTGCTGATTATTTGTGTGCTAATTATAGTATCCAGATTATGTGCTAATTATCGTAACAAGATAATTATAGTAACTCACGTGTTGCTTGCATGCAAGGCGCTAGATTTCAAAATTTTCTAAATCAACGTAATTACTAGCGGTGCTAATCCAGCTCTCATTAATAAATGTCCAGGAAGCTTACTGTGCATGGCTGCATGCATTGCAGTAAATGGCATCGGTTCAATCAGCGCAGGGTGGTGCGGTCGGTTGGTCATGGCCTGGTGCGGTCCACTGGCCTGGCTACAAAATATTAAATTCTATAGCTAGCTACAGATTATACTCTCCCTATATATATATATATATATATATATATATATATATATATATATATAGGACTCCGCTATTTGGGTCCTGTATATCTAAATATTATTTAGAGCGCCGGCCAACTCCGGCGAAGCGTCACCGCAACAGTAAGTATTACTACTAGATTGATCTCGCAAGAGTAAAGTTACAACCCACAACCGTAAGTATTACTACCAAACTCATCCCGCAATAGTAAAGTTACAACCTGCAACCGTAAGTATTACTACCAGACTCATCCCGCAATAGTAAAGTTACAACCCGTAACCGTAAGTATTACTACAGCTTTGTCCTTGGTGCCCGTAATTGATCCATACCAAGAGTAAGTATTACTACTGAAGGGACATCTACCGAAGAGTAACTGATCCATCCCAAGAGTAAGTATTAGAGAAAGTATTACTACCGAAAAGACATTTGGTAGTACTTTTTTACTTTCACGTCGTACTTGTTTTCCATTTTTTCCACAACCGTGATTTTTCCAATTTTTTGAACCATTTGGTAGTACTTTTTACTTTCATGTACTAGCAACTTGGTAGTAAATGTACGAGCAAATTGGTAGTAAGATTCTTTTTCTAATTTGAAGTAATAACTTTTTTGAAATAAAGTATTACTGTAAACACTGGCGACTTGGTAGTAAGATTCTTCTCTCTCGTAACCATGATTAATTCCTTTTCAAAGGTCTGAAAAGTATATGACTATTTGTTAAGATTATGTTTAGTAGTAATTATTGTTAGTAGTAATTACCGTAAGTAGAAATTTTCTATAGTAGTAAAAGACGGAAACTTATTTATCTTTAGTAGTAATTGCCATTAACCGTAGTTTTCAAATCTCACAAACTTAAATCACAGCTGATTTTTGTCTTCACTTTTTCAAATGCTTCTCTTTTTTCACACTGCATGGTCGACATTGACATAGTAGTTGTTATCCGATGGCAACATTCACCCTGCACCTTCATTGAGGCAAAATGCATATAGCATTCACGTTCACATCTGAGATAGCATTCAGGCAAAATGAGATGGACTTTAGATGTCATATGTACTAACATTCAGTTAGCATGTGACATAAGAATTCAGGTAGCAATCAGGCAAAAATGGGATGGCCTGTAGATATCATGTACTAACATTCAGACATCCAGTTAGCCAAGAACATGACATCTCAGGTAGTTAGCCAAGAATGAACATTCAGACATCTCAGGTAGCAATCAGGCAAAAACTAGTACTCTACTATCAAGCGAGTAGTACTCTACTAGTATCTGTTTGAGAACTAGTACTCTGCTATCAGTTGGTCCAGCTTCGTAGCTAGGCGCGCTGCACCTGCTGCTCATGGGCACCAGGCCTGGAGTCGCCTTCGTCGTCGCGGCCTTGGTGCTCGCCAACGTGTCAGTTTCCGCCGTCGCCGCGATGCACCATCTCACGGTGGTGGCCGATGCCATCCTGCAGTCCGTTCATTGCATTTCTAGTTCCAGTCAGACCACCAATGTGAAACTTGTTCACCTCGCAATGGAGACACTCGAAGTTCTTCCTTTTCTCCACTTCCAAAGCTGAGAAAAATTACCCAAAAATCACAAAGGAATAGAGAGAGTCAAAAAGAGCCTAACACAAATTGAACCCACCTCATGACTCACGACACTGGAGGAGACCGGCGAAACTAGATTCCCACCTCACAGGTGTGCGAGATGCGCCTCCGTGACACAGGGTGCCGCAGGGAACACGCCATCGTGATGCGCCGCAGAGTGCAGACTCGAGCGTCATCCTGATCTTGTTTCAGGCCTTGCTGCATGGAACGGGATGGGATTCGTTCTCGTGAAGAGGAAAGAAAGGCAGCAGCAGACAGGAAGACAAATTTACCATCTAGTGAAGGCGCTCCCGTCCCTGCAGCGCTTGAGGACGGTGGCCACGACGCGAATGAGTTGCCGGTCGGGGAGGGGCGGCATCTCCGCGTGGGCCACGCAACGCAGATGTCGAGTAGAGCCCTGTGGGTCACGACGTGGTGCCGCGGAGGTTTGCCGCGCGGGCCGCAGCGAGATGCCGCCGGTCGGGGAGGAGGTGCCTGCACGATCCATCGTTTAAGGGCATCCGCGAGAAAGAACATCACAGCAGGCCGCCGGCACCTGTGCGACGGACAAGAGGTGGGAGCAGCCACCGCCGTGCGCCATCACCGGTGTGGGAGTGGGAGAGGACCGCCGCCGGTGGGTGTCGGGGAAAGGCGCTGCAGTGTTGAAGCCAGAGAACCCGCCACGAAGAATATAATATAGGCCACCGGTAATTAACGTTGGTGAAGCGAAGTTTGAGGCGGGTTTTGTGGGGCTGGTCAGTCGGTGGCTCAGCACCGCAAGCCGTAATACTTACTCTTGCCGAAGGGAGATTTACATTCAGTGGCTTACACCGTAATACTTACTCTTGCGGGATGGAGAGTTACGGGTGCGGATGCTGACACTGCATACCGGAGCTGGGCGGCGCTCCGCCGTGGCTCTAAATAGTATTAAGAGCACACTATCCTAAATAGTAGTCCTATATATATATATATATATATATATATCCAAGAGTAAATTGCGTGCATCATGCAACAACTTGTCGATGGGTGAAGATTAGTCCAATAACTTGTAATATGCTCAATTTAGTACAGTAACTTGATAGACGGGTGCGGGTTCCTACAACAAGTTATGAAATGGTCAATCTAATACAATAACTTATAGTTGGGTGCAAACTAGTCTGAAAACGTGTAAAATGCTTAACTTAGTGTCCAAATCGTTGCAGTCCAAATGTTATCGCAAACAATATAGTTTCTAATATGGACAGGAGTATATTCACGTCGGAACAAGTTATTGTGTATTATTTGGCAATTGATATTCTTGTAGTGATGGCAACATATTTGTTAAGGAGTACAACCTTCGGTGTTTAGAAAATTATTGTTATGTCTTCGTTAACTATTTTTATACAAAGATTAAATTCTAATCATGAAATTTTAATTTCATATTCAATATTGATTTCAAGTTTGATTATATGCATTTCTGTTCAGCTAAAAAAATCAAATATGATAATATGTACTAACAATTAATACCATTTAGAATCTTTTCATAAATATTTTTTGAAGTCTCATGGTAATCTAACGGTGTAAATCTGAAATTTAATTCAATTTTAACTAATGAATAAATAAGTAAAATACATAGTTGATTCACAATTAGCAACTTAATTGACAAAAAATTATTGGTTGGAATAAAATTTGAATGCTACCTTATTTGTTTAATGCGTTGTCATTTGTAATTTTAAACTATAGGTGCACCATTTTTCCATCCAAGGTAGCTGGAAAAATTCAAATTTTGAAATTTAGACATTCAAACCTCACATTTTGAAGCATCAAATAAAGTTAAATGAAAATGTTGTTAACAACAAAGACTCATAACTTTTCGAGATCTCCATCGTGCCTTGCCACGGTTTTATTTAAATGCGCTTAAAAACAATGTGGCCATAAGATTTTTTTTTTCATGTCTGTCTGACGTAAAACGAAATACATTCGTACATAACAAGCATAATAAAGGCATGTCTCTTATACTACAACTAAGTTTCTTTTTTAAGACTTAACGGGTGATGCCTCTGTCTATTAACCAGGGTCAACAGACCACATGTTTTGCAATTTTACAGTGGTGTTGCCATCAGAAAAATAACCTTAACACTTTCCCACCGATTTAGAAGTAAACTCCAGACTGAAGAGCTAATCTACTTAGACGGACAATGACCTGATGGAAGAAAGTTTGAGACATAGGACAAACATTCTTGGTTGTGAAGATAGAAGCTTTTCTTCTAATAAAACAGGTTGTCGGCTCTTCTTGCAAAAAAAAAAAAACAGGTTGTCGGCTAAACAATGTCCAAGATATAGGGGGTCTAACTGTAGCAGCACCTTAGTATAGAGCCGCCCCTGCTATTCCATTAGTAGGGGCGCCTCTATATTGAGTCGCATCTGCTATTAGTAGGGGCAGGTTAAAACAAAAACAGCCCCTACTCAAAAAGCTAGGTGTTCTTATAGTAAATCTTTGTAGTAGTGTGTACAAGATATTTAAGCTTGTTTGTTTCATATCCGTCAGGACAAATATATATATATACCTAGTTGTCACTTTGCATTTTCTACTGGCATAATTCGGATGCTGGCTTTAGAGCTAATAATTCAGGGTAAACTATACATTTAACACGGTACACGAGCTTCTTTATCTGAAAAACGTAGCTTTGTGGCTGTAAGGATAACCAACTTAAAAATCAAGGTTGATGAAAAGCTGCAACAATATGCTTGATCTGGTTTTGTTCTCTCACAAGCTGCAAACGCCATGTGGAGTTTATCTGGTGTGTGGTGTTAAACAGTGTGCTGTAAACACGTTGGTCCTTGTTAATGCAATGGTCGGTGCCCTAAAATAAGCTGTTGGTGAAAATGCCAGAGCATTATGTGGCAACTGGTTTTAGCTGAAATAGAACGAGGATGTTTGTATTGGGGCATCGGAGAATATTGATACTAACATATCATACCAGCTGAGAGATAGTCGATGTCCAGATGCATCTCAATCCTACGGTTTACCATAACTTGTATATGACTAGGCAATTTTTCTCAGTGTCGTATGAAAGATACAAGCGCTATTATAACAATGTTAGCCGGGCATGCCTGTAAGACCTGTATATATCATCACTTGGTCACTTGCAGTAGAATATTCTAGATTCTTTTCAACTATAATGAGGGTGACAAAATATTTTGTGATGCCGGTGTCAGATGTGGGGCCTGTGGGACAGTTCATTAGTAATTTTGTGTACATGATTAGGTTATGATTGACGGTAAGAGCATCTCCCAGAGTTCGCAAAACTGTTATGACCCAAGAAATAGGGCCCAGAGGGACAGGCCCGCGAGGCCCGAGGGGTGCCAGCGGCCGGCGCCACTAGGGCAGGCGCCAGCGCCGGCGCCGCCTCCCTTCCGCGGATTTTTCGGCAATTAATTCAGCAATAAAGGAGGAAATTATCTAGGATTATCTTAATTAGGCTTTTAGAGAGATTGCTTGCGAAAATAAATATTCCATTTATAAGGAAGACCCTTATTAATTCAAGAAGGGGATATTCCATCTATAAGGAAGACCCTTATTAGGAAAATAAATAGGATATGCTTGTAAAAAGGTATTCCAATCTATAAAGAAACCTTTTAGAGAGATTGCTTGCGATACAAGTCCCACTAGCCGGGCTATAATAGTAAGGGATCTGTAATCTTTCGGGCAACAAGCAAATAAAGAAAATTTATCCCAATCTTTCTCTCTTCCTTCCCCACGCGCGCCCCACCTCCGCTGCCGCCGCCCACGCGCCGCCCGCCCGCCCGTCGCACCGCCGCCGGGCCACGGCGCGCTGCCGCCCGCCACCGCCACCTCCACCGCCGTTCCTCCGATCGACGATCGACGATTAGGTGTCGGTTCCCGCCCAATCTAGCCGGGTTCTAACAAAAACACCCCACAATCCAAGTTTTTTGGTAAGATTGATGAATATGCATCTCCAACAACTCCCAACCCCAACTCATAATCTTTTAGCAATTAGAAAACCAATCCTGCAGCGTGTAAAATACGCCGCACTCACACGGGCATGGAAAAAAAAAATACTTTACTGGGCCTTCTGCTCCTTTGCACCATAGCCATGGCCGTCATCGGCTATGTCTGGCCAGCCACAACCTGCTGCTAGCCCTGGTACGATTCCATACGCTGGTCAGCTGCCGGCCAGTGGGCAAGGATGTCGGCCGGCTTGGGGCACAACAGTTGGCTGGTTACGGTGGGCCGTCTAGTGCTTTGGGTGACTGTGGCACTGGAGAAGGCAGGCTGTGACATAGATGCCATGCCACACGCAACCTCACACATTTTTTATATTTTTAGGAGTGGTGTGTTTTGAAATTGTTGGAGAAACGTTCTTTGGTTCTCCCATGACTTTGTGCCTACATGGAAAACTGAATGGTTTTGGGTACGAATTTTTTGAACTCTTGAAGTTGGTCTAAAATACTATTGGAAAAGCTACAACTCCTAAACAAATGGAAAAGGTCGGAATTCAGCCCTCGACTTTTTGTTGAGTCAGATAAAATATGTCTGCTCAGCAAGCCCAATTTTCCTGACGCATCTCATTCTTACTTTGGTCAAGACACAGATGCATCAATGACCAGATTTCCTGACGCATCCCAATTCTTACTTCGGATTAACTAGCACTTAAAGTCAGTATGAAAAATAACATGAACATGGATTATTACCTTACTGCATCAATGACCCAGATGCATATTGCATTGAGCTATTGTGTGCAGCAGCCTGCACTTTCTCTAGATGCGAACTGAAGATAGGTATGTTAGCAAAGCTTCAGACATGCGGCCACCTCATGTTTGTTCTTTTTCTGTTCAACAGGCTGTACGGAATGTTACCAAGAGCTCATCCGTTCTTGAGTGATACCAAGCATTTGATGAACAAGATGGAAATGTCACCACTTTCCAAGAATGACCCTTCGTAACAGCTGTAACCCTAGCATTTTCCACAGCTAGGGGTGCTCTAACCTTGCGGTTTCATAGAGACAGGTGCCGCAGGGGCACAGATACAGTAAAAATTAGACACAGTTACTTTTAAGCATTTTTAAGAGATGCATTTACAGTACCTGATAATATGAATATAGGTTCACCTCTGGGAGACTACCATGTTCATAACTGCATTCTACATTAGTACAAGAACCTTTGGAATCAGAGGTCACTACTCTAACACACGGAGCTCCACATCATCTGGTTCATCGGGAACTTTGATTGAGTTCAATATCTCAAGCACACCGACGGTGTGTTAGTGGACGGCAAGCTATCTGTGAGATGGGCGTGTTTGGCCCACATTTCTTCCGATCCTCCAGTGTTCTGCTACTGTAGTCTCTCAGCAATAATAAATCCAATTTCAAGATGCATCCCAATCCTACTTTCGACTTCTGTCGAGAACTTGTGACCCTCAGAATATGGAATACTAAACGAACAGAATGTATGTGCAGCTGGTGGTGTGGTATATATTGTCTCCATCTATATCTTTATCTGTTGTACAGCTGGCTTAATGTTTTACTCTCAATGCTATAAAGGATATATGAGTTTGTGCACCTTCCTTGACATCTAGGCCACCATTGCACATTTCCGATACAACCGACAAAAACAACAGTGCATGTCTCTCCCTACTGATCAGTTGCATCAATGTATGTGCAGGACGCATTTGTTTAACTACTTACATATGAGTCATCAGACCTAACAAATGTCATTTTTTGAGCTATACCGTGGGCTATAACGGCGTAATTTGGATTAAAAAATAGGGGATCCAAAGGATCCACAAAGTATCAAGGCTAACCAACAGTTAACCAAGACAGATGAAAAGCTACAGACTGTCTAGCCACAGCTTAGTAACATGGTGAAGAGCGGTCATTGATAAAAGGAAAAAAAATATGGTAAAAAATATATGCTAAAGCAGGGATCATATATAGCTTCACCCTAATTTCTGTAGCATGCATATCCTTGGACTTATATGTGTGGAAACCTTGAAACATCTGATCATATCCTTTCTCAAAGCCCTCTTGGTATGTTTCTAGTCTTATAGATCGTTGAGAGCTGTAGAGGTAAGAAGCGTATGATGATAATATTCCTCTTTGCAGGTGCTCTGTGAGTCTGTGTACTATTTAGAAAACACAGAATGATGTGCAGTGATTAACAAGAAGATTCTTTCGTCCCTGATGGCGATCATCTTCATGACAGTGATGCTGGTAAAGACTTGGAGACTGCTGTTGGTTGCTGTGAACTGTGATGTTGGTTGCTGTCTATATGTAAACGAGACTTCTTCGCCAACCGCCCCTTTTTGGCCTTCACCAGCGCCCCCCATCACCTTCTACTGGGGACGCAGGGTGGAATCGCATTGGTCATTTGCCTAAACTTCACTTCACATTATTTGAAGGAAAGCAACCCAGACTTATGGTCAACTGTAGCTAGGATTATTTCGAGCTCAACAGTGTGTATCTGTCGATTTGGATAACATTCTCCTCCATGCATTTCATGGCTGCTATGGCTCGCTAGTTGTTTAAACCAAAGGAAGAACAGCTATGGTCCCACTTGGCCTGATTGTTCCCACCTAATCCTCATCTAAGGATGAAAACGGTCGAAATCGGTCGAAAAACGGACTTACGAAATAGAAAACGAAATCGGTTTTGTCCTAACATTTCTATATTTTAGCAATTAAAGAGTATAAAAAATAATTGAAAATGGTGGTGAAACCAATCGAAACTGACAATTTTTTTTTATGTCTAAAAACGGAACAAAATGTCGAAAACGAAACCGGTCGGTTCGGAATATTTCTGTTCCGCTTTCATCCTTACCTCATCTGTCTTGGTTGTGATTAGTATGAGTAGTTATTTCGTCAGTTATTTTACAATAGGCAAACTACTATATAGGGCTGATAAGTGTTTCATGGATAGACTAGTTGATCAATTATTAGCAGTTTATGCAAGGCTACTGATCCAATTTATTTTATTCAACTCTTATTTGGTGGCGTTTGAGCTGATATTGAAAATTCCCACATTGTTCAACAACCACATTATCTCGATATGCCTGTGTTCTTGTTCAGTTATAAGATGAGGTCATCAGGCCAGTGCCACAAAAAAGGAATATAAGAATAGTGAATACACATCTTGGGAGAGAATAGTCATACTTTTTTTGTGATTGGACTGGAGGGGCCGAGGCCCCTACAACAATTTATTAATGAAAGAATTAAAAACAAGCGCTAACAAACAGCAGAAAGCTACCAAAACAGAATCCTGATACTAAGATGCTTGCTTCTAATGCAAGTTGCATAAACCATCGATCTCTGCTATCTTGCTGCCAGCTTGCTCCTTGCCACCAATGTCGTGGCTCCTGTGCATGCCTGATCTCCAAAGCATCTCCGGAATAGCAATCCAAATTTCTAGATGCATCCCAATCCTACTTTCTTCAAGAACTTGTGACCCATGGAAAATTGAATCCCAAACAATTATGTAGCAGGTAGAGAAGTTCCATTGTAGGTGGTGGTATTTATAGTCCGCATACAGATTTAGGACTATTGTAACAAGCTTATTTTTTTATCACAACAATATGAATGTGTCCATCCAGTACTGATTCAATAATGGCCTGCCACTTCCTTCATTACTAATCTACAACCATATGGATCAAAGCACTACCTGAACAGGATAGTTGACTGTTTAAAAATAGAACCACAAGGGCTGTAATTTGGTCATCATCTCACAAGTCACAACTCTTCAGCAGAGAATAATTGCTGAACGAGTGCTGCAAGTGGATGCTAATCATGACTATGATGCTGACAGTGAGCGTGCAAACCAAACCATTTATTCACTAATCTGGTGATGGAATCCAATTGTTTGGTGTGTTTGATCCTTTCCACCTTGACTAACACACACATATATGACATTTATCACATATTTCACATCCTTTTAATCACAGAACACATATATCACATATTTGACACATCCGGAGCATAAGACATATCAACAAGTCCACAAGCGCACATACGACACATATAAGGCATATATATCACATACGTCCACAAGTGCACAAATCTAGTATTACGGTCCCACCACAAGTCTAAAAGTGTCACCACAGGTTCATAAGTCTCACTGTCTCTAGACAAAGTGAAATAGAAACCGTACCTCATTTATCCTTAAGGCGGGAAAGGTGGGTACCGAAAGTTGCCAGCGAAGGGAAGACATGCTCACCAGCCTCGGGTGGCTGATTCGAACCCGCCGATCCAGGTTGTGCAAAGGAGACAATGTTGCAAGTGTTAGAGTTGATTACTTAATACAGGAAAATGTTAGCAAATATATTATTTTCAGCTTTTTTCTTTAATACCCTTAGTTTCTTTTGGTATGTATTACATAGATAGGAAAAATTAGCAAGGAGAGTAAGATTTCTCAAAGACCAATAATTACAGGAGACCGCCATTGATCTGCACCTTATCGGGGAGGACTCATGGACAAAATAATTCACCCTTAATTTCTTTCATCGTGTATTTAATTTACAATAGATAGGAAAAATTTGCAAGGAGAGTAAGACTTCTCAGTGACCAATAATTACAGGAGACCGCCATTGATCTGCACCTTATCGGGGAGGACTCATGGACAAAGTAATTCACCCTTAATTTCTTTCATCGTGTATTTAATTTACAATAGATAGGAAAAAATTTGCAAGGAGAGTAAGACTTCTCAGTGACCAATAATTACAGGAGACCGCCATTGATCTGCACCTTATCAGAGAGGACTCATGGACAAAGTAATTGAATGCTCCATGTGAGTAAAGCTTAAAAATTTTACATTACTTACGAAGAAATGTTTTGTATTTGACTAAAATTTTATATTGTATTAGTATATATGTGATAGTAAAAGACAAAAAAAGATTACATCTATCTATATATAAGAAGATATCAATTCATCTAATCTATGTTTAGGTAATGACTAACCTCTATTTATGAAGACAATTATATGTCTTAATGATCAATCAAAAATTATTTAAAACCCTATACATCGAGCAATAACACATGTTTCTTGAAGGAGAATAAGTTTGATACAACATGTCTTAGTATTAGTTAATTCCCAAACACTCCAAAATAATTTATGATGTCACCTATCAATAGTCATAAGCACGTGCGTGTCGCACGTGCATTGCTACTAGTTTATAAAAATGCCTCATCAATTTTTACCTTGCTTTTCTCATGTTCGAGCATACAAACCTTAAGAATGTGATAAAATACGCCAAATTGCAAAGAAAATACATGTACCCAGATTTATACAAATAAATTTCAAAAAACAGAAAAAACTTTCATTGTTTAATGATTTTTGCTTACAGTACAAAATGCACCAGGCGCACCCTTTCATTTAAATGAAATGCTAGGTATGCATGATATCACTGTAAATATCAAAATCTTGCAACAACATTCCTTGGCAATTAAGTAGTCTTGCTGAATTTCATATAATTTGTTGAGAATTCAAG
Organism: Hyparrhenia diplandra; assembly: GCA_015847255.1. Classification (NCBI taxonomy): domain Eukaryota; kingdom Viridiplantae; phylum Streptophyta; class Magnoliopsida; order Poales; family Poaceae; genus Hyparrhenia; species Hyparrhenia diplandra. The sequence continues at coordinate 1,007,129 of JADLZK010007594.1, read as the reverse complement.
ATTACAAAGCATTTACGATGTTTAGAATAAAATAAAATGTTAATGAAAATCAGATCTCATGTTTAGGCTCAATCTTGTTGGCCCATCTCTCTGCTTCCCTTTCCATGCCTAGCGCGACTACTCTGGCACAATGGGGCATGGAGAATCTTAATCGCATCTACGCCAGCTCCTATGCCGCTTCTGATGAGCAAACGAAGTCTTGCTCTCAACTTGGATTACATTTGGCTAGGCTGATCGATGCCCCTATGTCACCCACGTCCAGCTCAATTAGCTGCATATGGCATTAAGGTCAGTCGTTTTACCATCCAATAGATGGTGAGTCAAGCATGGACTCATCCGACGCCTCCTCTTGCCAAGGAACGCCAGGCCATGGCAGTTGTGATTGAGCAGCGAGGCTGCACAACCTTGCCACAGGATGGCCACTACTCTGCTAATGCGGCCATGGCCACGAACGCTGAGGACATGGTCCCTATTGGCATTGACAGAGCATGGGAGAGTAGATGCAGATGAGGGGATGATAGGTTTGAGCCGAGCGTGGGCATCTTGGTCTTTTCCTTTTTTTTTTTGAGATGTTTGTTCCTCTTGCAGACCAGAAAGTAATTCTGTAATGGCATAATGTTTTGCATACAAATTCCATACTTCATCAGTCTCTACAATCCTAATGCAATGAGCAAGATGTGATATCAGGCTACCTGGCGCTGTTCTCTAGACAAGATTCTCTAGCAACTACATTCATCTGCATGATAATCATCCTGATGTATCTCAATCCTACACTTAGTTCAGACCCCGATCCCCCTCATTTCACTTCTAAATGTACAAACCATCTCGCACATATATATACAGCCTTTGAGGAACACGTGGTGCCTCTGCAATGTGTTACCATATAGAAATGGATTTCTAATATGCTCTGATTCCTCTTTGCCTCCCTCTCACAGACATGTGAACCAACTATCGTTAGGGATATATATAGCATGGAAATTCCTTTACGAACTTATATGCTAGTGTGAAATTTCCCTCACGTAGGACAAGTCAATTTTCTAGTAATGGCATAATTATGGCTTCAGCCCTCATGGCAGTGTTGGCATGTTTATCCGGCCACTTAAAGTAGCAAACAAACACAGGCAGCAATTGCTTAAAACTTTCAATCACATGGACTGTGTTTCTTCTTGGCTGCAGGGACCATGTATGCATCAGTTTTAATCTAGCGTATATGACAAGGCAAACTGCTAGAGTAGGATGCGCACTGTATACCACTGATATTGAGGAAACAGAATAAGGGGTTAGATTTTATTTTCACCTAGTGACTTGATTGAACTAGAAAACAGTTCCTCCAGCAACAAGGGAGACAATGTAACACTTACTAGCTGCAGGCTCCTTTCGGAGAGAAGAGGAATCATATGGCTATAATACAAATCAAATCTTAGCCATGGTTGACACAAACCATCACTATATACGCACCTGTATCTAGTGTAGAAAAAACATCTCAAGCCGGGACAAGGCAATAACACCTAGAAATACAAATAAATAAATGTGGTTCCTTGGAGCCAGCCCACCAGCCTGGGGCACGTAGTCTAATCTGGAACTGAGCCAGCCCACCTCCTAGTCCTGGGACAGAGCCGCACACCTTCTGTCATGTGGCGCTAACAGATCGCGGGGATGCCCAGAGTTGCTTGCACTGCACGATCGTGGTATCACTTGTTGCACATCAAGGAAGCAGACGGAGGTTTCTTTTCCTTTTTTTTTTTGGGAAAAGGGAACTTTTATTACTTTCAAGCAATCACATCAAGATAATACAATATCTTGAAAATTCCCGGCCTCTGCCCATGGGCACACAGCCTATAATTGTTCAAACAACCACGCACTCTAATGACCGTCAATCCCGAGACTAGACCGCCACCCATGTGCCCGGGTAAAAATTCCTTGGCCACCCGCTCCAGAACCGAGATGCCTCCACAAGCACCTCCCCCCGAAGTAGGCCGGTGAAGGATAGCCCACGAATGTAGCCAATGTGTAATCGAGTAGAGTACCTACAAAAAAAAAGATTGTTTGTTTTGAAAAACAACTGAATTTCTACAGAGCCGACATACCAACACAAGGCGCGCCAAGGCAACAAGGACAAGTGATTTGAATTCTTTTGGTATTCCATTTAGCCATCCTCCAAACATATTAGCTATACTACTTGGCTTTTTTAAGTCCCCATGCAGAATGGACTGTTGTCCAAACCATCCTTGTGAAACGACATTCAAGGAACAAATGTTGTATCGACTCAATTTAAAGTGGCGTAAAACAAAGACTTTGTTTAGATCCTTGCCGCCCGTTTTGCTAGATTATCCTTGGTGAGGACCACTCCTCTCCCGAGATACCAAAGAAAGATTTTTATTTTGAGAGGTATTTTTAATTTCCATAACCGCTTGTTTAAATTGGGGATATTTTGGTTGATCAGTCCCTGATAGTGTGATTTAACCGAGAATATGCCCTTGTGGTCAAGCCCCCATTTGAACTCATCATTCTCCTGAAGAAGATTGATTTGAGTATGGCGATGAGCCAAATTATTCCACATCACTAGGTTGTTGCCGATTAAATCTCTTCGCCAGATAGATTAGGTGTAGGTGATGCAAGCACCTCGGCTACCGTATCCTGTTTTTTTCGTACAATGTTATATAATTGAGGGTATTGTTGCCTCAACGGCCTATTGCCTAGCCAAGTATCCTCTCAAAATCTTATTTGTGACCCATTTTTTATGATAAACGTTCGAATCTAAGGAAATCCCTTTAACTTTCATCATCGCTTGCCCAAAAAATGGGAATCCCCACTTCTCCACCGGACTTGCACTAGTGGCTTAGTCCCTAGTACCGTCTCATTGTTAACAAAGCGATATAACCATTTACTAAGCAAGGCAATATTTTTTAATCCTAAATTTTGTATCCCTAAGCCCCCTGTTTCTTTGGGTTGGCAATGAATATCCCATTTAGCAAGTCGGTATTTCCTTTTTGTTCGTCGCTTCGCGGAAAGAAGCGAGATCGAAAGTAGTCCAACTTTTTGCGAAGAATTCCTTTTGGAATTTCAAAAAAGGACATCATGTACAATGGTAAGTCGCTAAGGACTGAATTGATCAAGGTTAGGCGGCCTCCGGTGGGACAGGTTTTTACCTTTCCAAATACTAAGGCGTTTTTCAACCCGTTCTTGTATTTTCAACCAATCCGAATTTGAAAGTCTCCGATAATGAATCGGGATCCCTAAGTATCGATTGGGAAGTTACCGTTGTTCTGACCAAACAGTTCCTTGTACTGAATTTGAACTCCTTTGCCTCTCGAAACAGAAAATCTCACTTTTATGGAAGTTAATTTTCAAACCCGATAGCTGCTCGAAAGCACAAAGAATTAACTTCAAGTTACGAGCATGTTCCGGTTGTGTTCCGAAAAGAGGATAGTGTCATCAGCGTATTGTAAGATTGAAAGTCCGTCCTCAACAAGGTGCGGTACAACTCCACTCACCTGATCATTTGCCTTTGCTCTCTTTATGAAAGTCGTGAGCATGTTGGCTACTAAGTTAAAAAGGATGGGTGATAAGGGATCCCCTTGACGAAGGCCTTTTTTTTGTTTGGAAAAAGGGCCAACTTCATCATTGATATTGATTGCTACACTCCCGCCGATATGAAGGATTGAATCCATCTGATCCACTTTGATGAGAAACCCTTCATCCTAAGCGTTTGTTTTAAAAAAATCCTAGCGTACTTTATCATATGCCTTCTCGAAGTCTAATTTCAGAATTACTCCGCTCTGGTTTTTCCTGTAATTCGTGAACAGTTTCATGGAGGATAACCACCCCTTCAAGAATGTTACGACCTCTCAAAAAAGTTGTTTGCGTGGGATTGATCAAGTGTTCCGCGACTGAGTTAATGCGTATTGTCGCTACCTTTGTAAAAAATTTTGAAGCTTACGTTTAGTAAGCAGATGTGTCTATACTTGTTGAATTTTGTTGGCCTCTTGAGTTTTGGGTAAAAGCGTGATCACTCCAAAGTTTAAACTAAAAACGGGGAGGTCACCACTGTGCACTCATGGAACATTTGCATGATATCCCCTTTAATGACATCCCGAAATTGTTTGGTAGAACTCACGGGGAAGCCATCTCGGGCGAGTGCTTTATTGTGTTCCATGCTAAAAATAGCTTCTCGAACTTCGTTTTCCGTAAAACGGAGCCGTGAGAAGTTCATTTTCCATGTTGCTGACTTGAGGGATGCCATCTGTTCTAGACTCATCGAAATAGAAATTATTATCCTCCACCGGACCGAAGAGGTCTTTGTAGAATTGGGTTATATACGTTTTGAGGTTGTTTTGTCCCTCTACCTTGACACACTCATGTTCCAAGGAGAAAATACGTTTTTTACAATGTTTGCCATTTGCCACCATCCGAAAGTATCTCGTGTTGGAATCACCTAAGAGAACATTATTGACTTTCGCCCGCTGATAAAACTTGAGCTCTTCATCTCGTAATAATTTACTCAAGCCATCACGCGAGGCCTCTAGTTGTTCTCTTTCAGTTTCTGCGAGGTGTCTGGTTTCCGCTAAAGTATCTAGGGTTGTCACCGTTGATTGGAGATTCTATTTTTTTAATTCTGTACTCCCCGTGTTGGTTACCAGCCCATCCTCCGAGATACTTACGCAGCGCCCCCAATTTTCTATTCCATCGTTGTACCGCATTCTGGCCATGAACCGGTTTGTCCCAAATTTCCACTACTCGTTCTCTAAAATCCACATTGGATAACCAATTTAATTCCATCTTGAACTGTTTGGCGCTCCCCTTAAAAGAGGACTCACCCGTGTCAGTAGTAGTGGTGTATGATCTGATACACCTCTGTCCGTGCCTGTACATTTACCAATGGATACTTGAATTCCCATTCGGTGGTCATTAATATTCTATCAAGCTTTTCGTAAGTCGGATCTGGTAGAGAGTTTGCCCGTGTGAATGGTCGGCTTGTCAAATCAATCTCCCTTGAGATCAAAGCTATCAATAACAGCATTGAAAAGGAATGGCCAGCGAGGATTAAAGTTATTTTATTTTTCTCTACGCTATGTCTCATTATATTAAAATCACCTCCTATTAGAGTCAGCAATGGGTTTTGGCGGAACGCACGTCTGAGCTCGATCAAGAAGGCCGACTTGAAGTCATCTTGTGCTGGTCCATAAACCGCCATAAGGATCCACTTGAAATCATCATTTTTATTGCGTAGATGAAATTTTATGTAAAATTCCCCTTGCACAATTAAAGATAACTCTAAAACTAAAGCGTTAATCCCTAGCAAGATATATGCCGAAAGGCCCCCTGGGGGGAGACAATGCCAAATGAAGTCCGCACCACCAGATAAGCGGTCAAGATTAGATTTTGACATGTCCTTTTTCCCGGTTTCCATAACGGCCACGAAGTCGAGTTGGTGTTCCTTGATTGAATCCGCAATGTAACGGTATTTAGCCAAGTCCAAAGACCTCTGCTATTCCAAAAGAAACCTTTCATGGGGAAACACTTTTAGATTTTTTCCCAGCCGTCTACGATCTTTTGCCTTTTGGCCGATGATTTCGATTTGCGCACGGAGACCTTTAGATCACATATCCTTGTGGTCAGGTCCGCGTCATCAAAATCAACATCGGTTAGGTCCTTTACCAAATGGGATAAGAACGCCTCATCCCGAGAGTCGTCTTCCTCGTCACTTGGATCAAAAGGATTAGGCCCATTCCTAGGTACTTGTACCACGATCTATCTATCTCTATTCTTTTTAAGGCATTATAAGAGACTCGAATTGCATTGCTATTATCCCCAAAAAGACGCAATTGCACTTAATTTGTTGGAGCAGCTATCTTACATTAATTTATTAAATAACAGAGCTGAATTGTTACCTCGCGGGGGTTGTGTCCTTGGACTTTTTGCTTGTCGAAGCATCTAAGCCATCAAGATTCTTGGTGGCAGCATGCTTCATTGCTTTGTCCAAGATTAACTCATCCGCAACAGCGGTACCCTCTGCATTAAAAGAATTATTAGTACGAGCACTTCTACATTTGCCTTCCAACAGAATAGATCCCGTCTCACAGGTTTTAGGTGCTATCCAAATTGTTGGATGCAGTGTCCTATGAGCTTGCATGTGAATGGGATGTGCCTAGTGTCGTTTATATAGTCATGTGATCCTGTGAAACTTCGACCAGATTCTTATGGGCTCACGTTCTTCCATTACCTGCCAATGACTGAAGAGAAGACTATAATTTTCATTAGAGCAGTTCTTTTTTAGTTCAAACACTCTGGAGCCCTAAATGTGAGTAGGACAGCCACTTGTTTTTTGAGCTACTTTTATGTACACTTGTGTAGTAGAGTGTGTAAAGCCACTGATTTTTTGGATCAGATATCTAATTTGAAACATATGTAGATTGCCATGCTTCACAATGCCCCATCTAGCCTAACACTCTCATGCCCGGTAGCCTGGAGCTGTTTGATTGTTTCTTCTATTGTTAGGATAGAAGCACATGTGCTGCTGGTTATTGTACCCATGATAGTAAACACAATGTGGAGTCATGTGATGCATTAGATGTGTTGACGAAGAACTAGGGTTCCACGCCAAGCACACCGGGAGGGCCTTGGACGGCCACGAGATTGCACACGACCTGAAAACGGCGAGAACCACAGCGTGATCAGCCATGAACGATCAAGAAATCGTTTGGGCCGATGTAGAGCTCGGTTTCGGTGGGGAAACCTCCGAATGCACCTCCTGGAAGACCTGTCGGGAGGATGCACGTGAGGGGTGCCCTAGGATCGGCAAGGCCACCTAGAACGCTGACGAAATTTGTAGAGAACGCCGCCGAACAGCAGGGTAGAGGGGTTGAGAGAAGAAGATTAGGGTTTGGTAGTAGTGTTTGATCGATTGGATGTAGATGGGATCAAATCGGCCATGAACCTCTCATTATATAGAGGGTTTGGTCTTATCCCCCCTTAGGAACCGCCTTAGATGCGTTTCCAAGCACCAAAACATCCCAAAAACCGATTGGAAAAGAGATCGGTTGGGACACAAACCCGAAACTTTGCGATCATGCGTCGGACGTAGTCCAGAGCCCCCCGCAGGAGGGGGCCTCGCCGGACGCCAGGCTGGGGGCGCCGGACGCCCGGACACGGCGTCGCGGCGCGCGCGGGACGCGGTCCCGATAGGGCGCGCCCGGCCGGAAGGTGCCACCCGACGCACCTCGCGCAGGATCCAGCGTCCTCGGCGCTGTTATTTTGTGACACACCGTCTTTTATGTCGATTTCTTGATCTTTTGACCTTTTAGCTTTCTCTTGACCAAGCTAATTTTGGTCATCAACAGACCGTCCATCGATCTATGTCATTGCATGGCAGAGACACCGTCATTTTGGAAGGTCCCTACATTTAGCTTATATTGACGGGAGCAGGAGCTAATTGGAGACGACCACTGAACTTGTCAAGGGAAGAGGTGTTCAGACCCTCGCTCATCTTCCATCATAGAGCTTGTGCCAAGGTAGATAGATTTTCACGGCTGTTTGTGCCTGTCTGCAGGAACATAAGTAGCCCAATAAATCAGTGTACTTGTTTTTTTTTTTTTTGTATAATTAATTAAACTAGGAACTTAAGTAACTAATTAAACCAAATATAGAAGTAAATAAATATTGTAAAACAAGCAGGATTTACAATATTAGCAGATCGTGTAGGCATCAATCATATCTAGAAAAAATATATTTTAATCTAAAAGTTTCTTTGTTTGTCATATTTTGCTAAATAAATGAATAAACAATTCACCTATTAGCTCCTATGTGGTAATAGGTTGTCATAACATTTCCTGAGAGTAATTGCACAATCTGTCTAATTGCACAATCTAGGACAATCTGTCTAACATAAGTAATTGCATGCATCAATGTTGATGGTGATTTGAGAATACCATAGCAAAGCCCAAAGAGTAATTGCACAAATATATGGTATTTTGCATTTCAGCATGCATGCCTCACAAATATATTAGTTATTTTGTATACTCTCAATGGAAGATAGAGAAGCAGGGACAATTTTTCCATTGCATCCCATGTCTATAATCTACCATAAGTATTCTCACTTGATTTTTCTATGCAGATATCAAGTTCTCTCTAGTGTTGATCCATTCATCAATTATACATGATGCCGCCAAATCTCCTATCACAATCGCTGCTCATCCTGACATAGACCTCCGAAAAGGTTTGAAACAACTAGGTGTGGGACGTGGGCTTCACAAGCTATGAAACTATCAATTCCGAATGTTGGACACCGCTCCATGATTTCGAATCTCCCACAGTGACGTCTTACAGGTCCAGATGGTTCTGCACCACATGCTCCAATACTAGACCACTAGAACCAGACCGGCTTCAGAATCTTGGCATGTCAATCAAGGTAAGAAGCACAAGAAGAGATGGTGAAGAGCAGGTCAATTGCCAACTGTCACGTCACGTGAGGGACAAGTTTCTAACCAGTCAAATTTCCTGATACCTCCCATGGCCACTGCTCAACCAAGGTTGGTAAGATTTTTGCTGGATGAAGACAGCACTTGGCAGTCCATTATATGTTCCCTAGAACTTGTTCAGTGCATGATGCTATCTAGAACTTCAGTGTACAAGGCAACCAAATAGCCTGATATATATAGTCATGTGTTCCACTTGGACGTCTCCAAATTACTTTTGTCTGCCATTTTTCCACTAGTTATCAATGATGATCGATCTCTTGGAGTTCTTGTACCCTGCGACTATATAGATGTGAGTACAACATTCACTTATGTTTCGAGCAACTTTTTGAGTACTCTTGTCTACTGGAGTGTGTGGATGCATTAATATTTAGGATCAGATGCCTAATCTGAAATTAGTAAGATATTCATCAGGATCGATTGTTGAATTTAAAATCAAGGTAAACAACCCTGTTCCACCATTTTGTGAAAGAAAAATACTTTTATGTTCCATTGTTCAGACAAAGGTTAAAGCTGTTCTTAAAGTTGCATTTTCCATTAGTTGCCAATACATGTGCCGAACTCCTAAGCATCTGGTTGTTTTGCATTCATGGAGTTGAAAAAAATTCTCTTGTGAAACCTGACTAAACATGATATGGTAAAAATCCTAATATGAAAGCTGCACTGCTAGATCCAGTAGAAGTAGGGGTGGTGATCCGGTAATACTCGTGTTACCGGATGACTATAGTTTGTAACACTCTTTCTGCTTAATGAAAAACGCGCCTAGGCGTGTTCTTGAAAAAAAAAAAAAAGCTGCACTGCCATATAGGCGGAGGAACAATTTAATCAAGAGAAGTTTCATTCTTTCTATCCTTGTGCATAATCATCAAAATTAAAACATTCTGTTATGAAAAATAATATCTTCTCGTGAATATCGAACAAAATAAAAGAGAGCAAATAGGAATTGTGCACTCTTATATATCTATCGTTTGTATCCCTATTGGTCTCAATTTTGACAATCATCTGCTCTCACTCAAGCACCTCCAGACCGTCTCCCCATCATTCTGGTGGGCTTTTAATGACTTATTGCAAATCAGATGCATCGAAATATAAGAATTCGTGAGTCAACCGATACAAGTTTAGCTCTTTGACATCAAAAGATATCTGAGAAACAGAGGCCGGCCCAATGCATTTGCAGAATAAATTGCACTCTTTGTACGTCCCAAGCCCACTGCTCATAGCCTACCTTAATGGATTCTAAGTATTATATTGTTAGTTTTTATGTCCTAACCTATCAAATTTCCTTGTACGTCCCAAGCCCGCTGTTCAAAGCCTAAGGGTCGCTGAAATGCATGATAGCATAGATTTTTAGAGAAGGATGATATATAAGAGTATACGTGATAACATCAGGTTGTTGCATGGTCTGGTTGTTGTTTTGGAAAATACTACATTTTCTGGCGGTGTAGAAAGGATGAAACTACTCTTATATACAGCGTTAACAGAGGATCGCAAGTAACAGTCATTACACAACGATTGCCTGAATTACTAATTTGGCTTACTTTGATACTGACTGGAACCAAATTGACAATCCAAGATGCTTACTGACAAGGTGTTATAACTCTTATCTCTGGAATCCATCTATGTTCTGCAGAAGAAATCAAAAGTCTAATTCTCCATCCAAAAAGCAGATGAATCTAAGATCCATTTACCCTGTGATCCAACATGACCAAGTATTCTCCCCTGATCTACTTATGGATACATCAAGCGCTTTACAGAATTAATCCATTCATCGCTAAGCACGCACAAGCTTCATGGTTCACCTTTGCAACCTCTGACATGAATCCACCGCCATAAACAACCCCTCCGTGATTTCCACTCTGCCACAAATTGTACATGATGAAAAGTTTAGCAACAAAAGCCTCATCTTCCTAATAAGGAGTCTGCTCCAGTTAGGAACAACTAGAACCATACTAGCTTCAGAATGTTGGCACATTAGTTGAGGTAAGCAGCACGAGAGAGATTACATAGCTGGTCTAGTGCCATTAGTCATGTCGCGTGAGAAACAGGTAATCAGTCAAATTTCCTAATATACCTCCCTTGGCCACTTCTAGACCAAGGTTGGCTTGATGAAAAGAACATTTGGCAGTCGATTAGCTCACTGCATGATGCTGCCAAGAACTCCAGTGTACTAGGCTACCAAATAGCCTGATATATATGGCCATGAGTCCCTCTGAGATGTCTCCAAATTGTTTCTGTCACCCACTCATTCCACTAGTTATCAATGAGGGCTGAGCATAATATTGCAATTTTCTTTAGTGCACCTCTTGGAATTCAAGTGCTCTGCAAATATGAATACAACATTCACTTACGTTTTGACCTACTTTTGTGTACTCTTGTCTACTGGAGTGTGTGAATGCAGTAAATTTAGGATCAGGTGAATATGATATTGGTACAATATGTATTATGAACGACTGTTGAATTTAAAAGTAAAATCCTAAGACAACAACTCTTTTTCAGTGTGTCACAGACAAATGTTTTGTGTTCCATTGTCAGGTAATCCCAGTTACTCACTATCGGTATCACTCATGGTTGGGCTGTCAAATGGACCATGGGTCTTGGACCTCAGCCTAGTTGGTTTCATGATCAAGAAATTAAGCGACTTCACCTGCAAATCTTTCAAGTTTTTCTTCTTTCTTTGGAGTAATGGAGGGGCCAATTGGCGTAGAGAATTTCAACTTTGGATTCAAGAACAAGAGAAAGAATGGACCATTTGTTAAGCGTAGCAAAAGCTACTCTGATGCGGTCAAATCCCCTCCACTCCTACCAAGAAAACAGTCTTCAGTCGCCTTCTTTTTCCTATCAATAATGTGGATAACTTCTTCCCTAAGACTGGATCAAGATCATCTACACCTAAGACTGTTCATCCACCCCCTTCCCAAGCAGAATCCTCCGATGATAGACAAATTCAAAATTCCTGATCGAGTCAAACGGTGGCTACCAAAAAACAGGAAACCTCAAGCCATTCCTGGCAACGACGCGCAATCTGCGCGGCCAGCTTTGGATTCAAATTTAAATCCTCCTAAACCTGTTTTTGCTCCTGTCGCCATTCCAGCCCAATCCATCAAAGCCCAAGCTCCTGGCCTGCTGTGCTCTAACTGCCTGGGCCTTGGCCACTTACGGAAGGACTGCAATTCTATGGAAAGATACCAATTCTGCTTCAACTATGGCCACCGTATCTCCTCCTGCCTTAACAAGGCCCGCAAATCTCGGAGATACCGGCCCATTTCTTTCCATCCAGATGTCGAAGCGTTGTCTGGTGTTCATTTAAAAGGGGTCGGTGCATCCCTTCTCGAGTCCTCCACCGCCCCTCTCCCCTATGAAGCTACAGTAAACCCCACCTCGCCACCTTCGCCAGCCATGGCAAACTGGTCTGTCGACCCCCGCTTCTTCGCCCCAGCTGGATTCAAGGTTGAAGACCCGGCCGATCGTCCTCCCCTCCACATTGAAGTCTTCGTTGGAAGCTGCTACACCAAGCATCACGAGGATCTTGCCATCATCACGCTTGATCCTCCGGTGTACAAAGGAAAAGAAGACTTCAAGCATCTGCAAGCCGGCCTACGCACCTTCTTCCACGAGATCAACCAGGTTCGGACCGAAGAAATCCATCCTAGTGGTCTTGGTGATGCCCTTGTTCGCTTCTATAGTCCCTGGACCGTGAGCGTTTTCTGGGACCTGTTTTTCGCTTCGGAAACTACACCCTGAGAGTCTCCAAGCACAATGAAGGGGTCAACTCTCGTTCGTTCGAATTGGACCATGAAGCCTGGGTGATGCTGATGGCCTACCCTGAAGATCTGAAGTCTGGCCGCTACCGTTGCAAAAGCCGTGTCTCCTTTTGGCATAATGATGCAAAGGCATGAGCCGGACAATCTTGTAAGGATGGTGGTTTAGGTGTACCTGAATGATGACCGCAAGATCCCCACCTCAGTCAAGATCAATGCTAGCATTCCACCTATGGGGCGCTCCTGGACTTGCCCCTGCTATGTTCTGAAAAGTGGTCAGATCCCAATCATGCAAGATGAAGAAGCTTATGTGGTTGCTGGACCATTGCACCCCGTGCCACCTCCTGCCCCTCATTGGCTTGGTCCAATCTCTCCTGCTCCATCTGATGACTCCGCTGGATCGAGCAATGGCTCTGGAGGTAATTATGGAGGTAATGCTTCTGTTGTCCCTGATTTCAATCGTTGGGTTACTCATACAGCTCCCCTGGAAGAAGATTATATACCCTTGCCTGCAGAGAGTGAGAATCTAGAGGCAGAGAATGTGGACTCTGAAGCCACCCTTGATGATGATCAGATGATTCCCAAGAATGCAGCTGTTACCCACCCCTTCTGTCTGGCAGTGAGAGCTCCTGTGGTTGGACCCCATCCCCACCTGAGGTCAACCATTGTTAGGCCCTCGGCAGATGCAAGGGACCCCCGATCCCTATGATACCTTCCCTCCTTAAACAGGTAATGCTTATCATACCATCTAGTCCATTCCAGAAATCTTTCAGGCTCTTGACATGTATGGACATTGATCATGAGGCTCTCATCCCATCTTATATGACTGATCAAATCTTATCTTGGGACTGGTTGGCATCCTCTACCCACAGATTGATCCTAATGCCCTGCAGAAGATTGGACTGGACTACCTGGAGGAAGAGGATGAAGAAGAGGAACAGGTGAACCAACAGAACGCAGAAGAGAAGTCTCCCATGCTTGCTGACATGGAGGAAGATCCAGTGCCTCAAGATGAGAATGCAGCCCTGGAAGATCCAGTGCCTCATGTTTGGGATCAACTCATCTTGTGTTTTTTTCTGTACATTAGAGAGGAAATAGTCAAACATGGAAATAAAAGGGTAAACCTACAATTCAATTATGTATCTGTTAGGAGTAAACTGGACTACTGTGATAGTTTTAGCATGCACTCTGTTTCTTTAAGCAATCTGTGTTAAAGCCAAGACTAAAAAGTAAATTAAAAACTTGCAGTAGTTCCATCCTTCTCTATTTAATGTGCTTGCTGCATTACAGTTGGACTAGTTCCATCCTTCACTATTTAATTTGTTTGTTGCATTACACCTGACAACACAAAGATCGAGGAGCAAACTTACCATGCAACAAACAAAGCCACAAAAATATTTAGATTTGCATCTGCTTGTTACAAAGCTTCGCACAGACTCACAATTGCTGGCTCTCTTTCCCTGGCATCAGTTTCTTCCCTCACCCACGATTGATTGATGTGTTCAATCTGCTATCGCAGTCTGTCCTTACAATGGACTAGACCTCAGGCCTGGAATCGAACACCCAGGCGTGGTGTGCTTGGTTGCCCATCTTAGAAACTACCGACTCATCTGCCTCTGTGTGACGAAAATCTGGAGAAATGAAACCAGTGTGCCGCCACAAACATCCCCTCCGTGATTTCCAGTCTCCCAGCAAGACACTTTCATCGTTCTACGCCTAGTACATTTCAACACCACTAGAACCAGACAAGCTTGGGAATCTTGGCATGTCGATTGCAATATGCAGCCCAATAAAAGATGGTGAAGATCTGGTCAACTGCCAATGGTTGTGTCTTGCGAGGGGAAAGTTTCAAACCATAAGAATTTCCTGATACCTCCCAAGCCCACTGCTCAACCAAACTTGACCAAGGATGAAGATAAGATTTGGCAGTCTGTTGTAGGTTATATATAGCTACTGGTTTCCGGTGTTATCCAATAGTTCTGTGTACAAGGGTACCAACTAGCCTGACATATATGGTCATGCAACGCTTTGAGTTCATGTGCTATGCAACTAAAAAAAATCTGAGCACAATGTTCACTTATGTTTCAAGCTACTTTTATGTACTCTTGTCTACTCGAGCGTGTGAAGGCAACAAATTTTAAGACGGCATACCTTATCTGAAACTAGTGCAGCAGTTATCGAGATCAGTTGTTAACCTGAAAACTAATATATATCCTAGGTAAACATGTGCAATACTCACCAATTTGTCAAGGAAAAACCATATATTTTTGTTCCAGTTTTCAAAGAAAGTTTGAGGCTGCTTCAAAGTTGCATTTTTCTTTGCCTTTATACATATGCCAAATTTCCTAAACCTGAGACTCTTCTTGCACTAGTACAGAAAATCTTTTATGCGACACCCCCAAAAGAATCTGTGGCGCGTCCCAGTTTGCCCGCCATGGTTAATGGCCCGATTAACTGTGGCGGGCATTTTTAATTTACCGTTGCCTGCCTCTTAAAATAAATTAACAGAGGTGGGCCTTTATAAGTAGCCCACCACTGAAAATGCATCCATTTTCCGAGGCGAACCCGTTAAAACAGCCCGCCACGTAAAATCCCCTCAGGCCCATTGCCAAGCCCAAACCGACCTGGCTATCGGGTCATATGTACAAATACAGGAGTTAGGTTTTACTCTCCACACTTCTCTCCCTTTCCCCCACACTTCTGTTCCCGACACCGAGCAATGGCGCCCTCCCACCGCCCCTCTCCATGCGTGCATCCCAACAACTAGTGCGCCGCCCCCTCCCTCGTCCACCCGCGTGGCGGGTTTCCATGCCGGGCAAGGGCCTCGATCAGCGCGGATCTGTGCGGAGCCGGTCCTCCGATGGCGGATCCACGTGCGACACACTGATCAGCTACGTCTCCACGCCAGGCAAGGGCGGATTCCGATGGATCCATGCGGTGCTGGTCCTCTAACGGCAGATCCAGGCGTGACACACCACCCGGGCCGGGGATCTAAGCCGGACAAGGGCGGATCCATGAGGGGCAAGGCGGATCCTAGGGTGGCAAGGCGGATCCCGGTGGGGCGGCCCTCCTACGACAGATCCACGACGGAAGCAGAAGAAGGAGACGATGATGGCGTGGATCCACAGCTCGGGTGACACAAGGAGGCGGCTGTGGCACAGATCCATAAATATTATAACGGCACAAAGGGTCCGGGGCGGTTGAAGGGAGGGGCGGCGCAAGGAGGACACGGTAGGAGGAGAGGAGGCGATGGATGGCAACTAAGAGTCTCGACAACTTGCGTGGTTTTGCGAAAGTGTGGCACGAGGGAAGGCTACGGGCGCGAGACCGGCGGTGGAAGAGACGGTTAAACAGGCATAACCTAAGGTTGGTCACTCAGTAACAACCGTTGGATGGTAAATCTCGACAGATCCAATGGAGGAGACTGAGACACGTGTTAATTCTACAATTCCTTCGGTCTTTTACAGTATAGAAAATGGGTACCTTGATTTCTCAAATACATGTATGTCAACTGCATAGAGAACTCACCATGATTAAGTAGGACCCAACTAAACACATCCCTCTCTTGTAAAGTTGAATGTTAGCTATTTTAGCTACTAAATTTAGCAAACTTGTCCCCTGCAACAGAGACGGGTGATGCAGCATCTCTAGCTAGTTTAGTCTCCTACATAAGAATTCCATCTAGTCTTTCCCAAACTTTTCGATGCAAAAGTATTCCCAACGCTTCCCATGCACATTGCAAATGTATATGTATGCTGTATACAATTCAGGTCTTAGAGGGCCTAGCGCTTTCTGATAAGAGGGCCTCATGCTCTTTTATCTGAGAAAGGGCATGATGAGTTAGTGCTACAAGGTCGAAAGAAAAGCTGAACCAGTTGTTAGGAGAGGCTTGTGATATATAAGAATGTATTGTTTGTTACCAAGAAAAACACAAAGGTTGTGATGTTGTGGTATTTGTACTTCATCAATCCCCAGCAATTGTACTTGGGGACCACTCAGTGCAATATTATATAGGGCACCACTCTGTGCAACTTCAAGTGCAATAAATGAAGGCACCACCTGTGTATGTGACCCGTCTATTACTTGCTTGAGTTAGAATGAAGAAGTTGTTCATACCTTCGGCTATAGACAAGCAAAGGGGGAACATCAACAGAACTCGTGCCCTTTGAATTCTATATTGTGGAGACCAGAAAGAGGAATTTTTTTCTAAACAGATTCTGACTTCAGCAGTCGACAGAGCATATATGTTTTTGAGACCACAACCACCTAAGTCGGCGCGTTTTTCATTAAGTAGAGTGTTGACAACACAAGTCCAAATACAAATAAGTTCATGGTAATACTCTGACTACCAAACAAGCAAAAGAAAAATAAAGAAACCACAAGCTAGAGCAGACGAAGCTAAAGAAAGAAACTGGAAAAGAACAAAATACAGGAGCCACGAATAGAGGTCCAGCAAGGCCACAGCAGGTCACGTTGAGAAGCACCCAGCATGCATCACACTTGATCAGTTGCAAGAAGCAGGCTTAGATGCTGATTTGCCAGCCAAGCACCAGTCCTTTGCCTCCTTAATAATGGCCGCAAGCATCTGCTGAACTGAACGAACGAGACCATCGAACATGCGCGCATTCCGCTCTTTCCAAAGGATCCACCCTATCAAGAAGAACAGGGAGTCGAAGCCGCGGCGGCACACCTTGTCCACCATTAGAACGCTTGGACTATAAATGTAACACGGTGCAAGTGACCTTCGTTTTTTGGTAGCCAATCATCCTTCTACATAAGCATGTTGGTTCCTTTCTATGCCTCAGTATGTTACAATAGCATAGGCTTGGAAGGCATTGAGAAGTTCACTCTCAGTATTTCATATAATTATGTGAAAACAGCAGTGAGTACCGCAGGAGCCACTATAGTATGCTTGGCACCTCTAGAATGCCTGGATCTGCATGTACAGTGTCTGCTTAGTGCTAGGGTCCGAGCTACAGCAATGGCATCGATGCAATGATTGCTAGCACTCCTTAATGTAGATCAAGCAGAGACAGGCAAGGTGGCTGCAGTAGATCAAGCAGAGACAGGCAAGGTGGCTGCAGCAACATGAGATTCAGTAGCAGAAAGTGTTCTCTCCCACCCACAACTCAGGTTAAGTCTACACACCTTAAGGAACCCCATGGAAACAGATATCCATGGATATGACATGCTATGCAAAACCGCAAGTACAGGTTCTGCTTCTGAGATAACCAATATGTCCGGACTACTAAGCGGGCTTGCCTGAAGACTAAAGCCCTGAAGGCCTGTGCGTCGTTTCACGGAAATCTGACAATAGAAGTGGAGCACGGCCTGCAGTCAGTAGTGGGGTGAGTTGCCATGGCAGCGAAGGCTGCGTGCTTTACGAAAGGTGGTTGAGTCTGATGTCTAGTGTGGCCATGATGGAAGGGGTGCGCCGTATATAAGGCATCAATCGAATAGAACCGAATCCTGAACCCTCTGTTCTGCTCGCCAATTCAATTCTTGTTCCGGCCTGCTGCCTACCCTGAACTCTGAATCTCTCCCAAATTCCCTTTAGTTATCCGAGGATTCCTTTGTGGATCATCACACAATACAACACATAACATGATGAATTCTTAAAACTAATTGTAACCATTTAAGCGTCAGTTTGTAAAGTAGCATTTGAGGCATATTAAACATGCTTGACAGTTCAGGCCCATATAGTGGTTTGACTGAACAAGAAAATGTTTCTATATCAGAATGGGAGACAGTGTATCACTTCTTTGTAGAAACTTTCAATACTTAGAAGTGGTTAGAACATGAAACGTAAGAGGTACTGAGACACTGTAGTTTACATAATCATCTTACACAACAACTGTCACAACAAAATATAAAGGGGAGCCAACAATCCATTGTGGATATGTCAGGACACATAATGACATCAAACGACTACGAGAACAGACAGCTTCACTTGTTGACAAGGATGGAAAGGTGATGTAGCATTGTGACCACCTCCTATACAACCAGACCAAGTTCACGCCATTGATGAACCTCAATGGCATGCATCTCTTGCCCAACATTCCAGTCCATGCACAGGCTCGAGCAAATTGGATTGTGCCAATGAAATACGTTGACACTACTATGCACTCTTGAGTACTGGTGCCAGCATGGTAAACGTGCAGCATTATGAACATCCTGATGCATCTCAATCCTACAAATTCAGTAGCCAATGCATGGTATGGAATTTTTTCACATCTAAAGCTACACCTGGTGCATATATATTGCTATATCTGATTGGCAAATATGCTCTCTCTCTCTGTCTGTCTTTCCCTCCCTCTCTTTCTCTCTCTCCCTCTCTTTCTCTCTCTCTGGCAACTCAGTCACCGTTATAGGAAATGCCCATTATCCACTGCTCTTCCATTCTCAGGTGAAATAAGCTACTCAATTTTTTTTTAGTAATTATGAAAAACGGTACCATAGTTATTGTGATAGAGTTATCTATATAAAGTGTCATAAATGGGATCGAGCTATGGCAGCAAATATGTAATGTTGGCTTCTTTGAGCGGACACTTAAAATCAGTGAGCTTATGCCAACCCAATGAATTACCGGGATTCATGGCTGATGCTACCATGTACTTGATCCATGCTTGTTGTGCAATTCAATAATCCAGCTCGTGGGTATCTGGCCAGAACCATGGCATGACTCAAAGTGACATGGGAGCACAGAAATCATTTCCATCAATGATGTAAAGAAATACTAGTAATAAATTGTCCTAAAATGCATCACTTACCAATAATTTCCATTACAACCTTCACTTGATAAAGTTAAGCCAAATGTGTCATTGTTTGTACCGGGAATGTGCTAATCGACTAGAAAACAATTTCTATTTTTTTAAAAAAAACACGCCCGTTGATGTGTTTTTTTATGAGGTGGTATAAGGCAATCAAAACCTTTCCGCTGTGCCGCCAGCACCCCCATATGTGAGTCTGACTTCTTGTCAAGAAGTGGTGCGAGGGCCAGCGGGGCGAGCAGGCAGCTGCATACTTCTCCTGTGAACATGCAGGATCGCAATAGCTGGTCTAGGGTCTCGATGCATTTTAATCTACTTAAAAGTCTATCAAGTGCTTGACTATCAAGAAACTTAGAAATCTTGTTCTCTTCCAAAATTCATGTCAGCAATAATCCTTTCTACTGTTGTCAAGAAATTCGGTCTTCAATTGCACAATATCAATTTGTGCAACTTACGGTACCGCCTCATGAGTTTTAATTGTTGTATGTGTCGGCCCCGCCGTAGATCTATATTGCCTGTTAGGTGATGTCCAACATATTCTTGCTGGTACCCAAGCAAAATACGTTGTGCTATATACTGCCACCATGATCTTGTTCCCCAGGTTTATCATCATCATCATCTGAAGACAAATTGGTATATTGTTTGCATTATTGAGCTGTTCAGCTTTTGTGTGGTCAGTGATCCCATTATGCCAGGGCAATCGGTTGTAACCGATAGTTCGGTTCAGTTTTTTTCAGTCTGCAGCAACTTTATTTTATACAAACTAGGAGCCAATCGGTTAATAAGAACAAACAGACGGAAGGATAGCCTACCTGATTGAAGGATACTAACTGTACACATTACATAGTACAGCACCGAAAGTCTACGGCCATAGAGCTCGACGAGCTTTGTGCTTATTGGGCTGCCGTCCGTTGTGTTACACCACTGGCCCACTGCTGTCATGTGGCCTCCCAAATCGGTTAATTATAGAGAGTGGGCAAGAACTCCACGCGTGACACTAGATGGGAGGATGGTATATATGGCCCAGGCACTGAAAGATCGTAGTGCCTGCAATATGATCCGCTGCTGCCCCAGACAGAAACGTGCAGGAACACCTGATGCATGTACATGTCATTTGACAACCCAAAGCTACCAACGCCAGCATGATAAATATGCAGCTTGATGATCATCCTGATGCCTCTCAATCATAGAAATTCAGTAGTATATTGAGTAATTGCAACTCTAAAGCTGAAGGCTCCCTATGAGGAACACCTGGTGAATATTCTCTCTCTCTCTCTCTCTCTGCCCCCCCCTTTTTTTTTCGCAGCCTTTCCTCTGTCACAAACACCAATCTGTCACTTCCCATTATAAGCATACCATGGAAATGCCTTTGCCCACTGTTTTTATATGATCACTTGTGAAACATGGTTAATGTAGGACAATGTATGATGCATTCAAGTGCCATGTACCATAACATGAAGTTACACAAAAATGGATTTTATGACGAAAATATTAGTAGCTAAAATCGATGTATCAACCAAAATAAAACCACACATAAATCAAGTCATTATTTATATGAAATGTCTTGTGAAATTTTCCTTTAGCTTTTCTGATGTTGGTGCATACGAATAAAAATTTGTCAAAATGCTGTGACAGGTTTTCCTACCTGCATATATACAAAAAAAATCAGAAAACAAAAACTTCCATCTTTTCATGACTTCTCTTAGAGTTCAAAATGCATCATAGCACAACCTTTCGAATAAATAAAATGCTAGGTGTACATGATATCATTGTAAGTATCAAAACCTGGGAACAATATTTTTATCGAAGTGAAACAGGATGGCAACAATAATATCTCTTGGCATCTAAGTGATTATGCTGAATTTGATAGAATTTGTTGAGAATTCAATTAGATTACAAAAAGAATTTTTGATATTTCGAATGATTTCAAAATGTTGATCAAATAAGATTGCATATTTGGGCTGAATCTCCTTGGCCCATCTCTCTACTTCCCTTTCCCACACCTAGAACTGCTCTGGCATTTAGCAGCTAGAGATTCTTGTCTACGAGACATCCAGAAACCAGGGTTTTCCTGGAACACACGCCTGTAGTCCAATTTGTCTAGCCGACATCAGCTGAAAGGTGAATTTGTCTACTACACACCGCACCAACTAAAAACTTCATTTCTAGCAGCTTGGAGAAAGTGACTGTACAAACTGACACTTATGCCCTTCACCTCGTTTCTTTCTACCCTGACCGTGCCTGCTATTATTGATCTGCTCCTGCAAGCTCTCCATAATCTATGCTGAGAAAGCGTGGGCAATTGTCAGGGACGTCTCCTCACCCTGCCATGCGTGGGAGTGGAGGAACATCAGGCCATGAATGAATCTAGCGCTTGTGGCAGCTGTGCTTGAGCAGTGAGGCCAGTACGTAGTGGCAGCACAACCTCACATGATGGCCTCAACTCTGGTACCTGTGGCCATGGATGTTCTGGCCAAGGACGTATGACAAATGTCTCCAGCAGCAACATTCATCAGCAAGATAAACATCCTGATGTATCTCAATCCTGCATATTCAGACCCCCATGCATCACATGAACATTTTCAGTGGTAAAGCTATATAATACAGGCTTTGAGGAACACCTGACGCGTCTGCCGTGTATTTCTTTATACAATCGGGATATGTAATGCTCTGGTCCCAGTCCGCCTCTCACCCTCTCACAGACACAACCATCAGCTCTCGTTTTTTGTTGGATAAACATCAGCTCTCGTTAGACACATATATATATATAGCATGGAAATGCCTTACCATACCTATATGCTGGCGTGAAATATCACTAATGTATAGGACAAGTAAATTTCTAGCTACTGAAAATTAATAGCATAATTATTGTTTCAACCCGCCCATACGGCATCAAATCGGATCCTAGCATTGATGTGCTCTATTACTAGATAGTACGCCTTTTAAGCTAAAGTTGAGGTTACACCCATGACGGTGACCTCTGTTATCTTAGCTCTATTACTAGATAGTACGCCTTTCAAATCGGCGAGGAGCCTCGGCGACACTGTGGCCCCTGCCGGTGGTGACCGTGTCGGCTTGGAACGAGAGTGAGAGACGAGATAGAGAGAGCGAGAGGTCAAAGAGATGAACACAAGTGCAATGTATTCTGCCACAATGCGTAGCGCTTATTGTTTGCATCGACCGATAATAAAGAGAGAATTACAACGGCCACATGTCCGCTTACCCCGCCATGAACGACAGCTGCATGGTGCCCCGTTAATCTCGATGGCCCATGCGACCTGCGGAGTGCGCCGCCATGGCATGGCATCTCTATGCGGTTAGAGCATAGCAATGGCAGTCCTCGCACTCGCCCTCATTCTACGCTAATGCAATCAAGTGTCGCTCATAAACAACACCTAATGCAACTACATGCTTGTGCTGTAAGTAATTGACACGATTACAAGAGGCTTTATTCAACATATATGTGTAGTGTTGGAGAGGGTTTCACAAAGGTAAGCACTTCATCATATGGGAGGCAGAATATAAGGTGTGGAAAGGAGATAGAGTAAAATTTTGACATGAACCAACAAGTAGGAGGCAAGTCTCTGAAAACTCAGTTCCAATCCTTGTATGAGATAGGTGAAAACCAAAATGATTTAGTGTCTGATGTTTGTGATGGAGAAAACCGGTGTCGATCTTTAGAAGGAATTTACATGGGTCTTTGCTCAATGATTGCATATCCCTACTATAAATGTTAGTTTTGGTATGGCTCTAATGTCAATAATAAAAAAGGCACCCAAGGCTGCTTGGCCTCTTGTGAATCTACCAAAAGTTGCGGGAGGTCCAGGGAGTTCTTGATCTGCAGACCCGGAATGAAAGCCTTCTTCCGAAGCATTTACACAAATTCTATAATAGAGTGGATGTCCCTTGGGTACAGTTGGTGCAGGACAAATACTATAGCAATGGTTCTCTCCCAAGATTACACAGGAACTTCAGATGCTCTTTTTGGTGGCGAGACATTCTAAAACCGTTACCCAAATTCAAAGATATTGCATCTGTTCAGGTTGTGACTGGTTCTACTTGTTTTCTCTGGACTGAATCTGGGTCAAGCACCTCTCTGGATGTCCTTTATCCACATCTTCACTCTTATGCCAAAAATCCTCTGATCTCTGTGAGTCAAGCAAAGTCCACTACCCCTTTGATCTCACTTTTCCACCTACCACTATCCACTCGGGCTTATGATCGGTTTGAGAGTTCGGTTCAACCTTACGTAATATCAACCAATCTGATGATAAGGACGTCTGGACTTATTTTTGGGGAAACTCCTCTTTCTCTTCGAAGAAAGTCTATAGAAAGTTCATTGGTAATACCCCCAGCTCATCTTATTTACGTGTGGTTATGGAAATCTGCTTGTCAAAACAAGAGAAAAGTATTCTTTTGGCTTACGCTAGTTGACGTACTTAGTACCGGGGACTTACTCGAAGGAAGCACATGCATCTCCACGATTATAGTTGTGCTCATTGTGTTCAACATTGGGATGAAACTTTGCATCATCTATTCTTTTGACTGTCCTCCGGCTTTGGCATGTTGGAACACTTTGAATCTTCAGGTACCCCCAAACTGTACCACCATAGAAATTTTGAAGCTTTCAAGGTGCAGCTTCGCTTCCATTTTTTATGGAAATTGGTGTCACTATGTGCTGGGCAATTTCGATGCTAAGAAATGATCTCATCTTCAAGGGTCTTCCAGCTTCTATTGGGCGCTGCAAATCAATTTTCAAGACTGAATTTGCCATGGTTATCCACCGTGCAAAACCTTCCTCTGTACACAAGTTTACTCAATGGGTAGACAACTATGTGTAATTCTTTTTAATTTTCTTTGTAAGCTTTTTCGTTTCTTAATGTAACTTTGTAAGACTTTGTTCTCTTTTATCAATAAAAGCACAGTAGGGGCACCCGCCCCTCCTGTTTTCCCTCAAAACAAACTATAAATGTTAGAAGGGATACAGTTTGATAGCACTAGAGAGGATTTTGTTAGGTGCGTCTTAGATAAATCATATACCTACACGCAAGATCTCTCTATCAGCTACGAACCCATTGTGTGTGTGTGTGTGTGTGGGGGGGGGGAGGGTGGTTGGTCAGGGATAGGGTAGGGAATCAAATATGGAAAATTAAAAATTCCTTTCCGAGATGTTTCCATTTGTTTTAACCTTGGCCGTTTTTAACCATGGAGGCTGGGCTGGATCTGGTCCTTCTTTTTTCATATTAACCATGGCGGGCAACAAAAAACCACCATGGTAAATTTCCCATGGTTAATCGAATAAAACTGCCACGATTAATCTTTTTCGTAGTACTGATAGTTTTTCTTTTTGCGGTTGATTCATGTTAAATTGCAGGTCACTGCAAAGCTGAAAAAAGAGAGGGTGGCAGGGGTGCCCTCTCCCTCTGCTGTGTATGTGAGCACCAAGAAACTGCTCATCACATTTTTTTCGAAAGTGTCTTTGTCCAATATCTTTGTGTTGGCATTACTTTCCTGCATCCATATCTGCTTTCCTATATGATTGGTTGTCACGAGGGCTTGGGGTTCCCTGGAGATTAGTTATTTTCTTGTTTGCTTGTTTCAGATGAGAGATTTGGAAAAATAGCAACAAGATGGTAATAGAGGAAAAACTTCCCATCTACCCCTGATTTGGTCATTTATATATGCTACTGTCAATACGTTTCAGATGTGGGGGAGCTTAAAGATGCAGACAGAACTTGAATCCTGAATATAGTGATGCAAAGTGAAGTCTGGAACAGCAATCATGGTGATGCAAATTGAATATGGTGATGCAGCTTGTAGTAAAGATATGACATTTCTTTAATCTCTGTATCTCGCTGTTCTAATGCTGTAACAGCAGGGTATTGCTGTGTTTTCTGTTTTTGTTTGTCAACGCAAACTGGTATCACCAGTATGTAAAAGAATTCTATTGCTCTGTTAAAAGCATAGGTAATCTCTTTCCCCAAAAAAAAAACTGTGCAGTGTCGGTTTGTTTATTCGGACACTTGAGTTCTAAAGGGCATAGGTAATCCTCGCTCAGAATCTTGATCCACGTTGAGTCAGGCTTCAGCAGAGGCAAAGATCATGGCCGATCCATGTTGGTCTTTCTTGAATTTATTTTATGATATATCTTCATTCATTTTGCAGAATGTATTTTTGTCGATATTGCCTCTGAAAGGTAGAAAACAAGACAATTGAAGTAGGCCTACATGGTCTTATGGTATTGTGATTGTAGGATTTAATGGAGATGTTGAATTTAAGAAAAAGGATCAGCTGAAATGCTTCTTATTCACTGATTTCACCATATAGCTGAATTTAGTATTTTGCAGATTAACTTCGACTTCGCTGCACAAACTAGTTTAGTGGATTCCTCTCTTTGTTGCTGAGAAAAAAAATCCAACAATAATTTTACTACCAAAAAACTGAGAAAACTGAGAAAATAATCCAACCATAATTTTACTACCAAAAATTGCATCAGTGAGCGACATATATAGATGCACCCAGTGCGCAGGCTGCACATGTTGAGCTGGCTTGGATGCGACCAGCTGGATCACCTCTCTTTGTTGCTTCGGTAAGGATCACATGTTGATGGCAAAAGCACCCCATCAACTGCTATATCAAGAAATGTGGAGGAAAGGATCACACGCATGTTAAAGTATTCAGCATCCTGGAGGAAAAAGAAACGCAACGTGGGACGTGTTTGGGCTCCCTTGCTCCCCCTTTCTCTGTCTCTGCTACTGGCGTCCCTCGTCAACCCCAAACCCTATTTCTTGATGCATCCCAATCCTACTGGTGATTTTCATCAAGAACTTGTGACCCTTAGAAAATGGAATGTTGGACAATATAAGAAGATAAATATAAGGAAATCGTTCATGGTGGTTATTTATTTCTAGTCTTGGACTCTAGGCTCCATCGATATTTTGGTCTTTATTAATCATAATGTATGATTTCACTTGGCTCCCTGTTCTCTTCCTGGCTGCGCCCATGTATGCATCAGTTGTCATCTAGCATATAAGCGAAGGCAAAATGCTGATGTAGATCTAAGATATTGACACAGAATATGGATTATATTTAATTTTCACCACGTGACTTGTATCTAAAAAATGATTCTGCAACATAATGGCCACTTAGCTGCAAGCGTTCTTTTTGGATGCGCTCATCACTGATATCCACCTTGATAACAGTGATCTGTTCGACCAACACAATCATACATGTCCACTCATATTACATTGCTCCGGCTGAACTACCTCACATTGCAGAGGATGGGGCCGTGAAGAGTTTAAGCGCTTCCTGATGGGAAAGGACCCAAAGGGGGAGTTACGTATGGGGTAACATGGCACCAGCCACCATGCCTATGAAAAATTTTCACTAGTACATACATTTAGTCCAGTTACAGTAGCAGGCTACACTAATACAGAATTAGTGGCGAATGACGAATTTACTCTTGACTCGCTGACAGAGGAGTAGCTGGCCTAGCTCTAGCCTAGCGTAAAAGCCCAAAAATACACTTTCTATAGTCTGATCCCAGCACCGTGAGAGAGTTGCTGATTATGACTCATGTTCTTGCTTCTGCCCTGAAACTGTTAGTTAGTTGGCCCAGCTATTAAGTCACTGCATGATATCAATACAATGAATGGCGAATAGTCACATACTCTGCACGGTTCCCTACTTCGATCTGTGATATGAACAGTCCTGGTGCTTCCCAAGCCTACGACAACATCCAGCACCGGGTTATGCCATATATATAATACAGTGATAATAGCATGTCTGCGTCATATCTTGGGTGAGTTATTTGCTTCGATTTTTGTAGTGGAGTTGGGACAAATGTATACAATTCGGTCTTGTGGTGTACCTATAAACTTTATAGGTTCCATATGCAAATGAGCTAAGGTGCATTTGGCAACTATATATACATATATGATGGGATACGGAATTAGTGGTGTGGGGAGTCGATGATCGGAAGTAAAATGGAATTTGAATTTTAGTTCCAATCTCTCTGTTTCGTGGGGCATATAAGAGAGGGAGTTAAAAATGGAATTCATTTCACCTAGGGTGCCTAATTTTCTTCAATGCAAAACTGTAGACCAAGTCATGGTTGACGGTATAGATGTATTGATCTGTATTAGAAACAAAATTCCCATCATCCCCAAGGATCGATTGGTCCTCCAAACTTCCATTGCCATTGCCACCAAAACAGTGACCCATACGAAAAAAAACAATATATTTTTGGACACCTAATACCTCCAAAGTCCCATTCAATTTCCGTCTTGGTGCATGTTACCCCAAACCATATATGATGTTCTACCAATGGTTTAGTTTAAGATGTTCTAGAACCATATATGTAAGAGTTACAAGTTCGTCATGTATTTTCTCATATTTTAAAATATACACTATATATAGTGGAATGATCAATAAATACATAGTTGATTACCTTATCTCCAGCGTACCAATTGCACATGTGCAACAACGTGGCCCACTAATATGGCATTACGTAATGTATTTGTATGTAATTTTTTTTCCCATTTCAAGCAATACAATGTTTTCAAATTTTGCATTTATATGATAATCTATATCAACTTTACTACAAAAACATTTTGGAGATTTCCTGAGGCAGCCATTTCTTTTACCATCTCCAGAAGTCAGGCAGGCATCTTAAAAAGTTTGCCACCAAAAATCAGACAGTTTTTAGAGGCAAACTTTGTGTAATAGGCCGATCCCAATCAAGATATACAAGACAGCCATTTGGGTTATGTGTGCACATTAAATATGCACTTCAAAGTATAATAGTTCATTTGTACTACAGTCCAAGAAAATGATGTGTGGAATGCTTAGTGCTATGAGCCCACGGTGGACCTTATTATGTGTTCTCTCTGTAGCTTCCAAATGCTGTCCAACAGAGCAGCACCAAGCAGAACAACTAGTACACACGTAGCTACTGGGTGAGTAGTACCTGAAATGGTTGTGTTTTCAGGCGAAAGTAAAGATCACTACTCGCATTTCATAGCTGGTGAGAGATTGTCAATTCTCAGATGCATCCCAGCCATATAGTTCACCACTAGATGCACCCTTTTTATGCCTCAGCATACTTGCTCTCTTATAGCTATGGGCATCGTTACAAGTGTAGGAAATAGGGAAAACACCACACACCCAATAGGGTAGGGTGACCTAGTATATGTATGTTCGGAGGTGGGTTTGCAGTACAATATCTTCCATGAGCTTTTGTGTATTTAACTCAAATGTCAAGTTATTGCATCCCTTGATATATATGTTCCTCATGTGACACATATCGAGCAGATCACCCCTACTAATAACACACAATATAAAGTAGGAATGGAACCATTGCTAGATGATGCTGGCAGGGTGTCGAGAATGAGAAGCAACAGGAACTATGACCTCTGCTCACTATTTGGAAGAAGAGTACCAACACACACGAGATTTTTTTTTTTGACCGAAGTCAGCAAGGGAAACTCTGGCCTATTTTTTAAATTTTTTAATAATATGTTCGTTGACGTATATGTTAGTTTTTTGGATTCCATCCGCCACAACTCAGTGGATATTGAGCTTGGACTTGCAGGGGGCACAGCTCAAGCCCAAGCTCTGTACTAAGTAATGCTAGCACCTAAGTGCATCTGGCTGCAGCTGTTTAAATCGTGCTGCGTGAGAGAGATTGATGCCACAACACCTGCACTGCAGCATGGATAAGTTCAAGTGAGCAGGGCGAGTTTAGCTGTTTTACCATCTAGAAGGTTGTGCAGAACCTTCTCAGTGGATTGAGACTATGCACCATACATCAGCAGCATGCTTATGTGCTGAGTGTGCTTATATGTATATTGACAATTCATAATGGTATATATATATGTTCGTTGATAAAGTTTCCCTCCGCATGGCTATGTAGTTTCGGTGCTGAAATGGAAAAAAAATCAGATCAAACAAAATGGGTGATCTAAAGAAAATTTGGATTGGGATTTACACATTTTCACTTGTCTACACATTTATAGGTTTAGCTAAATTTGAAATCAAATGTTCGATTCAGAGACATGAAATAAAAATAGATTTCAAACCTAATTCCATGGATTAAGTAGTTCGCAAAGGAAAAGTGGCTCTGTATTAATTTTTGACTAATCAAAGATGTTTGTTTTGGTTTAAATAATTGAATCCGACTCATCTTCTCTCACAATACAACATTTTACTGTGGCTGCACATTTATCTGCATGTGCATAAATATTTCAGCATCCAAATTATCATTGGTATTTGGATTAGTGATCTATAATAACCGTCCTTGTCTCTCAAAAATGAAGGCATATCATGCCATGGTTTTCTAGTATGGACGTCATTGTGTTGTGGAAATTTTTTTGTATTGTTGTACTGGACACATGAAAGCAATTAGTGTTAGACGAGGTTGCTTTTTGAAGAGGAATATCAATCCAGTACAATGGATGTAATGTACAAGTACGAAAGCACTAATAATGTCATTAATTTGAAAAAAAAAAAAACGACTAGCCAGACATAGTCACTAAAAAATAGAACAAGCATTCTAAAAGAGTAAGGAGAAAGTTAAATTAAAACACGGAGTAATGTTGGTCTCTCATCTTTTGCAAGTAAAGTTGTATATAGACAAAAATACAGGTTGATGTAATAGAGGATATCCAAGAAAAGAAGCCATCCGAGTCCCACTGAATAGGAAACGACCAAGCTAGAAGCGATTCTGAATGGGCCAAAGTATTAGATTGAGCCATTGAAAAGCATTATTTGACAATTGTGTTGCTTGATTCTGCCAGCATATAAACTGTGCAGCATGATGAATGTCCTGATATATCTCAATCCTAAACATTCCACAGCCGGTCCATGACATATAAAAATTTCGCATGTAAATAAGCTACTTGCCCGCTATGAGGATCACCTATTGCATGATTGTGTAGGGAACTAGAACCTGCAGTGTAGTACTATTTATAATGGGGAAATATGCTCTCTCCTTCCTCTCTCTCACATACACATGCACGCACACACTCTCTCTCTCTTTCACCCTCTCCCCTCTCTCTCTCTCCCTTTCCCTTTCACCTACTTTTTACTTGGCCGGCTGGGCTCAAGAACACAAGACAATAGACAGAGATGTATATATTGTGGCTTGCTCTGGTCCATATATAGCACAACAAAAGAAATAAAACGACGCTACAAATGACTAGGGTGATGAAGAAAAAGAGGGACACTACAATTTCACTGTGCAGGTGTAAGATTGATACACATGTCTCCCTTGTGTGCACGTGAGTTGGGGCCACATATCCCAATCATTTTCCATTTCACTTTCACCTAAAATCCTGACAAACGGGAGCATGGCCGGCTCTGGGGTTTGCTATTTAAACCCCTTTTCTCTCTTTCCCTCCTCACAATCACAGGCCTCCCGCTCTCTGCTCTCTATCTACTACCTACACACTCTAATCTCCAAAGCCAATACCCAAATAGATACGGACACAAGGATGAAGCTGAGAGCAAAAGGCCTGGGCCTCCTGCTTCTCCTTGTCCTGCTTGCTCTTTGCTCCACCATTGAAGTCAGTGAGGCGAGAAGAGGCAAGCATTGGAGGTCGTCAAGGAGCTCACCAGGCTCCTCTCAGCTGAAGAAAGGCAAAGGAAAGAAGAGTAGCCCCCCCGGCAACACAGCAGCAACCGGCCAACTCCGAAGCCACCGGTCAGCTCCACACCAAGCTCTGGTGCTGGCAAGGGAAATCAAAATCCGTACCAACCAAGCCCGGATGCTCCTGACATCCCAAGGCCAAGCCCTGGCAATGGCAGTAGGCATTCAACTCCCAAGCTGCCGTCTCCAAGCTGTGGTAGGGTCATCAACAGCCATCACAGCCGCCACCAGCAACCTCGCAGGGGGTGCAGTATTCAATGTGGTTGATTTTGGAGCCAAGGGTGATGGAGTCACAGATGATACTAAGGTCAATAGCTTTGCCCTGCAAATGCTCTGTTTCAAAAAAAGAAAAAACTCAGTTATAAAATTGTCAAGCATCATGCACTCTCTGGGCCAGAAATCTCAAATTGCATTTCCTTTTTGTGAGTTTGCGCTTTAGATGCTCTGTTTCAAAATGATCTTTGCATGACTTGCATGGGGAACTTGATGATGCCGATCAGACCTGTCGTCCCAATGAAATCTATTTGCCATGCATATTTTTCTCTCCGGAATGCTTAGAAATTAGAATTTAGAATGAAGCTAAGCCTGAATTCATTTGCCATAGCCACCACAGCTTATGATGGTGAGCTTTTCAATGTGCCTATGATCATACCAGTTTCTCTGTCTCGCGTGATTTGCAGTACAGAGCCTGAAAAGTTGTCACCAGCGCCATATTTTTCTGGAGTCTTATTTGCATGTTTGCATGTGTTTCGATCTGTCCCCTGCTTTGGCTTGTTCTTTCCTTCTCACATGATTGTTGCATATAGCGGCATAAACAGATCCATTTACACATCTAGCTGGCCTTTTTTTTTTTAGTTTAGTTATGAACAAAGTACACCAAGCAAGTCAGGCTACACAAAATGCAGAACCTTTTCCACAGCTCTTCCAAGATGTTTCTGTGTATTTCAGCTAATTTGAAATGCACGCCAATGGAAGAATAAGTTCATTGAGAAATGTTGTTTAATGTTGTCCCACTCTGCAGCTGGAAGGAACAATCCTAGCTCCAACCAGTGCTAAATCCTGGGGTTCTGGCTTGCTCCAGTGGCTCGAGTTCACCAAACTAAATGGAATTGTTATTCAAGGGAGCGGCGTTATAAATGGCAGAGGGCAACAATGGTGGACCTACTCAGACCCAGAGGATGAGGATGATGATGATATGGTGAGAGCTGGCCACCAAGTGTATAATTTTCTATTAAGTACAGAAAAGAAAAGTTGGTCATGTCAAGTGCTTATTTGGATGCTTTCTTGCAGTACAATGTGGAGTTTGAATGAATGCCACAGATTAAACCTACCGTAAGAATCACTATCTTTATGCGCACTATTACCATACTACTGAAATGAGGTAATGACAACTCTGATTTCATACCTGATGCAGGCATTGAGGTTTTATGGTAGTTTCAACGTTGTAGTAGCTGGTATCACTATTGTCAACAGCTCACAGTGCCATCTTAAGTTTGACAACTGTCAAGGAGTGATGGTCCATGACGTGACTATATCCTCCCCGGAGAACAGTCTCAACACTGACGGAATACACCTGCAGAACTCCAAAGATGTCAGCATTCATCATACAAACCTGGCTTGTGGTAATTCCCTAATCATTACTGTATATCTCAATTCAAGAGGTGTCTAGGCTATATTCATGAAACTAAGTTTTCCTTTGCAAAGCTTTACAACAGAGACATTTCCATCAAGAACACTAAATGAATAAGACATTATCTACCAAAAAAATACAAAGAACTACCTAGGATCAACCGAAAGCCTGTCTCTCAGTTCTGTTACGCCAGTATACTCTGCACGTCAAAGGACAGTATAACATCCTTTTGTCCTATTCGATGCAGGTGACTATTGCATCTCCATCCAGACAGGATGCAGCAACATAAATATACACAACGTGAATTGTGGACCAGGCCATGGGATCAGCATAGGTGGACTAGGCCGAGACAACACAAAAGCATGTGTATCAAATGTTACAGTAAGAGATGTCAACATGTTCAGAACCATGAATGGTGTCAGAATCAAGACCTGGCAGGTAAGCTTGAGAACATAAGTACAAACAAAATTCTACTTCAACATTAGATATTAGTACATAATAACATCACAAAGGAAAAAACTGCAAATGGAAAGAATGCATATGTCATCATTTGATATCTATACAAGCAATAACTTTGGAAAGTTCTAAGAAAAATGGTGATGCCAGCCAAACCAACCATTCCTACTGAACTAAACAAAGTGAACTCATTTCTCGCAGGGTGGTGTAGGATTGGTTCAAGACATAAGATTCTCAAATATACAAGTCTCAGAGGTTCAAACACCCATTATCATAGATCAGTTTTATTGTGACAAAAGCACTTGCAGAAATCAAACATCAGCAGTGGCAGTATCAGGAGTTCAATATGAGAATATCAGAGGAACATTTACAATCAAGCCTGTCCATTTTGCATGCAGTGACAGCTTACCTTGTTCAGGAATCTCTCTTACTGGTGTGCAACTCAGACCAGTGCAAGTACCCCACTACCACCTGAATAACCCATTCTGCTGGCAAGCTTTTGGGGAGCTCTACACTCCAACCGTCCCTCCCATAGCTTGCTTGCAGATTGGGAAACCTGCTGGCAATAACTTACAGTCATATAACGACATATGCTGAAAGTGCCTTTGTCTGTTGATTGGTGCTTATCCATGAGTGGTCGTTGTGATACATGCGACCCCATTTGCACCATTGCTTGTTGATGTGCACATATACAGTTATTTTGAGGTCATCTTATTACAGCATTTTAACCTTTTTGTCGAAGTAAACACGGATATATTCATCCGAAATGGTCATACAACAAGAGCATGTACTTGAGTCCAAAACTGAGTAAACAGAATGACAAAAAGATTGTTTGTTTAAACAAGTGTAAACAGGGCTATAACAAAGGGGCCAAAGGTAATTGATAAACAACAGTAACCCACGCCGTTCATCTACAATATTGATACCTAATCCTGAAAAATGAGATTAATAATTAGAGGTCGATGCCTAAGGATATATAAAAAGCAATAGTTTACCAACCAGAAAAAAATTATTGGATCTGTTGGGTTCTAACTTTGATTTCTATGTGAAACTTTCGTTCCAGACTTTGATTATTTCAGGATGCACGGACCTCTAGCAAGAAGAAAACAAAACTTAAAGATCAAAGATGGCTTCGCAAGGGAGCTAGCTTCATGCATTCAACGATAAAAAGATAAAAGCGAGTTCAAGTCCTGAAAGCATAGCGAAGATGGTCTAAAGCGGCTTCGTTGCGAAAGACAAGTGATCTCCGGGAGAGTAAAGATCGCGGCGAAGACAAAAGCCATGAATAAGATGTCGCGAAGAGAAAAGAAACATCTTCGCTAGAATAGTTACATCCTAGAAGTTCATTTCAGAATTCTTATCATTTTTGTACAACTACGAAGCCAGGGGGGTCTATAAATACCCCCTGGCCCCCTTTGTAATCGCCATGTCGAATGGCCCCTTTGTAAACCATATCTTCATCAATAACATGTTGAGCTGAGTATTCACCCAACATCTTGGCGCCCACCGTTTGTGTGAGCAATGATCTATCCCACGGCCATCAAGAAATCATGGGAAGACCTCCCAAGAACAAGTCACAACCCCCCCTGGAAGTAGCGGCAACTACAGAGAATGAAGCACCAAGAGCAAGCGGAGACACCGCTTCCAAAGAGACTATCCCAGCGAAGACCAAAACGAGGAAGCAAGAAAGCTCCAAGAACTAGAGGAAGAACTTATCAAAAAAAAGAAAAAGAACTTGAAGTCTGCAAAGCGAGAACAAGAGAAAAGACCCTCAAACAAAAGAATTGAAGAAGCCGGAAAGCGAGCTAAAAAGATTAAGCGAAGAACTCAACAATCAAGACCCGCTTGAAGTCATCATAACTGGCGAAGTCAAAAGCAGACCAAAACAATGGAAAGGCAATAATAATGATTGATCCGGAATCCCCATTATCGGTAGATTTGCAAAAACGGCAAAATGGCCAAAAGGCTTCAAGTTCAACATTATACCAACTTACGGCTTAACTTAGATCCAAGACAATTCTCGATGAGTTTTGAAGCACCGTTGAATCGAGGAGGAGACTACGTAACACTAGCAAAAAGCACTTATAATGGCAATGAAAGGACCAGCCCAAAAGTGGTATGCTTCACTCAAGCCAAGATCTCGAGAAAAGTTGGGAGAAACTTAGAACCACTTTGCTAGTCGACTTCCAAGGATTCCAACATACGGGATTAACAAGCAATGACCTGTTTGATATCAAGCAATACCGAAGGAACCAATCATTCAAGACTACAAAAGATTCATCCGGATGAAGACCCAAATCCCCGAAGTCTCGGGCGAAGTCGCCATCATCGCCGCTATAAGAGGCCTCGAGAGCCTGGACAACTGTCTTCGCACCTAAAAAGAGAAAGACCAACAAGCCGCCGCGCGGCTATACGAAGAAATTCAGTATATGCAAGATCGGGGCGATGATTCTGAAAAGAAAATCGAAGAAGAAAATACACAAATAAGTCAAGCAAAACGAATAACCAGTTCGGGCAATACAATTCGGGCGAAGACCATACTACAACCAATATCAACCACCACTCCGCATAAACCAAATCAACAATGAACAAGGCGAAGACAACAACCAGCACAAAACAATCGTGAAGCGGTTTATGAAAGAAACTTCAATAGCAACCAAAGAGGAGGATTTAATCAAAGATTTGGAGAAAAGAAGAATCTTGAAACCGAAGAAATGTAATTTGCATCATTCATGGCAAAGGGCGGGACATACGTCAAAAAATGTGCCCAATGGTGAAGAAAAGCATAGAGCAATTACAGCAAGAAGGCAAATCGAGTGCAAAACCAAAGATCAATAAACTTCCCCTCAAGCAAGCACTTCACAAAATCAAGCATACTTTAGTCCAAATTACAATCACCAAGCATTACCGGGGCCACCTCCAATATACAATTGCCAACCATTAGCAATAGCTCCACCACGGTGGACACGAGCACACAATTCACAACCCGAAGCCTCGGTAGCAAACAACGCGTCAAATGCTCAAGGTAACGCTTCGCCAGCGATGTCAACCGCAAGCAGGGGAAGAATAATGACAATATGCGGAGGTAACAAAGATAGAACATGCAACAAACAACGATAGAAGAAATTACTTCCGAAGAGTAAATGCAATAACAATGGAAGACAAGATGGTCACATCAACCAATCATTTTCACGAACAAGACATGAAACTTAAGGATTATCCACACATGGATGCCATGGTCATAGAGGCAAACGTCGATGGATGGGATGTCACAAAAATCCTGGTAGATGGAGGAAGCTCCGCAGATATACTCTTCGCATCAACCCCGGATGCAATGGGAATCAAAAGACAAAACTTGGGAAGAGCGAGAATACCGCTAGTTGGCTTCGGAGGCAAAAAGAATAAACTCAATTGAAGAATAGTGTTATCGGTTTCTTTCAAGACACAAAACAATGCAAGAACGAGAACAAGTGGCATTCGACGTCGTTGAAACGCACGTACCAATACAACGCAATTTTGGAAGAGGAAGCTTGAACATCTTCGGCGAGAATCAACTACTCTTACTTGTGCATGAAGGTTCCAAAGAATCAATGGGCCAATATCAATTCACGGAAAACCAAAGCGAAGCAAGAAATATTGAGAAAGACTCAAATCCGGCTCAAAGAAACGTCCCTTGCCATAGAAGAAATCGAAAATGAAGACGAAAACGTAAAAACGCGAAGTCACAAAAAGAAAGCGAAGACATGCCACAAAGCGTAAAACCAAGGAAGTCCCGCTAGATCCTATGGTAACAAACAAGAAAGTCATCATTGGTGCCAACTTAGTAAAAAGAAGAAGAAGAACTTATCAAGTTCTTGAGAAGCAATCAAGACGTCTTCGCATGGTCCGCGAAGGATTTAGAAGGAGTCGTGAGAGAAATCATTGAGCACCGTCTAAACATCGACCCAAATATCAGGCCAAAGAAACAAAAACTACGGAAAATATCCGAAGACGTAACAATCGCCGCTAAGGTCGAAGTGCAAAAATTGTTAGACGCCAATGTCATAAGAGAAGTCTAATTCACAACCTGTTGGCAAACATTGTAATGGTAAGAAAAAGCAACGGAAGATGGAGAATGTGCATAGATTTCACAGATCTCAACAAAGCTTGCCCCAAGGACAACTTCCCATTACCACGAATCGACACATTAGTCGATCAAGGCTGCTGAAGTGAAATGCTAAGTTTCCTCGATTGTTTCTCGGGATACCACCGGATATACATGAAGAAGGAGGACGAAGAAAAGACAAGTTTTATAACACCATTCG
Source organism: Hyparrhenia diplandra (assembly GCA_015847255.1). Lineage (NCBI taxonomy): Eukaryota > Viridiplantae > Streptophyta > Magnoliopsida > Poales > Poaceae > Hyparrhenia > Hyparrhenia diplandra. Next base: position 970,090 of record JADLZK010007594.1, on the reverse strand, counting down.
AACATACCGCTTTCCAAAGAATGGCGAGAGGGGCTTCGCAATTTGGATCAAGCTTTATCGAAATGACTTCGGTAGCACTCAAAGATCGAGATTGGAGACAATTTGCTAGCATATGTTGACGACATAATTGTGAAAAGCAAGAAGCGCCAAGACCATTTGAAAGATCCGAAGCAAACTTTCGAAAATTTGAGAAAGTCAAATCTCAAACTCAATCCTCGAAAAATGTACCTTCGGAGTTCAAAAAGGCAAAATACTCGGATGCATAGTCTCGGCAAAAGGGATCGACCCAAATCCGAGAAAAGATAAAAGCAATCATGCAAACAGAGGTTCCAAGGAATATAAAAGACATCCAGAAATTAACAGGTAGGTTGGCTTCGCTAAACCGGTTCATATCAAAGTCGGCCAGAGAAAAGCTTCCCAATTTTTCAAGCACTAAAAGGAGCGAAGACAAATTTTACTTGGGGCGAAAGAACAAAAAAAGCCTTCAAGAAATCAAAACGTATCTCTCAAACCCTTCGACATTAACAACACCCAATGCTGACCAAGAGTTGTTACTATACATCTCCGCATCCGAGAAAGCTGTAAGCGCAGTCTTAGTACAAGAAAAGGAGAAGGAACACGGGAAGAAACAAGAACCTATTTACTTTGTCTCCGAAGCTCTCTCCGGGTCAAAGATGTTTTACTCGAAATTGAGAAAATAGCATATGCAAAGTGCTCATGGCAACAAGAAAGTTGAAGCATTACTTCCCCGGCACAAAAGTAAGAATCCCAACAAATCAACCATTCAAAGATGTACTTCAAAGTTGCAAATCCTCCGGAAGGCTTGGAAAATGGGCAGCTGAGATATCACAATACTTCATAGAATTCGAGAAAAGAACTGCAATAAAATCACAAGTACTGGCAGATTTCATCTCAGATTGGACACCAAAGAAACAAATTGCGAAGACCAAAAAGAACACCAAGAATGGACTCTGTCTTGTCAAGAATGGACAATGAATTGTGATGGTGCATGGGGCTCCGCAGGGGTCAAGGCGTCGCAACAATAATAACCTCACCATCCCGAGTCAAAATGAAGTATGCAAAGAAGACTAGAATTTTGATGCACTAACAACATCGCGGAATATGAAGCAAGATCTGGCAGGGGCTTCGCAAGGCAAGAGCAATGGGCATACGTAAAATACCGATAAAAACAGATTCTCAAGTCGTCGCGGGCCATGTCGAGAAAAAACTACAAGGCAAAAAAATCCGAAATTAGCAAAATACCTACAAAATGTAAGGGATCAAGAGAAACACTTCGAAGGATTCACGGTAGAAGCATTTCAAGAACAAATAATGAAGAAGCGGGCCGAAATTGCGAAAGCAAAGACTCAAAAAGGCTAAGTTGCCCCCGATGTGTTTTTACCAAATACTATCGTAATCCTCAATAAAGGCAAAGATAGAAGAACCAAAGTACATTCATATCATTGAAAGCGAAGACGGAGATCGAAATAATAGCATTCCTAAGAGGATTCTATGAACCGTAGAGCGAAGCCGAAGAAACAAGAATGAAGCACAAAACAAGAAATTACAAAATCATCGATAATCAACTTTTCAAACATGGCATCCGTGAACCATTGCTCAAATGTATCTCAAGCGAAGAAGGCAAAGAACTACTCCAAGAAATACACAAATGGAACATGTGAAAATCATGCAGCCCAAGAGCCATAGCGGGGAAAAGCATTTAGACAAGGGTTTTATTGGCCAACAACTTCGAAAAAGATAGCAAGGAAATAGTCAAAACTTGTCACAATTGTCAAATCTCGGCAAACAAAACAAATGCTCCAAAGCAAATCCAATTCAACACATTGAACCTACATGGCCACTTGCAAGATGGGGAATAGACATAATTGAAAATTACCACCGGCTCAAGGCAATCATCAATATGCGTTTGTCTTTGCGGTTGAATATTTCACCAAATGGATAGAAGCGAAGCCAATAACAAACATGTCATCCACAACTATGAAGAAGTTTCTTTGGCAAAACATAATCTACAGATTTGGAGTTCCAAGACACATAACTTTGGATAATGGAACCCAATTTGACAAATAAGATTTCGAAGCTATTGCGAAAAGTATGGGAATCCAACTTTGCTTCATGTCGATCAAATACCCCCAATCCAATGGAGCAGTTGAAAGAGCAAATGGCATCATATGTGTGGGAATTTCAAAAAACTTAGTTGGACTCCCAAAAGGAAAATGGGTCGAAGAATTACCAAGAATTGTTTGGAGTCACAACACAACAACAACAAGATCAACAAAGTTTACACCTTTCAAGCTATTATACGGAGATGAAGCAATGACCCCAGAAGAAATACAATTCAAGGTCCAAGAACAAATGTTGAAATCACAAGCGAAGAAGACCAAAAAACAAGCAAAGACTTGCTCGAAGAAGAAAGAAACCAAGCCATCATGAATCTCGAGAAAATACCAAGAAGAAACAAGCGAGATGGTACAACAAGAAAGTTGTCAAAAGAGACTTACAACCGGGAGACTTCGTACTAAAAAAGGAAAAGAAATGAAGATATTGTAGGAAAGTTTCAAAAAAAGTGGGAAGGCCCTTTCATCATAACAAAGTCCAAATCGCATGGATCTTATCACTTGGAAAACCTCAAAGGAGAAGAACTTCGCCATACATGGAACATCAAGGACCTTCGCAAGTATTATCCATAGATTTTTTCCTTTTTCAGAAATTTTGTAAAAAAGTTAGATTCAAGTTCTTAGAAGCGGTTTATCATCATTTTTTTTTTTCAACCAAAGAGCTGCACTCTTTTTCCACACGAGGGGGAAGCCCTTCGCGAGGGTGAGTGGTTTTTAACGAGGCGAGACTCTATTGTAAATTCTCATATCAAATATAAATGAGAAAGTAGTTCCCCGGATCTCGTGCATCTTTTACTTTTGTGTTACATTAGCCGAAAAGCAAAAAAACGCTTCAATATCGACCAAAAAAATATTTTCACAAAAACAAGTAGGTATAATTTAAGTTTAAAACTAAAATTATCACCTACCAAAATTCTCTAAGGAGAACATTTTTCAAAATTCTCTAAGGAGAAATTTCGACTTCAAATCAAAGTCCTCGCTCTCACTTCGCAAAAAAGAAGGGGACAAAGTTTTCAAAATTCTCTTTGGAGAAATTTCGACTTCAAATCGAAGTCCTCGCTCTCACTAGTAGAAATATGATCATCCGTGACATTTTGCTAGTGATGCCGGTTACTTTCATCATGGAATAATAACATTCTATGACCAAATTTTATTCTTCGTCATAAGTTACAAGTGACCAAGATTTGGCTTAAAGTTTGATGACGAAAATGATAGGAACGACATAGAACAACTGAAGATCATCGTCATAGATTGTGATTCCCATGTGCTTGCATCGTTTGGCGCATTTTTTAGGGAAGCCATTGTTTGGCGCACCTAATGATGAAACAAAATGGTTTTGGGTAATCATCGTATGTGGTTTGGCCCACCAAGAATTGACGGTGTTAGATTTTTGGGCCAAATGGCCCACTCAAATTTTCATTTTCTCACTTCACAAAAAAAGAAGGGGACAACGTTTTCAAAATTCTCTAAGGAGAAATTTTGACTTCAAATCAAGTCCTCGCTCTCACTTCGCAAAAAAAAAGAAGGGGACGACGTTTTAAAAATTCTCTAAGGAGAAATTTTGACTTCAAATCGAAGTCCTCGCTCTCACTTCGCAAAAAAAGAAGGGGATCGACGTTTTCAAAATTCTCTAAGGAGAAATTTTGACTTCAAATCGAAGTCCTCGCTCTCACTTCGCAAAAAGAAGGGGACGACGTTTTCAAAATTCTCTAAGGAGAAATTTTGACTTCAAATCGAAGTCCTCGCTCTCACTTCGCAAAAAAGAAGGGGACGACGTTCAAAATTCTCTAAGGAGAAATTTCGACTTCAAATCGAAATCCTCGCTCTCACTTAAAAAAGAAGGGGGGCGGCGTTTTCAAAATTCTATAAGGAAAAAATTTTGACTTCAAATCAAAGTCATTCGTTCCCACTTCACAAAATAGAAGGGGACAACATTTCCAAAATCCCCAAAGAATTTTTTAATTACAAAAAATAAAAAGTCTTCACTCCACAAGAAATAATGAATAGTGAACTTTAGGTTAATAAGATTTCTCACTTTACAAAACATATATCACAAATATACAAAAACCAATCGATTCAAATTTTACATACAACATGTTCAAATTATAAGACACTCAAAAGTCTTCGTATAAACACTAGTTGCTTTTCTTCTTAGAATATCTTCGACAACCTCATCGATTATTTTATCCGTGTCTCTTGAAAAACATCCCCGAAAATAAAACTCGGGGGCGCGACTTGAACAAGAATACTTTGGAACAAAAAGAAGATCAGCTACGAACGAGAACAAATCAAAAGATAAATAACTCAAGAAAAATAGAAGCAATCTTACTTGTCCAAAGTCACCAAAATCAACAACCTTTGGCATCCTATACGAGTTTGTTGCCTTAGATTTTCTAAGGCATCCGCTACAAACTCATCTATATTCCCACAAGAAGCATCCAAAAAACTCGGAAGCCTCAAACACAAAATCACCCTTCGCAATCATTAGGGGCATTATGACAACTACATCTTGCGCAGGCTTCGCGTAAGAAACCCGCGCAAGAGTTATCAAAGTCAAAAAAACATTTCACAAAAAAAACGCAAAGAAGCTTTGCGGCCAAGAATAATATTAACTTCGCAAACAAAAAAAAAAAAAAGTATTAACAATCCACAAACTTTAACAAACTTACAGTGCTAATCATCCGGGCATGTTTCAAAAACATCCTCCCAAAACACTCCAAACCGGAAAAAGCAATCCAATAAACTAGTCTCTCCTTTCACTAACATCGTCCACGGCTCTTCTCTTCTTCTTCTTGGATCCTCTTCTCTTCTTCCTCCATTTGCTTCTTAAGAGCCGCTTCTTCCCCGAGAAATATCGAATTCAAACAAAGTTAAAATCAAACAAAGTCAGCATAAAAAAACCAATATCAAGAAAATCACAATACAAAGTAACAAATTACCTTTCTCAACTTTTTATTGACCTTCTCGAGACAATGTTCACGGCCACATTGGCACCAATATTCATTGAAAAATTTCTTGCAAAGAAGATGGGTCTTCGGGAAATTTGATTAATGGCATCGCCAGGAAACTTGAATGTGGAAGCAAATAAGGTATTGTACAGCGGGTCATCGCCTTCTTTCATAAGATGTAAAGAGCCCTAATGGAGTACATGACACTCGTATCGCAAGAAGGCTTGCACAACAACACCAAGGTCTTCATATTGTCTGCGCACAACCAGCTAAAGAAAGGATCATACTCCCGGTTCCCAACAAGGATATTCGTGAACAGCTCCCCACTTCTCATATGCAATCTTGCATAACTCCCACATTCTCGTTAAATTTCCTCATCAAGATCCGATCCATTTCTACACCTTTCTTCTCAAGATATTCTTTTTCTCTTTTTAAGAATAGCAATGGTGGTCTTCACAGTCTCAAGCTCTACATCTTTCTCCTTTATAGTATCCGAAGCTTTATGAAGCAAGCGATCAATCTTGTGCCACTCGTCCACAGCCTCTCCTCTTTCTTTTTCCTTGGAAGCAACTTGATATTTCAAATCCTCAATCTCTTTCAAAGAAAGATTTCTCATGAATAGCAAAGGCAAAAGGCTTATCTTCAAGAGACTTTCTAAGTCCACGACTAACAAGAGCCCCTAGAAATGAACAAAGACGGTCAAAACAAATCTTATGTAAAACATCTTCGCACATAAAAGATAACACAAAGAATGAATAAGCAAAGCACACCTTGTACATAAGATTTATGCTAGCATCGGCAAGCTCCAAAGGGATTCATCTTCGCTAGCTCGGCCTCCGCTTCAGGAACAGTAAAGGCATCATCAATACACTTAGTCAATTGCTTTTCAGTCCTTTTCGGAAGCACACGAAGTTTATCCACACCTACTCCAACAAACTTGAAAGAATCCAAGTTGACTCCGCTCTCCAAGCAAAACTTCAACATGTTGTCTATGGACTTCGCAACGCTATGAGTCAAGGGTTGCATCCTCAACAACAACTTGAGGAGTAGGGTGATCCAAAACCACTTCCTTCATCAATCCAACATCAACAGCCTTATCTTTTTTTAGGAAGTCAAGCACCGTGAAAATATTGAGCTACCAAATTGAAAATCACCAAGAAAAAATTTAACATAGGAACAATAAACGAAATAAATAAAGTCAAAGACAAGCAAAGTCGAAGATACTTACAAACTTTTTTCACCATCTTTAAGAGGACAAGGAATTTTCACTTGAGCCTCAACGTTCACCAATGATTTAGACAATCGGCTTCGCTGATCTGCTTTTAGCCTTTGTTCATCCACAACATCGTCAAGTCATCAAGAGAAAATTGAGCAGTTCTAGTTCCTCTCTTGTGAAGTTTTTCTTTCACGGTTTTAACAAAGCAAAGACATCAGCTCTTTTTCCTTCAAAGTTTTCTCTAGAAAACACAAGAGACATAGTAAAGATAATGAAACATTATATCCGTGGAAACCGACAACAAAACAAAATTACATACCAAAGAATACCGCCTCGCGGCCCAAGAACCTCCTCAACAACTTCGAAACCTTTGCGGGTTCCAAAATCGACAACAATTTACTGCAACAAAGAGGCGTCCCTTGCCTCCTTGAACGATTTCAGGCTCAGCGGAAACATTTTCCGGATTCACTATCAAATGACTCAAATGAATATCTTTGGCTAACTTAGCTAAACTAGAGCTATCAAGGCCACCACTCGTAACAAAAGTATTATCTACTAAGTTCATGGGAAAATCTGGGGTTGGATCCCTAATCCGGGAGAAGAAGGGGATGTAGTACCAGTCGGCGAAGCCTCAAATATATTAGTATCAGCATCAGCATCTTCGCCAGCCATGCCTGAAGCACCCAATTTCTGCGAAGACCCAAAAGTTTGTAAATGCTCGGCTAATGGAGTAAGTAAGTCCGGAGTTAACCCAGTCGGGCCAAAAATCTTGCAAATTTTCCTCACCTCTAAATCTTGAAGAGAAGTACCAAGATGCGAAGCCTCAAGATCTGGAACATCAACTTCGCTGTCAGTCAAATCCAAAGTATTGGCTAGCGAAGTCGTGGTCTTTTTAGCTTTCTTCTTTTGGCGGGGTTGCTTCGAGGAGTAGTATCAGCCTTCTTCTGCAACTTTAGAAGAGCCATCAACCTTTCCAACATCATTTCTTTTTCTCTTCAAATTTTTATCATCAGCAGCACCATCCTTCTTATCTTTTTTACGAGCATAAGCAGGAGGCGGTCGAACTTTATAAGTCACGTTAGCTAAATCAAAGATACGATTCAACCGAACGTAGTCCTTTCCAATAATTTCATCCATCTGCTTCCTCTCGGTATGTAGATACTTGCGAGCAAATCTACGGCTCTATTCTCAACATCCGTAACAAATTCCTCTTCATCCCTAAAACGCAAAAGGCACCACTTCGTATCTCTATCCGAAAGATATAATCTCTTTCACGAATTTTCTTCGTATGATAGCGAAGGAAATCCCATCCAAGCCTCGAGAGGCCAAATACCATAAATACCGCAACGGATATTCTTCAACAAGATCTCGAGTTGATTGCTGAGAAATAACCCTTCTAAAAGCTTTCAAACATTCCGAAAGCAGGATTTAGACTTCGATGGCTCGCTTGCATTCAAAGCGCTCGCGATGCATACGGGCCAAAGGATAAGTCTTAACAATCCCCTTTTTGCCTTTGTTCTCCTCAACCAAAGGAACCTTATGATAAAACCAATACTTGGTCCAACCATCTGGCCATTTGTTCTTCATAGCAGGAGAAATCTGTTTCTGACCCCGGGCAGTCTTGAAACTACAACACCCAAAATACATCTTCACCATGACGTTGATCAATTTTCTTCGCTCTAAATTGAGTATGGAGTTCATACATTGAGCGTAAAAGCATCAATATCCGGCTTCATATTTTGGCTCCTTACGACCCATAGAAAAACCGACAACTTGACTATAGCATTGGGAGTCAAGTGGTGCATCTCGATATTGAACTTCTTGAAAACCTCTTCAAGGAAAGTTTGAGGAGGCATCACGAAGACCCGCAAAAAAAGATCCTTGAAAACTATGCACTCGTCCTGTTTTTGGTTTAGGAACTTTTTCATCCGGCTCCGCTGGCCTATATTGCCCCTCCCTAAGGATTCCATCCTTAACCATATGTTTCAGATCTTCTTCGGTCATTTTATCATGCCAAAAGACAAAGAAATTCTATCATCCGTAGCAACTCCGATTCTCGAAGCGCACACGGAAATATCTTCTCCGTAATCACCTTGTTGAGAATTAACTTCTTCTTCAAAGATCTTGACTTTGAGATTCGGTAGGAATATCTTCAACAAGAGCCATCCTAAAATCGAAAAGAGAATGCATATATCAAGAATGTGTAGCCAAGAAATAATATAAGAATCAACAAAGAGCATAACAAAAAATATACCTAACACGTAAAAAAAAAGAAAGTCCAAATTATATGTTCAAAACTTCGCAGGATTTCTCGACTCCGCAAAGATCTTCGCAATTTTGACTTCGCAATAGTTGGAAAAATTTCAAAAGGTGGCCCCTCTTCTAAAAAGATGAAGAAAAAAGGGGGGTACTCCGCTATTTATAGGCACCTTCGGTCAAAAGCGATCAAACTAGCCGTTTTTACCTTAAAAAAAGAGAGAGAGAAGAATTCGATTTAGCAAAGAATTTAGCGAAGACATTCATGAAATCAAGAAATAAGTCCAACTTCAAAGTCCGGGACGACGTTTCAAAGATCGAAACAAAGTTTTAAGAAAAACTTGTGATTCGTGGGTTTCATGCCTTTGAAGTCGGCCTTAAGCCCACGAGGGGCTTGTTGGGTTCTAACTTTGATTTCTATGTGAAACTTTCGCTTCGCACTTTGATTATTTCAGGATGCACGGACCTCTAGCAAGAAGAAAACAAAACTTAAAGATCAAAGATGGCTTCGCAAGGAGCTAGCTTCGCAGTAGTTCAACGATAAAAGATAAAAGCGAGTTCAAGTCCTGAAAACGCAAGTGAAGATGGTCTAGGCGGCTTTGCTGCGAAGACAAGTGATCTCCGTGAGAGTAAAGATCGCGGCGAAAACAAAAGCCATGAATAAGATGTCGCTAAGAGAAAAGAAACATCTTCGCTAGAATAGTTACATCCTAGAAGTTCATTTCAGAATTCTTATCATTTTTGTGTAACTACGGCCGGGGGGTCTATAAATACCCCCGCCCCCCTTTGTAATCGCCATGTCGAATGGCCCCTTTGTAAACCATATCTTCATCAATAACATGTTGAGCTGAGTATTCACCCAACAGGATCAAATACGAAAAGAAAATGATTGCTCAAAAAACTAGACAACGGTTAGATAAAATAAAAAATAAAAAAATCAAAACCTGTGGATAGGGCCCATGACCTATCCACAGGATGCTACCACCGCCATTGTCTCCTCCTCTCCTCGGAGCATGCTGCACCCTCACCAGCACTACACCCTCACCGAACGTGTCGCCACCTCGCCGAGCACGTTGTTGCCTCGCCGGAGGGTGCGCTCCAACCTGAGCCCTTAGCTGCCGAATCCACAACGGAGGAGTCCGTCCTCGCCCGGATCCACGGTGGGGGAGCACGCCCTCACCGGATCAGCCGCAACGATGGAGGTCGCCCTCACGCTGAAGCGCCATGGGGAAGAGGAATTCCTCGCCGGTGCTCCATCCGCTGCACCGTCGTGAGTGTTCAGCGAAGGTCATGGGCGGCCGCCGCTGCGCCCTCACCGCCAGGCCCATACCGCCGCGACCGAGCAGCCACCGCCGCACTGCAGGTGGAGCTGGAGGTGGAGGGCGCATCCAAAAGTGAGAGACGGAGAGGGAGTGCATGCGTGCCGCACCGGAGATGGAGAGCCGGCCTGCAGCTTTTTGCGATATGAGAGAGGCACACGGTGAAGTAGAAATGTCTCAGTGAACAAACACAAATGAATTGGACAGTTGAGATGGATTTAAGTCATATTGGGCAACCAACGATCCGACCGTCCACTGCTCCACGCCAACGATCATGGTCTTCGATGGAGGATCCACTCATGCATGGGTGCCAAGGTGTGGCAGCCAAGAACGTGGGTTCAATTTCCCATGGTGAAGTGCTGTGGCAATAATCTGGACCACTAGAAAGATGCCATGTCACGTCAATTAACCGTGGCGGTTATTTTACAGAAACCGCCATGGTTTTTTCCCTGCCTAGGCTTGATCTGGCCTTGATTTATGGTGGCGGTTTTTCAAAACCGCCACGGAAAATCATTTCCAAACGCTGTGTAAATTCAGCTGTGTAGTAGTGTTCAAGTGGAATAAATTCAAAGGATTTTCTTGCAAGTGCCATTTATTATATTGTTTAAGATTATTTTCTCAGTAGTAAACTATGAATTCTATATGAAGGCACCACCAGTATGTCACAAGTCTATTAGCTGCTTGTGTCACAAAAAAGGGGACGCTCAGGAGTTAGGTACCATAGTCTACCAAGAGTTACAATGAAGAAGGTGTTCATACCTTCGGCTATAAACAAGCAAAAGAGGGAACATCTACAATACTTGTGCCCCATGGATTCTATATAGTGGAGACGGGAAAGAGGAATTCTTTCTATGCAAATTCTGACTTCCGCAGTCGGAGACTATATGCTAGAATGCATGGACTATAAATGCAACATGGTGCAAGTGATCTTTATTCTTTGGTAGCCATTCATCCTTCTACATAAACATGTTGGTTCCTTTCTATGCCTCAGTATGTTACAGTACAACAGGCTTGGAAGGCACTGGGAAGTTCACTCTCGATATTTCATATAATTATGTGAACACAACGGTGAGTACGGCAGGAGCCACTATGGTACGATTGGCAGCTCTAGAATCCCTTGATCTGCATGTGCAGTGTCTGCTTAGTGGTGGTCTGAGCTACGGGAATGGTTTCGATGCAACGATTGGTAGCACTCCATGATGCAGGACACACAAAGACAGCCAAGGTGGGTGCAGCGACATGAGATTTAGCAGGCATGCACGTTGATGTGATGAATATGCAGCTCCATACTTCTCTGGTGAACATGCAGGATCACAGTAGCTGGTCGATCCACCGTCTTGCTGCATTTTAATTAATCTAGTTAAAAGTCTGTCAAGTACTTGACTATGAGGAAACGTAGAAATCTTGTTCTTTTCCAAAATTCAGGTCAGCAACAATCCTTTCTATTGTTGTCAAGGAATTCGGTCTTCAATTGCACAATATCAATTTGTGCAACTTGCAGAAATTCTTTTAAAGATTTTTCTGTAAGTGGACATGTTATAACTTATCATATCATCACCACTACTTCACGAAAAAACTGAAATTTTACAGTAGTAGGTAACAACATTTCTGGGTGTTGTGGTGTAATATTTTATCATTTGTATCCGAATTGTGTTCTTAAAGAATTCTTTGTTATCTTTATTCTAAACTACTTTAAAAAAAATCTGCACCCTCGGCACTATGAATTCTTTGTTATCTTTATTTTAATCTACTTAGAAAAACTTTGGCACCCTCGGCACTATCATCGTTGGTAATTTTGAGCCAGAAACTATGTGATATTACTTGAAAAAAAAATAGACAATGGAACAAAGCTCCAACACTATTACTTTCCAAATTATAATGTGACTGGGCAGTGAAATCATGGCTTCATTGTCTGTTGCAGGATGACACTGGGCAGTGAAATCATCCACCCGTGGAGCAGCAGAAGTGTGTATGGAGCAGCAGGCAGGTTGATTCTGTAAACAGAGGCGTGGATGGGCCTCCATGATTTGAAGCATTAGCCTGGTTATTCCATATAAATTTTCTCCAACTTCGACATCTCAAACACATTGCTGGATGAGACTTCCCAACGCTTCCCATGCACACTAGAAGGGCAGCAAATCTTGTAGATACTACTAATAAGTCTGGAGGTAGAAGGGAGGCAACTGCACTTATATATAACAAATGTGCCAACCCTGTACCTAGAATGTGCTCCTCTGTTGTCGCCATCTCTTCTAGATTATATATACTGGACTAGAGAGGGTCAGTTGTTACTTCCAAATGCACAAGGATTGTGTTCATTAAAGCTCCCTCTTATGCTTTCTGTACCTTCATAAGTGATACTGCTATCGTCTAGCATGAACACTTTTATTGTAGTATAATCTATGTCCGAGTACATACTAAACTATATAGATAGAAACTTGCAGCTTTAGATTTAGCAACACTTTGTTATTCATCCACATTAGTTTTGAAATATTATTTTAGAAAAAAGGACAAACACCTACTAATGACATTTATAAAATTTGTGTTTTATTTTGTCACAATAAAATTAATGCAGGTATATGCGTGTGTAATTTGCTCCGCACCCTATGTGTAAGTATGATTCTGTAAGATTAGTCGTGCTTGGCTGCTTGCAATATGAATCCATCTGAATAAATAGCCTTTTCTGTAAGATCTTCCGATGACCTGTCTTCAGAAAATATATCTGTTTTAAAAATATTATTAAATTAATTCTTGTACTTTTTTGGGACAAAAGGACGAGATATATTATTAGCAGCATAACACTGGAACTGGGGTATAGATGTTTAACGATACAGATTGCAGGGCATCTGACAGAAGGCACCTGTTTGCATGATTAACATTTGTACAAAACCCCTAATCCTTCAATAGATTGTATGAAAGCTTGGCCCGCTAAGGAGCAAGCCGTGGTGGCATTTAGATTTCTTGTAATCTTGAGAACCTGAATTTGTTTCATTAAGGATGCTTGGAATGAAAGGCATGATTTCCCAGTGTGACTCTTGCGTTGCCTTGGGCAACTCAAACAGTAGTTTTGGCTCAGCTGGTGGAGCCAATAAGTCACTGCCAGATCAAAATGGACTGCCTGCTATGCCCTGTATCATCTCGATCAGGGCTTTGTGTGTGGAGCCACCTCGTAGTGGAACAGTCTACCCTAGACGACTGAGTTGGCCTGCCTGTGATACAATCAATCCTGATGCTTCCCAATCCTATGATGGACTTCGGATAGTGACATATTATTATGATACAATAATACTGGCATGTCTGCCTCAGATCTTGGGTGATTTCTGTGCTGCAGGAAACCTTTTTATTGGAACCAGGGGAGACATGTGTTACATATGGACTTTGTAGGTTTCTTATGAGCATGAGGGTGTGTATGCCAACTTTATATAAAGGGCTATGGAATTAGTGGTTGGAGTGGTTGATGCAGAGAATTAATAAGATGAATATTTAAATTTTAGATCTAATTTATTGTTTGGTCCATGTAGCTAGGGAGATATAAGAGGGGAGTTCAAGACTGAATCCATATTCCCTGAGGTGTAGTGTTTTGAGCGGGCAATTATAGTTCAAATCATGATGGATTCCAATGAACTATTTACCTTTAACTAAAAACACAACTCCGACACCTTCCCATAGATTTGAGTAGCAGGGGTTGTCCATTTGTACATCTATTCTCATTGCCACTAAAACTCCCGTTCTACGAAACCTGCATCTGCTAGAAAAATTTCTGAAAACCTTCAAAATGCCATTCCCTGCTTTCAATTACCCGGAACCTGAAAGAATGGTCTACCAAATGGTGTACTAATCTAAGATATTTAGGTATATATGTACTAGTTAGCAGTTCAGCATGTATTTTCTCATATTCTAATATTAGTTACGAATCGTTACACTGTCGATTATCTTCTATATCCCCTGCCTACCAGTTGCATATGTGTACAGTGTGGCCGATGAATATGGCTGTGGACAATGCATTTGTATGTGAAATTTTTCCATCTGATGATTTCATTTTCATGTTCCAAATGGATACTCTAGATCAACAGACATGTATATCGAAACAAAAGTTAAGATAAAAGGCCTATCATTCAGGACTCACATGATCGAATATATTTCATCCTTAACTACTAAAACATATTTCTGATGGAAAACTCTTCAAGTGTTGCGTATGTTTGGGTATCAACGACAAGCATTTTCAGCATGATTCTCTCTTTTTTTTTTGAGAGAGAATTCAGCATGCTTTTCTACAATTGGAATATACAGATGTTTCTGATTATATAAAAACAACATAACTCTAGATCTAGCATCGTCCGCCTGAGAAGGCATGAGGAACGCTTGATGGTTAGACCGCCCTTAGACTCAATGCACATTTAGCAAAAATTAGTCACAATCCTTCATCGCCATCTTGGACTTTCACCACGCACCATGAAGGGCTTGAGGGCTTCTAACGAGATTGTAACATCTTGGAATAGCCATCAGGTACGCGCACGTGCACCCTTTAGATGGAGTGAGGACGAACCTAAGTGCTCAAGGCTCAGGGGTCAGCACAGCCCCAGCAAGCACAGTAAAACTTCCATAGCATACTGCACCAATTCGTGTTGAACCACCTCCTAAATTAACACCAAAAACTGTTGGTCGAACTGAATGTGTACTCTGACAGAATCTAACAGTAATATTCAGAAAGTGATATCTCCCATAATACTCAACGCAAAAGTGCGTTTAAATACTCATTTGACAGTTAATGAAAAGTCCTACAACTTTAGTTACTACTGGAGTTTCAATTCTACATCGATCTACTACTGCTCTGCCTCAAACTCTGCCATGCAGAAGGAACAAGACTAAACGAAGAGCACAGATGGGATAAGCCATGGCATCAAACATCAACTGATGCTAACCGTAGGTGATAGAAATAATTTTATCCATTAATTTCATATGGGATGTTCCCTTGGTCACTGCTCCCTGGACAACCACGCACCGTCCCGACATACTGCCGCTTTACTGTCGACCAACTGCCGCGTTCTGTTTCCAACAATATAGCAGCAAAAACAATGAGAGTAGCAGCAGGATTCTAGTCTTTCGTCCATAAGGAGAAGGAAATGCAGCTGGACTCAGAAGCACAGCCTATGCCCCTTGCAATGCGGAGAGATCGATCAACGAACAGGGAAATACAGAGTTAAAGTTTCCACCTCTCCCTATCTCGTGCTTCAGGGGAAATTCTAGTATGACATTATTGTAGACATTATGCTGTAGGCAACAAAAATAAAGCCAGAACGGTAGCAAACCACCGCTATATCACTTGTCTCTTATTGAAGAAGATCAAAATCAAAAGTAACGTTCTGAAGTTCTTCCACCTGTTTCGCAGCACATAATTCAGTCCATACACTCCCAAGGACAACCGGCGTTAACAGCACCCTCTTCACCCAAAAAAGCAGCAGCAAAGTGGTTTTTTATATTTTGTATCTTTTGGAACAGTAACAAAGATAGTTACAAATAAACACTTCCCAAGCATCTATACTGAAGATGATACAACTTTTTCATCAAACCAAAGTCAAATGTTGCTATATTGTATTTTTAAAACAACCAACCAAGTGACAGACATGCTCTGTTTATTAGCAGCAGTTTACTGTTCCAAAATTATATTTTCCAACCAACCAACCAATCATATTTTCCAATTCATTCAACCAAAATTAGAGTTTAAGTACTTGATAGAAAGATCATAGAAAGCAAAGTTTTAACAGTTTACTTCTGTTTTACAAAAGTGATGGGTATAAGGATGTCGGCGGTGGATGGTGAGATGGCCCTGTCCGTTCAGATCGGAGCTTGCGTCCGTGGCATATCTGTTTGGGATGATGATCCTACTCCCTCTGTCCCATGGAGTTCGCCGTTTTTGACTTTTGAATTTCATGTTTGACCATCCGTCTTATTCAAAATATTTATGCAAATCATAAAATAAATTAATCAATATTCAAGTATCTTCATTGATAAAATAAGTTGTAACAAAATAAATTATATTTGTGTAAAAATTTGAATAAGACGAAGCATCGAAGAAGATGGCACGGAATCCGGGGTGACAAACTTAGTGGGACGGAGGGAGTAGATGGTGGAATTTATGGCTTTTTCAAGGTTTCTTGTCTCCCATCAATGGAGGTGTAGTAGTGTGGTTTGCTTTTGTAATGAGAGGATGTAAATTGCTTTAGTATCAATGGAATTTTTCCTTATCATCAAAAAAAAAACTTCCATAGCATACTGAACCAATTCTTGTTGAACAAACTCCTAAATTAAAACCAAGAACTGATGTTCAAACTAAATGTGTGCTAGCTCCAACAGAAACTAGCAGTGATATTCAGAAAGCCATATCTCACATAATACTTAACGAAAAAATGCATTTAAATACTCATTTGAAAGATATTGAAAACTTCTACAACTTTAGTCACTATGGGAATTTCACTGGAAGTCCTCAAAGCGGACTTAGATCTACTACTGCTCAGCATCAAACTCTGCGCACCATGCACAAGGAACAAGTCTAAACGAAGAGCACAGATGACATAAGCCATGGCTCCAAACATTAACAGCTACTAAAACATAGGAGATAAAAATAATTTTATGCATTAATTACATACGAGATTTTCTCTTGGTCACTCGTTCGTCGACAACCATGTTCTGTAGTCAACAATAAGGCAGCAGAAACGATGAGATCAGCAGCGGAATTCTTGCAGTCTTGCGCCCCATAAGGAGAAGACGCCCAGCCCTAGTGACCGGAGAAGAGGACGTACTCTGGAAGCAGCCTATGCCCCCTTGCAAAGCGGAGAGAATGATTATCGGGTGTTTTGGACTATAACCAGGCCTTTCTTTCCTCTACTGTAGGCCCATTGAGCCAAAGTGACAGTAATAATTTTTTTACATAAGGGAACAAAGTTCTAGCCTCTACCATTCGACAGTAATAAGTTAAATACTTGTTTCCTCGATGTCACACTTCCTCCATCTTAGGGCTTGGTGTGGATATTTCTTGTATTGGAATAATCACATACCCTGAGCCAGAGCGTCTTCCACGGTGATACAAACACTCCTGATGCTTCCCAATCCCACGACAGTGGTAGTGACAAATAATACAATAATCCCACGACTGGCGATTTCTAAATGGCTCGGGAGGTTTTGATTCGAACCAAGGCATACTCCCTCTGTCCCTATATACTAGACATTTTAGGCTTGAAATAGGTGCATTAAATGTTGACAGAACATGGTGTTGGCGGGATGCTTGCACTCCTATGTGAATCTAGAAGATTCAATCCCATTTCAAAACAACAAGCATTGTGGGATAGAGGGAGTATGTGTATAAGAGTGAGGCTAGTGATTCCATCCCATCTCAAAACAAGCCTTAGTGTATGTACGAGATTGAAAAAATCTCAACATTCATTCGGAATTATGTAGAGATACAATGGCCAGACTAGCAGACTTTTGACTTGATCATGCTATATAGCAACACCTTTGTATCACTCCCACATCATCGAGGATCCACCATGAGGGAATGAGTTGCGTCTAGATTTGGATGCCAGAACCATCTGTCACCGATGTACGAAGGTCGAATGGGTCACGGTACCGAGGTCAATGTCGAGGCCATCTCCTGCTTCTCGTTGGACCATCGTCCCATCTCCTGCTCATGTCCAAAAACTCCAAATACGTAAAGTGAAGGAGGTCCCAGCTCCTTCTGCCATCCAAATCACGACTGGGAAGGAGGTCATGACGGGGAAGGGTTTGTGCCACCAACTGAAAATATGGAATGGGCCAGAGACCCGAACTCGTCTTCGGGCCTGTGGAACTATAGTGATATTGGCTAGAATGTGGTCAGGCTGCAGAGTAGACGACAGAAATGCTGCGGTCTTTGTTGATTATTTCATTTTTTATGCAACTAAAGTCTACTCTGCATAAAGTGATATTGGCTAGAATGTGGTCAGGCTGCAGAGTATGCATAATGTATTTTATCAGACTTTGCCTAGAAAAAGTCTCAAGTGAGATCGTATATAATAAAAATATGCAATCAAAAATGGATAGAAAGAAAATTGCTAGACACATGCCATTTTCATGTAAAGGCCACTGCGTGTGGCATCTGCACTGAGTCAATGAAGACATTGGTATCATACGCCTTAGCTCCTGATGGTCAGATAGTGAGTACTGTCACTATCTGACCGTGTAATACAGTCATACAAACTCGATAACTAATAAAGAAATAAATATGGCTAGTCGATGGAACTGACCAGACCGTGTACCATGAGCAAACGCCCAGTGTGACTGCTTGATCACACCATGATGGGTGCTGCAACAGCAGCCAGTGGCAGCCATCCTCCATCAGCATTGGCACAGACCAGATTAAGGGAAGAATGTATGCTATATCAAAGGTTAGCGTAATAGATGTGTCCGCTCATATCATCAAACAACTAGGGGAAGAATGTATACTATATCTGTTTGGAAAAGCTTCAGTTAGTGTGCAAAAAGAAGGCCTGGCCTCTCTACTATTCTGCTATCACAAATCCAAAGTAAACAGCTAACATCAAACTGCAAGGCGTCTATCTGTTCCCAACCTTTGCTCGGCGAGGCTCCAGCATATGAACATCCTCATGCATCTCAATCCTATACGTTCAGTAGTCGGTACTACATATTGATATTGCTGCTGCATGATCTTGTTGGAACATGCTACATATAATCGGGATCTGTCTTTCTCTCCCACTCCCTCACTCTCCTGCTATCCCTTCTCTCACACACAATTCAGTCAGCTCTGGTTTAGCATAGTATGGGAATACCCTTACCCTCTGTTCCTATATATACGCTGGTGTCAAATATGGTTAGTCTAGGACATATCTATTAATTTTGTAGAAAACAGTGTCCTTTACAGCTTAGATTGATTGCAAACAGAAGATGGGTGACCCTACAGTCATAAATGAGTTCCAGCTATGGCATATATCCAATGTTGGCTTCGTTACCAAGACCCATGTTGAGCTTACACCAATCGTATGTTGAGTTTCTGACTATATTCTTTATGCAACACTCAGAATATGCCCACCTGTAAAATTGGATTTTAGATGCGGTCCACTTAAGCGCGTCATTTCTACAGATAACCTGTTTTGTTGATGGTGGACTTTATTCCATCACCACTGGCAGTGATAATCTTTATTATCACATCAGAATATGACAAATTTTACTGGTGAAGAACGAAACCGATGCTGATTGTTTACGAACTGGCATTGATAATGTATCCATAATGCAAATATATATGCATTTGAGGGTGGTTTATTGTGCATTTGAGTAATGGTGCTAATACATGAACTTTGTATGTATCCGAAGGGTTATACTATGGATCCAATCAAATAATTAAGCAGATGTTTATAATGTTGCTAAAGTAGAGTACTTTGTGTGGTTCTGCAATATTTAAGTGGCATTGGATTTTCTAATGAATTCTGGTATCTTTTGTAAATTTGCTTCTGTTTTCTAGGGATTCATCGAAGGCAATTTTTTGAAGGAAGGATACCACTGCTTTTGCATTACAAAAAGAAAAAATGCTCAACAGTGCTTTGCGTATTGGGCACAAATCATCTATACTCTCAATAATACTTCTAACACTCAGAAGCTCATCAGGTCCAATCAAAATTGCCTTGATTAAAACCAAACACCGATCATCCAATAGCTCTACCCAGATGATGTTCTTCTCCCGTCCTCCATCCTCCACAGACGTTCAGGTGGTGAACTCTCCCTGATTCAATGAATGTTCTGTAGTTTGTCTGGAAGCTAAGAAATGAAATTTTCTTCCTGGGTTGGGGGACGTGGATGAAAACCATATTGCTGCGGAAGGGAGATGCTGCGGAGGCAGAGGTGGATGGCGCTGTTCAAGTGGATTGTTGGAGCATAGGCAGAGGAGTTTGCAAGTGATGCAATGTCCTATGATCTTCGTTAATAACAAGAGTCCCAGTGCCGCCCAATCCTATAGATTCTTCCATGGAGGAAGTTGTTCTCTCAAAGCTACAGGCTAGCTGTATATACATAGCAAACATGTTCTCTCTCTAAAACAAACTTATAGTTTCTTCACATGCAAACGAAGGGGTGCCCTCAGCTTGTATAAGTAGGCTTTCGTTTTCGTGGGGTTGACTGTATTTGAGCATTAGTTGCTGTGACTGCAAGAGAGCTGCCTTGTTCATGTGATCAATAACTGCATCATATTTAATATAAAACTGTCCTATATACAACCAAAAAGGCTAAGCTAGCTAGTTTTTTTTGTCACTGTGCAGGTCTGGACAATTGTAGGACAGCTTAATAGAAGTCGTTGACAGTTTTAGGAACGATGACATGATCTCTACCAATATTGCAAATACTTATACTAGAAAGTAAATACGTATACCATTCCGGCCTGTACACATACGTCGTTGCATCAAAGTGCAGATAGCTAGCATGCAGTATGATTAGCCATAAGAATTAAAATGTGCCTATAACTCGCATGTAGCAATTGCGGTATGTCGTGTTGTTTGTTTATTCTTTCTTAATGCCGGCCAGTATGATTAGCAGGGACGTCCATTCAATTTTCTTATTTATTTTCTTCTATCCTGATTCAAAAAATAATATCGACATACAAAATAGCACACATGGATATACACGTAGTCTCTTGAACACAAAATGTTTTCCCATAGCATATATGAATATATATGTATGCAAACTAGTGAAATTTTGTACAAAAATCCCATCAAACATATAAAGAGACAATTTCCTGATGCATTTAGGTAGAGCTCTGCAGGTAGAGACAAGAGAGCAACCAGTATCTTCTTGAAGGTCAGCAGGAGTCTCTCAGCCACAGCAAGCCCAATTTCCTGGTGCATCCCAATCTTACTTTGTCAAGAGCTTGTGACCTAAGAAAACAGTATCTTTGACAATCTCAACAGTAAAGAAATTCCAGCACTGAGGTGTTCAATTATGGACTGCAAAGGCTGCTCCTTCCCTCATGACTATTAGCTTGTTGTCTGCAACAATATATATGTGGAACAATGCCGCTACCTGTGTACAAGTTATGGCATATATCTAGAGAGACAGAAACACACACAATATATAGAGATAGAGACAGAAGGTCACTTACTTTCCACATCACCCCACAACATAATTGATAACTTACTAGTTTCATCTGTCTGCTCAACTAAAAGGATAACCACAGAACTGACTCATTAAAAGTCCACGGTTAACAACATAACATTGTACAATAAGGCATATATATATACATGCCGTCACAGGTATTATCAAGTTAGGGTAGAGAATTGCATAAACAGTTCTCTTTTCCGGTGTTCTGGTCGATAGAAAATGATATATATTTTTATGAAAACTTATTTTCTATAAGTAGACGGGTGGGCATATTTTAATTGTTTATGAAAAAAAGAAATATTGCACGTTACTGGAGAAAGGCAACAAATGAGCTCTTTTTTTTTTGAGACCACACCAAAGCATGTTTTTCAAAGCTCTTCTTATTTTGGGCATAAATGTTTTGACATGTCTTATTGAATGATGATATGAAGAAGCTCTTATATCTAAAGCTAACTTAGTGGATTGAAGGATTAACAAGAAATTAAAGTCAGGATGAAAAGGAATAGCTAAAATAGAGAACATATTGTAACAATATTACTACCGACTGCATCAACAACATAGATGAATATTGCATTGAGCGCTTGTCTACAGCCTCCTGCATGCAGCCGAGGAACCTTGCAACAGTCTTCATCAACATAATATGCAGGTGACGTCAGGCGAATCCTATCCGTGATGTAGTCTGTGGCATGGTTTACATTACCATCTTTTGTTTCAGGACCAAGAGAAATTATTAATCACATTATCGTCTATATATACACTTGAAAAAACAATTGCACGGCCTCATATTTCCGGAAATGACAGGTTATCCAGGGCCACAGGTTAGTATCGTTCCTGTTTTCAATTATGATTAGATTAGATCAGATCTGGTTACGTTGGGGCTGCAGATTACTTTGATGTATCTGAAATCTGGGTTTTCAGACGCAGGCACTTGGTTGCTGTTTCATTCTTCAGAACATCATTTTCTGATCAGCGCCAACTGTTTTTCCTGCAGGCACACACGAGTCCTGAGTGTGTTTTCAGTGTCCGTAAATACTTAGTGCTTCTGTCCGTTCTGTTAGCTTTGGTCTGAGTCAATTCCACTGAACTTTCAGTTTATTTTTACAGTATTTTGCATGCTTGTCTACTCTTGTGTGCCCCCAAACTGTTTTGCAGATCTAGTAGTATCATCAGCAAGGCTGTGAAAAATGAATTTCCACTACCCTAGTTTTTCTAAATCATTGTCGGTTCAAAAACCCCCTTCACTGCCGGATTTTGAACTGACAGTGAGAAGGTGGCAGTGATGTCCCCAGCAGTAGTAGCCACCTGCCATGCTCGCTCAAGTTCATCCACTATTGTACATCATAGATAAAGGAGGATTGAACACACTAGTACTGATTTGATTTTTGCGAGCACCGGCACAATCTTTTCCGTGGCGGGCACTTTTTTTGCCCGTCCACGGAAAATACCCGCCACATCCTATTTTTCTTTGCGTGATGGGCAATTTTGCCCTTAGGTAAAATCGATTTACCGTGGCGGGCGTTTATAAGGCTCCTGTCATGCAAAATAGAGGCATTTACTGTGGCGGGCGCTTTAAAACTGCCCGTCACGCAAAATAACCTAAGGCCCACAACGAAGTCCAAACCATACTCGCTATCGGGCCGTATATATTAGAGCACACTAGGGTTTTCCTCCCAGGCAGTCACCAGACTCACGATCTCTCTCCCTCCCCACCTTGAGCCCCAGCGCACAGCTCCTCCGCGCCTCCCTCCCTCTCCTCTCCCTCCTTCCCACCGCGCCTCCCTCCCTCTCCTCTCCCTCCTTCCCACCACGCCTCCCTCCTCACCCAAAGACACCGGAGTTTCATGGCGGCGGCGGGCGGGCGGACGCGACGGTCTTAGCGGCCACGACGGTGCCGTCGTCCCCACGGCGACGTGACGCGCGCGCGCTAATCCCGGCGGTGGTGGCGGATTCGGGTGGGGCGCAGCGCATCTCGGCGGCCGATAGCTTCCTTGGAAGCGGATCCCGGCGGAGGCCGACGCGGCGACGGGCGGATCCAAATCGGCGAGGTGGCGGATGCCGGGCGGCAAGGTGGGGATCCGGCGACGGCGGGTCCGCAGCGAGGTGGCGGATCCAATGATGACGACGACGCCAAGATCCGCGGCGCTAGGGTTTCGACGACGGCGGCGGATCGGGGCTCGGTGTCGGGCCCGTATGGGCGGCACCGGGCTTGGGTCTTTTTTTTATTTTTTATTTCGATTAAGCGTGGCAGGCAGAAACGCCCACCACGGTTCCTCCTCATTAACCGTGACCTTGGCTGGGTGGCGGGTGCTTGTGCCCGCCACCCAAAATCATTTATGCCCGCTACAAAAAAAGTATTCGGTACTAGTGACACCTCGAAACTTGACTCAACAACAAATCAATTCATACATGCATCACAAAGGACAAGAGTTCAACACATTACAAATTAGAAGGATCTGAGGATTTGTACATCAAAACATCACAAATTCAGTTGATTCAGCAATGGACGAAGTAAATTGAGAAAATAAATTCAGCAACACGAGAAGCAATGCGAGGGAGGTCGTGCCAGGCCGCCACGAGAAAACGTCGTGCCGCTCCACTTGCTTCGTCGCCACACATCCTTGCTAGTCCCAGTGCGTACAGCCGTAGTAACCCTGCAATGTTTTCACGAATCACATCAGCTTTGCTCTTGTTTGTTTTGTTGGGAAAAAAAGAAGAGAACAAGTTCGTTCATCGGGAAAAGGAAATACGAAAATAAAAATCACTCTCATTTCAAGCCTCTTCTCCATGTTCCGTCGCCATGGAAGCCGGTGCTCGCCAGATCCGTCGTCGTGGAAGCCGGTGGTCAGCGGATCCAACTCCTCCGTGGGGCTGAGGTCCAGGCCGCCTGCCGGCGTTGAGGTCTCCTGCCACGCCGCTGAGGTCCTTTAGGCGTGCCGTGCCTGGGCCACCTGCCACGCTATTCTGGGTCCAGGCGGCCAGCCGGTGCCCACGGCGGCCTCCTGCCGCGTCGCATTGGGGTCCAGGCCGCCTGCCTACGCCCCCGCGGCGGCCTCTTGCTGCACCGCGCTTGGTCCAGGCTGCCTGCCAACGCCCCGGTGAGCTCATTTTGATTCTCCGCATGCAGTTTTTTTCATCCATGGCCACAACTTCCCGCCCATGGCAAGCTTTAGACAGCCCTTTCAACCCAAGGCTGCCCGGCCACAACTGGCTGTGGTGAGCTAGACAGGCCAGCCAGAACTGTAGGTTGTCAATTGGTGGTGGCCTTTCAACCAGATCCAGGAGGAGCATGCAACATGTTGTGTAGTGTAGGACCTTTTAGAATTATAAAAAAAAAACAAAGTGTTACATTTGTTATAATAAATCTTTTGGTATCTAAAAGTACTAGCCTTTTTGATAGAAGGATTAACATGCACTTAAGGCAGCTCAACATCTGTATTAGAACCTCTAGAACTTGAGCTCAATCGAAACCAAGGAGAACACCATCAATTGCTTGCAAGAACATGAAGGGCAAGGACCACCAGCTCGCTGAGAAAGTGTCTGACCTGGAATGTCCAAAATGGTGCTGTTTGGCCACCATTTGTTTATTTTCCCTTTCTTGTGTCCTGGCCACTTCGTTCTCTGAGTAATGAAAAACACAATTTCTTGATGCATCATAGTCCCACTTCCATTTTCTTTAAGAACTTGTGACCTTCGTGTTTGTTGTCGGTTTCTGGATGATTACTCGAGTGTGCAAGAAGAAGGCCTGGCCTCGCTACTATTCCACTTTTACAAATTCAAAGTAAACAGCCGGCATCAAACTGAAGGCATCTATCTATTCCCAATCTTTGCATGGCCAGGCTCTAGCATATGAACATCCTAAGGCATCTCAACGGTACACATTCGGTGGCCACTACTACATATTTGAATTTGCTACTGCATGATCTTTTTGGAACTTGCTACATGTAATCAGGATCTCTCTCCCTCCCTCCCTCCCTCCCTCCCTCCCTCTCTCTCTCTCTCTCTCTCCTGCTAGCCCCTCTCTCACACACAACTCAGCCAGCTTTGGTTTGGCATAGTATGGGAATGCCTCTACCCTCTGCTCTTATATATACGCTGTCAGTCAAATATGGTTAGTCTAGGACATGTCTATCAATTGTGGAAAACAGTATCCTTTACATCTTAGGTTGAAGGCAAACAGAGGATGGGTGACCCTATTGTCATAAATGAGTTCGAGCTATATAGCATGTAGCCAATACTGGCTTCTTTATCCAGCCACATAATACACACTAGTAACCAAATCGTGGATTTTGATTTTGCGTGGTGGGAATTTGAGCCCGCCCTTGAAAGATCACGGTAAATCGTGGATTTCACATGGCGGGCTATAGTGCCCGCCATGGTTAATGGACTAACCGTGGCGGGCGTATTAGAAGTGCCTGTCACGGTAAATGTTTTAAAAAATAATAAAAAACAAAAATCCCTAAACAAGCCAGCTGAGCCCATCTGTGCTGTAGTGACACCACCGTCGATCCACCACCAGATCCAGTCGATCCATTCCAGGATCCGCCACCAGGACAAGCGCCGCCACTGGATCATGCCGATGCACCACCAGATCAAGCCCACTGCCGCTGGATCAGGCTGGTGCAGCACCAGATCGAGCCCGCAGCTAACGAATCCGCCATGGATCCGCGTGGTCCGCCGCCACCAAGCCGATCTGCAAGGGAGGGAGGGTGAGGGCGGATCCACCATGGTCGAATTCATACCGGAGAGGTTGGGTCGCCCCTTCACCGCCGGATCTAAGAGGTCGGGCCGCCGTGGACAAGCAAAGGTCCTCCTCGCATGTGGCCACCACCCACAGAAAGAGGGAGGGAGACCGGGAGCATGCAGTTGAGAGAGAGAAGGAGAGGGAGAGGGAGAGGTCCTCCTCGCGTGTTGCCACCGCCACCGACGCCGGAAGGAGAGAGGGAGGGAGGGCGAGCATGCAGTTGACAGAGAGAAGAAGAGGGAGAGTGTGCGGTTGAGAGAGAGAGAGGGAGAGGACACATGTGAGGGGAGAGCGCCACGGGACTTTGCATGTGGAGGAGCGTGTGTGGTTTCGAGGAAGTGAATGAGAGGCAGCGGCTGGATGTGTGATGGAGAAACCCTAGTCCTCGTATTTATATGAAGATGGTTATTGGGTTTTGCCTAGGCTCATTGGGCCTTGGCCTTTTTTGGTGGCGGGCCTTTTAAGGCGCCCGCCACGGAAAATCAATTTACCGTGGCGGGCACATAAAATTCCCGCCACGGAAAATAGATATTAACCGTGGCGGGCGTTTTTAATATGTCCGTTACGTAAAATAGATTTTTCGCGGGCAAGCAAAAAAAAATGCCCGCCACGGAAAATAAAACTGGAAGTGGCGGGGGCATTAACCGTGACGGGCAAAACTATGTGCCCGCCACGGAAAAGATTTTTAGGCATCATGCAAAATCATTTCGTTACTACTAGTGACGTAGGTGGTTTGTACATTTGAGTTAAGGTGCTAAAATATAAATACATGATTTTTGTATTTATGTTATACTATGGATCCGATCAACTAATTAAGCAGCTGTTTATGATGTTGCTAAAGTAGAGTACTTTGTGTGGTTCTGCAATATTTAAGTGGAAATGGATTTCAAATGAATTCTGGCAGCTCTTGTAAATTTGCTTATGTTTTCTAGGGATTCATTGAAGGCAAATTTTCTGCTTTTGCAATACAAAAGAAAATGCTCAACACTGCTTTGCCTATTGGGCACAAAACATCTATACTCCCAGTACTACTTCTACCACTTGGAAGCTCATCAGACAACCGAAACTGCCTTGGTTAAGACCGAACACGATCATCCAACAGCTCTTATCCTGCTGTTGTATTTGTCCCATCCCTCTCCTCTACAGTAGTTCAGGTCGTGAGGTCTCCCTGATTCAATGATTGTTCTGTGGTCTGTCTGAAAGCTAAGAAATTAAATTTTCTTTCAGGGTGTTAGGTGGACGCGCATGGATGAAATCCGTATTGCAGCAGACGGAACGGAAATGATGTTGATCAGCAGGAGATAGATGGCGCTGTTCAAGTAAGAAGCTGGACTACAAGCAGGGGAGTTTTTTTTTGGAGGAAAAACAAGCAGAGGCGTTTTGCAAGTGATTCTATGTGCTATGATCTTGGTTAATAGAGTCCGAGTGCTGCCTAATCCTACAGATTCTTCCATGGAGGTAGTTGTTCTCCGAAAGCTACAGGCTAGCTGTATACATAGCTAACATGTTCTCTCTAAAAAAACAAAAAACCTATAGTTTGTTCGCATGCAACCTAGGGTTGTCCTCAGCTTGTATAATAAGTAGGCTTCAGTTATCGTGGGGTTGATTGTATTTGAGCATTAGTTCCTGTGACTGCAACTGAGCAGCCTTGTTCATGTGATTTTCAATAACTGCATCAGATCTAATTTAAAAGTGTCCTATATACAACCACTTTGAGCTGGCACTCAACGAGGCACCATTTTACCAGATACGAACATAAACAACTGCCCCTACAACAAAAAACGCTAAGCTAGTTCATAGTGTCGTTCCGGAAAATTGTAGGACAGATTAACAGAAGTCGACAGTTTTAGGATGATGATATGATCTCTACAATTGTTGCAGCTGTCAATGGAACATATTATTCCATGGGCGCAATCATCAACAGTTGGTAGTGTTTTGTCTAACAGCCCTCTAGAATATTTTGCCCTGTGTCTTGCTGTTCTCCATGGGTCCAATATATTGGCCCAAGACAATAGTACGTACTAGAAAGCATATACGTATACCATACCAATTTGCAGCTAGCTAGCACGCAGAATCTTCCTGAAGCTCTGCAGGAGTCTCTCTGCGCCCAATTTCCTGATGCATCCCAATCTTACTTTGGTCAAGACCCTGTGACCCTCGGAAAACAGTATCTTCGACAAGCCCAACATGTAAAGAAATTCATGTTGGTGGTGGTATTTATAGTCCCATCTGTATTTAGTTTTCATTTTGCAACAAGCTTAATTCCAGCACTGGCGTGTTCAATAATGGGGCATTGCAAAGGCTGCTCCTTCCTTCATGACTACTAGCTTGTTGTCAATATATATGGAACAATGCCGCTACCTGTGCACAAGAGTTGATCTAAAAGGAGATGGTCACTTATTTTCCATATCACCCCACAATAGCTTAATTGACAACTAACTAGTTTCATCTGTCAGCTAATCTAAAAGGAAAACCACAGAACTGACTCATTAAATAATCCATCGTTAACCTTAACACAATACCGTCACATATATTATCAGGTTAAGGTAGAGAATTGCATAAAATGTTCTCTCTTTCCCGTGTTCTGTTTGACAGAAAATGATATATATTTTTTTGAAGACTTATTTTTTATAAGTAGATGGGTGGGCATATTTCAATTGTTTATGAAAAACAAAATATTGCATAGTATTAAGTTTTGTTAATATTTAAAAGTCAATATTGCACATTATTGGAGAAAGGCAACAAATGAGCTCTTCTTATTTTGGGCAATTGTTACAAATGCTTCGGTGACACCAAGCAGTTGATGGACGAGATGTGCAGAGGTACCCACTTGCCAAGGATGCCCTCTTTGGTTACGGCTGGCAAAACTTGAACAAATTAAAGAGGGCTGCTCCAACCTTGTGCTTGGGTGTATATATAGTGAAAATTAGACACATTCATTGGTTAAACATTTTAAGAGGTACATTGCACTGCCAAAGTTAGATACAGCTTCGTCCCAGGGGAAACTACCTTCTTCATGACCGATCCTGTGAGTCTGGGCGCCTCATTGGACATCAGTACAAGAAGTCAAGAACCTTTGGAACTAGAGATCGCTACACCTTGTGATCAATAACTAAAGCACGCTAGAGGACTGTGCCATGGGCATGTTTGGCCCCCATTTCTCCCACTTCCTTCTGCCTCTCTGCTACTACAGTGTTTCAGTGAAATTCAATCTCTTGATGCAACCCAATCCTACTCTGGAGTCTGGACTCCGGGCTGTCAAGAACTTGTGATCCCCAGAAAATGGAATGTTCAACAAACACAATAATATGTAAAAATTCCAGTTGGTGGTGTGGTATTTATAGTCTCCGTCTATATATTTGTCTGCTTATGCAACAGGCTTAAAGTTAGTTTACTCATAATGGATGATATAAATGAAATACGTGCTAGTACACCATCCCTCACATCTGGCTACTTATATTAATGCTGGAGGTATTTGCTAGGTACCTATGCAACATACCTAATAAGTGTCATTGATAAAGGATAACCAATATGGTAAAAAAAATACAAGCTAAACTATATAAGTTCAGTTGCATCGAAACATTTGGACTATAAGTAGCACAATTCACGGGGCCCAAGAGGGTCCAGATCCCGCTGAATAAAATGAAAGCCACAAAATGGTAGCACAATCATGTGATAGTTTGTTGCTAGTTATCGAGATTGGAAACATTCGTTATATTTTGTACTTGTTGTTATGACTGCCTGGAAAGAAACTGACATCACCGACTCCTAGCACAGCTATTACCTCCAGACGAGCGGAACACCACCCAGTCTAGCTCAGGTGTTACGTCCAGCTCAGCTGTACACTACCACGCCACCACCCAGTCTAGCTTAGGTGTTACGTCCCAGCTCAGCTGTACACTACCACGCCACCACAACACCACCCCCCCTCCCTCAACCCCTCCCAAACATGGTTTGTACACTAGATTCACAACTAGAAAAATCCGAAATACCAAAATAGGCATAAGTCTTGCTATTGTTAGAAATGTCGAAAATCAGATTCATATTGGTGAAGCAAAAATGTATATAAAAGCAAAGTCCTGCATACTGTTTGATAACGGCAACATAATACCAACTTTTTTTGGGGGCATTTTGTACAATAAACATTTTTGGTATCTTATAGAACTAGCTTAGTGGATTGAAAAGATTAACATGGAATTAACGTAGCTTAACTAGTGGGGTGAGGATTAGAAAGATCAGGGAAAAGAGAGAACATAATGTAAGAGATGTTACAACTGAAGATTGCATCAGCAACCCATGTAATGTAATCCAGGCTTCTGCGCAGGTAGCATCTTGTCTTTGGCTTGGATGCGACCAAGCGCTGGAGGAAGATTGAACAGCAGCTTTGGTCATATACATTGTGCCCTACTGCACTTCATTTTTTTTCGCGCGGACACATTCACCCGCATTTCTTTAGAGAGGAAATTTTACAAATACAAACCTGAAGCAACCTCAATGGCGAGGAGACATAACCTATTCACAGTCAAGGCTTCTATGTACTGGATCCGTGATAAATGGATTACAAGATGTCTGAATTTTGCGACTACAATGGAGCCACCATAGCCAGAGATCGAAATCCTGCCAGAATCCAGTCTTCTGCCTCCTCAGTTACGTTGCGAAGCAGCTGTTGTATGCTTGCTGCTATCGCAGCTTCATTCTCCAGGCCACAACGTGTGACGAAGAAGCCCCCAAATGGCAAGACGAACCCGTTTCTATAGGTTACTTGCTGGTGTATCGTCCTTGCAGCAGCACTTCTTCATTGTTAAGTACGCAGAGGGAACCACCATCATCAAGTCCTAGCTAACTTACAAGTCTTGTCGCCTCCAAGGACATCAATTTAAGAACATCCAGAACCCTAGCACACTTATCCAATCCAAGGAGCACACCATCAACATGTTCATCTCGATCTCAGAGGGAAAGGATTACAAGCATGTTGAGGAAGGGTCTAAGCTCGGGGACAAGATGCATGGCGTGGTGCTGTTTAGGCTCCAATGCTTCCCAATTTATTGTATGGGAAACCGAATTTCATGATGCATCCCAGTCCCGCTTGTGACTTTTGAGAGGAGATCTCAAAGGACGGGTGTTGTTTCCATCCACCGAATGGGAATAGAGGCATTTCTACTTACTATTCCATCATGCTCCCGTAACAGTGATAACTTTTGTAGAAATGGACAAAAATGCTCATATGGTTTTACTCCTGGTTCTTATGAGTATTTTTTATTTTGCACCTGGTTTACAATTACACATTTATATTGTATCTTTTGGCAAGAATGGTACCACACATTTGGTCAAATATATTTGCAAAGTTTGTAGTTCTTCCAAATCACAATCAATATTGAAATTTTTTCTAATTTTTGACAGCACCATTTCAATATAATTTTTAGCAATATGACAACCCGCAACAAACATGGAATCAAATGGATAGGCATACCACAGTGCCTAGAGATGACATTACTCCCCTGCTTTCGGCTACCGTTCTGCACACCATGGGTCGAGCCACATGCATCACCGTACCAACACAAATGGGCCCAAGCGGCTAGGTGCGCCAGCATTAGATCAGGAGGACGGACGACCAATTCCTGCCTCGTGTGGTTTTTCCTTTGTTTTCAGGGGTTTCAATTTTTCAGTTTCACTTGTTCCATGTCAATTTAACAGATATCCAAATTAGGGGCAAATGGAATGTTGGTTTGAAAATTACGAGTGCAAAATTGCAAATTTGAAAAGATAAGCGAAGAATCACAATCAGACTGTTGGACAGGGGCAAGAACACAATTTTCCATTAATATTATTGGGAATTGAAAATAATAGTGATGGTTGTTCTGAAGATACTTCTTGAATAAGTGTACAATTGCTTCCATGATGTGAGTGCACGAAACTCCCTGCTCACTATCATGGTTGTACCTGCAGCAACCATTCAGTTTCTTTAAACTATATATACACTTGACCATAAATAAATAGTATTGGTAAAAGATAAAAAAAATGGCAATGAAAAAGGAGATAAAGCGAGGACCATAAATAGCTGGACCCCAATATCTGTTGCATGGAAAAATTTGGACTATATAAGTAGCAGGACGTGGCGGTTACAAAAGAGGGTCATGATCACGAATAATGAAATACAAGCCACAAAATGGTTGCGAGTCACTCATGTTGCTGGTTATCAAGATTGGGAGACGTTGGGATAATAGCTAGCTGCTTTTCTACTGGCAGAGAGGCCACTGCGTGTGGCGTGTGCACGGAGTCAATGAAGACACTGGTACTATAAGCCTTAGCTCCTGATAGTGAGTACTGTGACGAAGCGGGGGAAAGAAGGGAAGCATGCTAGAAACTGCCAGTGGTTCATCAGGCTACTGCCAGTCTTGTGTTTCTCGTTTCATTATGTAATATCTATTATTCTGGATAGCCAATAGGGTAAGAAAACTTGAATTATGCATTGTGCCGGAAATCATCCAAAAATGTTCGTCTAGAAGGGATGGAAAAAAAAAGCAACACTAGTCTTTGTTTTTAGATGGCTTTCTGACAAATGTGTCACCTAAGCATAGCATGGAAATGCCTTTGCCCACTGTCCCACAAATGTGTCCCAATGACTTGACCAATTCTACAACCAATAGTACAGCCAAGCTACCTCAATATCGGTAGTGCGAACATGAAGATGAAATCATGATGGATGTTGAAGATGTATTTATCTTTAATGAAACACACAGTTCCATCCCTTCCCAGAGACTTTAGGATTTGCGGAGCTTGGCCGTTAACCTTCCATTCCCATTACCACCAAACTCTTATTACTGCTATGAAACAAACAAAATATTTCTAAACTCCAACGTCCAGACTCTAGTTCAATATACAGATTTGAAAAACACCCGACCATAAAGGATTCTCTACTAAATGGTGTTAGTTTAAGATATTTAGGAATATATGTACTAGTTACCAACTCAGAATGTATTTTATCATATTTCAAAATTAACTTTCTACAGGCATAATTAAGAACTGCATAATTGATTATCTTCAACATCTCGTGCCTACCAGCAGCACATGTGTATTAGTGTCGCCCACCAGTATGTGTAATTACTTTAGGAATTTGTATGCATAATTTTCCCATCTCGAGATTTTGTTTTCATTTCTCAAATCGATGGATACTCCTCCGAAAATGATTTCAGGAGTCAATGGATTCTATTTTCAGAGGTGGGAATTTCATTTGCCATCTCTAGAAATTAATCAGGCAGAGACTAAAATAAGCACTGACCACCTCCGAAAATCCATTTTCAGAGGCCGACACTTAAGGGGTCTGTCACCAGTTGGGAGGGCTTGAGATCTGCCTTAGAGACCGCTGCCTCCATGTCCTGCCTGTGAACAATCCATTCCACGTCTATTGTCGGCCATTAGACCCGAATCGTCGCTGTGGAGGTCCGTGTTTTTCAATTTCGGAAACAAAAAAAATCCGGAAGCCGAAATTACAGAAATTTTGGCTCAAATTCAAATTAAATTCAATTTTTTTAAAAAAACGGAACCCACTGGAGGTTGCTTGTTTGCTTTGGTTTTGTGCGGGTAGATAAGCTCGTTGACCATGATGAGAAGAGGATGGAAGGACATGACCGTGAGATCCATGCAGGGTCTTCCTTGACGTGTAGAAACGAGGCGGGTCGAGATCTTCGTTCAGAATCATGATCCTGGTGGTGTCAGGCTTCAGCAGCGGTAAAGACCTCGGCCCATCCATGTTGGTCTTTCTTGAATTTATTTTTATGATATATCTTCATTCATTTTGGATAATGTATTTTGTCGATATTGCTTTTGAAAGGTCTGAAACAAGACAATTGAAGTAGTCCTATATGGTCTTATCGTATTGTGATTGTAGGATTCAATGGAGATGTTGAATTTAAGAGAAAAGGATCGACTAAAATGCTTCTCATTCACTGATTTCACCCTATCGCTGAATTTAATATTTTGCAGATTAACTTGACTTTGCTGCTCAAGCTAGTTTAGTGGGTTCAAAGATTAACAGGCAGTTAACATAGCTAAACTAGTGAATATTCAGGATAAGATGAAACATGGAAAATTGAGAACATAATCGAACAATAATTTTACTACAAAAAATGCATCAGTGACCATCATATTGCGATGCAACCGGTGCGCAGGGTGCACCTTGACCTGGCTTGGATGCGACCAGCTTGATGCAGATTCGATGGCACAGCTTCGGCAACTACATTTCTTGGTTGTAAAGGCCACGACTTCCAAAGGCTAAGGCTGTCTTCTTACTCAGCATCATCCCAGATGGAACCACGATCTTCATGACAGAAACTGTGATTCTGGTAGTCTCATAGGACGTCATTTTTAGGACATCTGGAAGTGACCTTAGTACTCCATGCAAGGGAGCACCCCATCAACTGATACACGAAGAATTGTGGAGGAAAGGATCACAAGAATGCTAGAAAATTGAGGATCCTGGACGAAAAGAAGAGCAACGTGGGGGGTGTTTCGACTCCCTTGCTCCCCGTTTCCTCTGCCAATGCTACCTGGTTTCTTCGCGGCAACCTCAAACCCTATTTCCTGATGCATCCCAGTCCTACCAGTCCTACTAGCGATTTTTATCGAGAACTTGTGACCCTTAGAAAATGGAATGACAGACAAAAACAAAAATATAAGGAAATTGTTGACGGTGGTGTTCTATTTATAGTCTGGGACTCTGGGCTCATCTATATTTTGGTCTTTATTAATCACAATGTACGATTTAAAGGCAATCAATGGACATCTAGTACATATATTGCTTCACTACATGTCTAAGCCATATATCTGACGTGTGACTGAACGTGCATGGAACTGAACTTTTGATTCGGGTGATCGCATCATATTGTTGAATGTCTTGTTGGTAGAACACATGTTGGCTTTGCGAGTAACGTAAATTTGCTGCCCTTGGCACTGCGGTATTAACTAACTGAGATAAAATTCAATTTGTACACATCATATTACTTCCTTTAATCATCAGAGTTGTAAGTTTCACACTTGTAGAATAAATATGATCTTACTAAATTAAAATAACTTCAAAGAAGAGACGTCAATACTCCATGAAAATACAACTCAAGAGGTAAACAAATCAATCAGAAGATTCTTCGAATGGTTTTGCCTCTGACCTCTTTATATACATGGTTGGTAATTTTTCCCCCTATTGCTTACATATGAAAATATTTTTTGCGCTCCCTATCAAAATTTGATGTGTTGTTAAACCTTAGAACAGTTCCCTTGGTCGGATGTATTTTGAAAGCGTCTACGGGCTTATACAACAAACGAGCAGGATGCGCTATGCACAAGAGCACCAGTTTGCAGTGTTCTCCCTCGGCGCATTTCAATTCAACACAATCAGACCCCCATGCATCACCCAGCCTGAGACACCCATCTCAATCACTTCTTATTTGGGTTGCTAGTGTTACCAGACATGTCTAGAAATGGTTCCCTACTTACAGGGGCGGTACACTACCGGATTTAGCTCGTTTGCTGAGTGTTAACGGGGCAAATGTCTAAAGTCCAGTGGCTTTGCTAACGGACAGCGCATGTTTGACAAGTGTTTAATTTGTTATTGGCACTTTCGGCAAAATACATGGTTTGCCGAGTGTTTTCTTCATGACATTCAGCATATAACAACTTTCCGGTAGTGGTAGATATCTATTTTATATGCAGTAGTATGTAAGATGGTGTCATTTAGTCTACTTCCACTGTGACTGCTAGAAGTAGCAACCGCGTGGTTTTGACAAATGAAATGGAGGTGTCTAAATAAGTTTTTTGCAATAGTGCTTTGTGCTACACGCCTAAATAAGTTATGGACTTGTCAAAGTTTTTTTTTTGAAATGAAATCGACTTGCGAAAGTTATCATATTAAAATTAATTTATTTCATTCATAGTTTTTACCGAATCGTAAATAGTTTACCGAATTGTATAAGAAATTTTTTTGGGGCGACCACCCAACCCTCGGAAGCTAGGTCCGCCACCGGTGAGTGCGCGATGACAACTGTCCGACCGACCACTGGGAGATCGACTGCCCTTTTTCACTACGTGCTAGATAGAAGCTTGCACGATTACAATGCGAAATGATGACTTAACTCACACACTTGAGTCCCACGGCGCTTATACCAGCGCCTCAATTATAATTAACAACTGCACACCCACTAACACACCGATACAAGTGAGGCAGAATAAAACTGACGTCCAGTACCGCGATGTGGGTGCGCTCACCGCGCTCCCCAAACCGCCTGATTCAAATCCAAGTCTTCCCACTCTCGCCTCCAACTTAGCACTGAACTGGCACCTAGATGGTAGAATTACACTCACAAACATGAAGCATTCCCAGGGTGGATATCTGCTGGTGCCGTTTACTGGTTGAATGCCTGTGTCGGCTAGGTGGTAGTTTGTAAGATGGTGTCATTTCGTCTATTTTTACTGTGACCGCTAGAAGTAGCAACAGCGTGGTTTTGACAAACGAAATGGAGGCGTCTAAGTATGTTTTTTTCTATAGTGCGTTGTGCTACTGCGCCTAAATAAGTTATCAACTCAACACAGTTTTTTGAGCTGAAAACGACTTGTCAAAGTTAACATACTAAAATTCATTTCTTTCATCCATAGTGTTTTATATCGTCATGTTTGATTTAGAGTGGTGATAGCGGGAGCTCTCTACTTTCACAGACAAGACATGAAGCATTCCGGGTGGATATCAGCTGGTGCCGTTTACTGGTTGAATGCCTGTGTCGGCTAGATGGTCTGTGTGACCCAACCTCTTCTAATAGGAGGTCCTTTTGGTTTTGGCTGTAGTCTGGAAGCTTTATGTAGCGTTGCTACTGAACTCTGCTGTTCTATTTTCATTCTCTCTTGCTGCCTAGTATCGTCAGTAGTCAGGGCTGGTATTTTCATTGTGTTCATCTGAAGCGAATATATTTTGGCAAAACTGTTGCAAGGGATTGGGTAAAAACTTCGGCTGTAATTCTGTTGCTCTGAGTAATGAAATTCGGGTATTACCGTTGTGGAAAAAAATATTTGATTTAGAGACCAAGATATATTGTTAATTGCATAATTGTTTGAGTTCAAGGAATCGCAAACACACTGTTGTGACACTTAGGGCCCGTTTGGATCCTTTGAATTTGTGGAATTGGAATCTACTTAACAAATTAAGCTATGTAGTTTGGAATTTGAGATTCCATAACTTTCCAAAGTTGACAAATAAGCCTATCTCAAATTCATAGGGTGGGAGATAGGAATTGAATTCCATTGACTAACCGCGAAACACCCTTTGAGATAGGCTTATTTGTTAACTTTGTTAAGTTATGGAATCTCAAATTCAAACTAAATATCTTAATTTATTAAGTAGATTCCAATTCCTCAAATTCGAGGAAGCCAAACGGGCCCATAAAAAATTTCATTCCTCGTATTTTAGGATGACTGATTACACATAGGGCTGTTAGTGTTCTCAGTATGCCAATGGTGTATTTGTTACATTCATGATATTCAGGTTTCCTAAATTTTAGATTAGCTTCATAATGGTTGCGAAGTTAACCCATTTGCCAATGGATCAGCGTGTGAGAAGCATTTTGTATACTTATATATGCATTTTACCTTGAAAACATAACCTGTGACCTCAATAAGACCTTAATAAATATAATTGTTAGCAGAAAAGGTGTGGTAGTTAATAAGAAAAAGAAGAGCGAATTACAGCAAGGACCACCGCAGCGAATTGAAGCATGTATATTTTTCAGGGCCATGGAAGCACTTGGTGACCATCTATAAGTAGTAGAATGTCACAGGTGCATGGAACTAGTATCCTGAGCCCTCGGAATGAAACCAAGCCAGAAAATGCTGTTGCTGCTCAACAGGATTGGGAAACATTGGGAAGTTTTGTAACTTGCACTTATGATTTCCATGAAAGAAATAGATACTAGTTGCCCCGCGCGGATCACCACCCACTGCCTTGTCTGTGATATCCCGTGGCCAATACCCAGTATCTAGCATTCAGCATGCGTGGACTGCTAGGATATTGCATACGAGCTATCCATCTTGGAGTATGTTGGGTGTCGTTGCATCACCTAGCCTTCAGCAAACTGTACCAAACTGTAGAACATATGTTTGGAGCTACAACTCAGTCTTTTATCTCTAGCTATGTGCCTATCCTTTAGGCATAGAGTTGAAGTTTTTTGTTCCAAAGTTCTGTATCATCTCGTTGTATTGGAATATAATAAAATCTTCCGTTTCCTTAAAAATAAAAAAACTCCCTAGCAGACCATCATTGAAGTTATTCACCATGAAACGCGATATGAACACACGATGAGTATTTAATATCCTTATAATTCAAGGGACATGGAAATTAAGAAAATACTTTTGACCGAATATTTTTCATGAATAAAAAAACTCCCAGCTATATCAGATACTAACTTATTTTGTGCGGCATGGCATATCCGCGTCTGGAGAGACCTAAGGCGTTACCATCCGTGCATTTTAGTGTGTGTCCGGCCAGTGTGCCGGCATTGTTTCAGATGCCACCACTTTATCTGTGTCGACTTAAACACATGTGTGGAATTTATGCCGCTGAAAACGAAGCCTGCTGTAAAGGTTTTAGTGCGTTTCAGTTCAGCTTCTTCGATAGAACGATCGAGGACCTAGTTATACTTGTGTCCAAAAAGAACATTCTACAACCCTGGAGCTTGGCTCCTCCTCTGCTTCCTCTATAATCCTCACCTCCTATGCTTCATCCATGGTGTGACCGCACGTCATGCAAGCTGGCTTTTCGGATCAACTCCTTGGACGCCTTCCACATCTGTGTGCTGGCCTCGACCACGTGGTAGTGCAGTGCAGTGGCAGCAGCTAGCACGGTGGGTTGGATTTGAGATAAAATTAGTATCACGTCTTATTTTCCCCAAGTTATTTTTTCTCTTGACTAGATATGTGTGTATATGTGATTGGGATTTGCTTAAACTAGGTTACATATATATGTATATGTGTGCATGGGTTTTTGTTCTTGACTAGGTATGTGAGCTGCTTGCTATATATCAGGCTATGTGACTCCAATAAATGATATGAATGGTGAATTCCTGATGAGAGTAGTGTTTAGTGTTTAAGCTACTTACAATTTTAGCGCACAAACACGTGCTCTGCATTAATTAATTTTTGTGTGACCTGGTCTCACCGGCCCTGATCTCTTCCTAGCCACACAAAATCGAAGTAAAGCATCAGTCACTACCGGATTCGATGCCTTTGCCGAGTGCGTAGAGCAAAGGCCCAGATACACTCAGCGAAGAAGCCGAGTGTTACATTTGGCTTATCCCACTCGACACATTTTTCACGGTAAAGAGAGCATTTGCCGAGTGTCAAATATCAGGCACTCGGCTTAGCCTATGCCAAGTGTTAGGCGACCTTTGCCGAGTGTCTGACAGGCACACGCCATAGAAAAGCAAAGTGACGGCGTGAAGTTTTGACGACACTCTTTGCCGAGTGCTAGGACACTTTCGGCAAAGAATTTATATATATATATTTTAAATTAATTTGTTGCCGAGTGTTCCACCTGACCAAACTTGGCAAAGACAATTTCAATTCTTTATTAAAAAAAAATCTTCGCTGAGTGTAACACCTAAGAGCACATGGCAAAGAATGTTTATTTTTTATAAAAAAATCTTTGCCGAGTGTGATGGTCCTAGCACTTCGGCAAAGAGTGACTTCTTTGCTGAGTGTTATGGCAATAGCACAAGGTGAGGCGCACGCCGGGGCGTGGTGGGGGCGGGGCTGCGGGGCGGCGCAATCCGATGGCGGCGGGATGGCCGGCGGAGGTGGGAGTAGAGTGAGGGAGTGAGAGGGGATAAGGTCAAGAGGCTTTGAAATAAAATACAACGTTCCCTTTGCCAAGTGCCAAGGATCTAGAAACTCACCAACACTTAGGGGCTCATTCTCAACAACTCTGAAACTTCTTAGTAGATGTTTCAGCTTTTAAGCAACGTATCTGACAATGTAATCGAAACCTTCTCAATTTTTACCACAGCCTACACATAGGAGATGTTTTCTTTTTATACATTTAAAAAACCATTCACCCACATGCTTGGGGTTGTGTTTCAAACGAGAGATGTTTCAAAACCCTAATCATATCATATGTAGGGCGCTAAATTAGGTTGAGTAACATGAATATCAATTTTACACTCATTTTTTTCCAAATATTTGAATTACCTATAGCAAACAAAAAAAAGTCTGAAATGCAATTAATTAGTTATATATAGCAAACAAATTCAAAAATACACCAAACTTAATAGTGAGTACGTAGCATATGTCGTGCGTGTGGAGCAGACAAATATTGGAGCCAATTTGAAAAAAAAAAAAAAATTCTTTGCCGAGTGCCGAGGCGACACTCGGCAAAGAGGGTCTTTGTCGAGTGTATGTATTCGGCACTCGGCAAAATAATAAAAAGCGAGTGTTTTGTGTTGACTAAGTGTCGCCCCGTTGACACTTGGCAAAAAGAATTAACAAGGGTTGTTATTGTTCACAGTGGCTTACCCTTTGCTGAGTGCAATGTGTTGGCACTCGGCAGAGAAGACTCCTTTGCTGGGTGTCCGTCCTTGGCACTTGGCAAAGCATGGAAGTGCCGAGTGTTTCGCTTTGTTGAGTGTTTTGGGACCGGGCACTCGGCTTATCAACCCTTTGCCAAGTGTCCGACATCTTGCCCTCGGCAAAGATGCGGACACTCGACAAAGGCTGTGATTCCGGTAGTGAGTTGCCAATGAAAGTGTCACTACCAGACTACAGGTTTTTCGTGACGGCCAAAAACCATCAGGAAATCCCAAAAAACCGTCAGAAATTGCATTCCTCTCGGCCAGCCGTCAGGAATTAGCCGTCAGGAACAACTTGACAGGAAAAGTACATTACTCGACGGATGGCCATCGAGAAACAATTCGATGGCGGTTCACGATGGTTTAGGCTTTCCTGGTCAAGCTCATCTCTCTGTCGGTACATCGTCGGGAAATCCCGGCGGGAAAACTAACCCGGCGAGGAATCAAGTAATATTTATGCACTATAATCGTTGACAGGAAAACTTACCCAACAGGAAAACTAACCCGACAGTAAAATCGCCGCGCAGCCACTCACCAAGGTACCGGTCGCCAAACGCGGAGAGATCCTTGCAATGCAATGCATGGGGTTCATCAAAGGCACGCCGACGGAGGAAGGCAAACAAGGATACGAGAATCTGTTCGGCGACAACCTTGAACCTTCACACAAGGAGGCTGTGAGACGGCTATTCCCGGACGTCTAGCGGCCACTCCGCCCCAGGAAGCGCCGCAGAGGACGCGCTTGACTGCGTGCGTACTCTATCCGGAGTGCACGACCTTAGTTGTTTATTTCACGAGTAATCGACTTAGTTGTTTAAGGTGCCAGATTTGCATTTTGCAAAATGATGGACCCAGATGGCACACCATGACAAGTTTAAGGTGCCAGATGTGCGTTTTGCATGATGATGGACCCAGATGGCACACCATGAGAAGTTTAAGGTACCAGATGTGCGTTTTGCAAGATGATGGACCCAGATGGCACACCACGACAAGTTTAAGGTGCTACAGTGCATTTAACTCCTATAATAATATACCAATCAAGTCATAATTTGACACAAATGATCACAACCATAATCACACTTTCTCAAGCCATACAAATCCAGATTGCACTTCTCATTACAAATTCAATGGTCACAACACAAGGAACATGACAACTTCTTGTCATATACTGCACTTCTCATTACAAATTCATTGTTCACTTCTCATTACACTAAGTTAAGATTACAAGTTCAGTACACTGCATATACTGCAGTTCTCATTACAAATTCATTGTTCACCACACAAGGAACATGACAGCTAACATTCAAGTTAAGATTACAAAGTTCAGTACACTTGCAACTCCAAGCTATTTTCCACTCTACATATTTAACTGCACAAAAGTAGAAACGTCGTTTCAGCACAGGATAGCCAAGTTACCTATAAGGAGTAGAAGCTGGAAGGAAAATGATCATGAGATGCTATTTAAAATAGACATACCTTCAACGAGAAGTAGATATGGAACTTTGGTCTTTCACATCTACTGCATTCAGTTAAAAACATGGGTAAGTTCCCTGTTCGGCTAAAGCATCAAGAAGCACGCTATGTTCCTTGCAGAAGTACAGAATGGAAGGACCGACATAATGAATCATTGCAGTACAGAATGGAAGGACAAAATGAAACAAGCTGCTAGCGGAATTCATTCGACTAACAAGTTGCTGCTTTGCTACCAGTCTTCAACATATCGATAACAAGCTGATAGCGGAATTCATTTGACTACCAAGTTTTACCACGAAAGTATTACATGGAAAGAAACATCGGTCCAGAACTGAGAGGGAGATTGGGAGAGAGAAACACGACACACCTTATGCAGATCAGGTGGGGACTAGGCTGCGGCACGGGCATCGGGGAGCCATGGGGATGAGGGCGCCGAGGGCATCGGGAGCCCTGGGGCTGACGGCGCTGAGGGTGTGGGGAGCCCTTCGGGGTCGGTGGCAGCGCGGTCATGGGGATCTCGTCGGGGCAGGGGCGGCTGATGACGTGGACGTGGGAAGCAACCTCCGGACGGTGGCAGCGCGGGCAACGGAATCCTTCGCGGTGGTGGCTGCCGGCGGGGGGGCTCGAGGGATTTGCCTCGGGGCGGCCGCAACCAGCAGCACGGAACGGTGGTGGCGCGGGCATGAGGAAGCCTCCTTGAGAAGGCGGCGGCGCGGACTTCGAGGAGCACCCATGGGGCTGTGAGTTGAGGGCGTTGGGGAGCCCCTTTGGGGCGGTGCGGTGTGGACATCGGGGGAGCCCACCGGGCGGCGGCGGCGCAGACACTAGGGTTTCGTGAGTCTCATTTATGTCTCAATATGGGCCGTGCGAGGTGTAGTGGGTCGCGACCACGAATTCTGTCAGTTTGGCCTCACCGTCAGGAGTCAGCCCTTCATTCCTGACGGTTTTTTTTGTGAGGTTCCAGAAGCCGACATGAATAACATATCAATTCCTGACGGTTTAAATGAAACCGACACGAAAAATGAAAACCGTCGAGGATTAATCCTGAGTCCGGTAGTGACATGTGCTAAGATATTGACACAACAGAATAAGATTATACTAGTATTTCATTTCACCCAGTGACGTGTCTAAAAACTTGGTCTGCCAGCATAGACAACACTTAAGTGTACACAAGATGAGCATCGATGATGAGCCACCTGAACACCACAATGGTTGCAGTTGTTGGTGCGGTGAAGAATTTAACCACTTCCTGATCGACAGTAATACTGGCGCAACTATGTGTGGGCCAACATGAGCACTGCCCCCCATGCCTGTGCAAAATCTTCAATAGTAGTAACTTTTAATCCACTCACACGCAACAATAGGAAACGAAGTATTTTTACCACGACAAAAACTGCTGCAAAAGATGAATTATAACACTGTAGTAGCCAGTAGGGTATACTTTTCATCTTCAACTTCAAGCAAACCACCAGCTGCTGCAGTGCTTCACAATTTAATATCACCATGTGGTCAGTGTTAACATCCTCACTCACACATGCAGAACAACTTGTTTTACACATCAGCATGCGACCCCCCAAGAACTGGCTACTTATGTCAAAATGCTACACCATGTAGTCCACTATGATTATCTACTTGTCTGGGTTGAGAACATATGAGGACCTTGGGATGACCGTTTATTTTTAACATCGGACTGTAGGACGCTGAAATGGCTTGTAACGACCCACCGTATGTCTCTATATTTGGGCTGTGGTGTAGTGAATTGGCTATATTTTTTCACAACCATTTTCTTTTCTTGTTGCACATTTAATAGTGTAATTACCATTGAAAAACATAGAAATTTAGCCCCTCCAGCAGTTCTTGTCCAGTTCCACGATTGGGCAATAGTAGAGAGACTAACTGATCCATCATGGATTGAGCTTCAGGGCTTGCGTTGGTGCTCTCCAATGGGAGAAAACATTTGTCCATTGACGTGATTGTTTTGATGACTTCATGAACTCTAGAGGAAGTGTTGAACCGAGTCCAAAGAAATTCCTTGAATCACTGATGCTAGAATCATTAACAGTTCATAGACCAACAACCTGTAAGTGATTCTAGAGACTTCAGTCAAATCACATCCAGTACACTAGCTCAATTTAATCAGAGGAACTGTTCCAAGCAGTCCAAAGAAATTCCTTGATTGATCCCAAGCCTATGACCCTTAGAAACAAGGCAAACTCTGCCACACAGAAGGAACATGACGAGCACAAATGGGATAAGATCATGGCACCAAACATTAACAGCCGCAGATCGTAGGAGATAAAAAAAATTATCCATTAATTACATACGAGATCTTCTCTTGGTCAGTCATCCCTGTACATCCACGCAACATCATGACCAACTGTCGGGTTGTGTAGCCAACAATAAGGCAGCAAAAACGATGGGAGCAGTCGGAGAAATCTGTCAGTTTTTCGGCCATAAGGAGAAGCAAACGCAGCTGGACTCTTCGATCTCACGGCTTCATCTCGGTATTTTTTATAGTGGAATGGTCACATACCCTGAGCCTCTGTCTACCACCATGATAGAAACAGTCCTGATGCTTCCCAATCATACTACTGAACGGGTAGTGACAAATACTACAACAATACTAGCATGACTGCCTCGAATCTTTGGTGGTTTGAGGCTTGTGAGGATGAGGGCGCGTAAGGCAACTATATATGAACGGGTATGAG
Organism: Hyparrhenia diplandra; assembly: GCA_015847255.1. Classification (NCBI taxonomy): domain Eukaryota; kingdom Viridiplantae; phylum Streptophyta; class Magnoliopsida; order Poales; family Poaceae; genus Hyparrhenia; species Hyparrhenia diplandra. Next base: position 925,564 of record JADLZK010007594.1, on the reverse strand, counting down.
AATTAGTGATGGGAGTGGGTGCATGTAATTAAGATGGAAATTTGAATTTTGGTTGTATTCTATTGATTGGTTTGCGGGGGATATAAGAGGAGTTGATGCAACTATATATGAACATGTAAATCAATGAGCAGTGGGTAAATCAATTGTAGTAGTCCCGAATTGTATTTGCATGTACACTGGGTTTACAAGGAGGAAGGGAGGGCGGGGTCAGAGATCCCATGATGAGCTCCCGCACGGCCTCTAGCCGACGCAGCCGTAGCCACAGGAGGTGGCCGGACCGAGCCCCACAAGGCTAGAAATTGGGAACTCCCCTGCCAATCCGCCGCCTGCCGCGCCACCATGCTTCCACATAGTGCACCTCAAATCTTGGGTGATTTCTATGCTACGTGCTGGGATGTTTTTATTGGCCAAGACATATGTGTATAAAACTGAGGCTAGCAGGGTACCTATGGACTTTGTAGGTTTCCTATGAGGATGATGGTGACTTTGGCAACTATATATGAAGGCCTGTGACAATTAGGTATTTATAAGTTGGAGGTGATGCAATGAGTTAAGTTGAAAATTCAACAATGAATTATGCCTAGGACTCGATCGGCTAACCCCCTCAATACTCCTGTTAATTAATGTTCTACATGGATGGAAGTGAAGCTTCCAGTTGGATGATCGATGCCAACTCTTAAAACATGCTCAGTATGAGCCAAACAACAGAATGTCCTAATTCTTGATGCATGATACTACTTTCGTCAAGCACATGTGACCGTCGGAAAATAGAATGTTTGACATACAAAACAATATTTTATTTTTTTGTGTTGGTAGTCAAATTAACAGCCCCAACATCAATATTTGTGTTTTTGTTTTGTTTTTGCAACTACCTGAATGTTTATTAATCACAAAAATTTGTAAAGTACGTGTCCACCCAGAAACTGATGTGTTCAATAACTTGGTGCAAGGGTCTTTTTTTTTTGAAAACTTCATTGCAACGGTCGTCGTTGAAAGTGAGCGCGTGACATCACCCACAGCAACCGCGTCGATGTGTAATTGTGACCGAACATGCATGAAAAGGAATCTTGATTCTGGTGATCGGATCCTGTTACTGAACGTCTTTTTTTTTTTTTTTTTGATAATTACTGAATGCCTTTCTGGAAGAACACATGTTGGCTTTAACTTGTCGCACCAGTAACATAACATTGTTGCATGTGCCACTGCGGTAGGAACTAACTGAGATATAACTGAATTTGCACACATGACACATAAAGGTAATGTTCAAGTTTCATATATCTTCAAAGAAGACACATCAGCCATAGTCCATAACAATACTGTACAACTGAAGATATAAACAAACGTTTGATAAGAGTACTCAATAGTATTGTCTCTGAGCTCCCTATATATTTGCTTGGTAAATATTCCTCCGACTCCTCGCACATGCTTGATTTTTTATGCGCTCCCTATCGTCACTTGGTGCCTTTTCTACACTTTTGTACACTTTCCTTGGTCGCATGTGTTTTGTACATGCCATTGGTCAGCCTCAAGAAGCAGGCGGTTGATCAGTAGTGGACTGTGGACCAAGTCACTGAGGAGCAAGCAAAATCATGTGTTGTGACTTTATTTATATTATTTGAAACAAAATATTGCATTCGATTTCCTTTTTAATTATTTAATATAAAAATATTTCACACTATTGGAGAGAGGCAACAAATTATCTGGTTTTGGGCATTTGTTATAATAAATGATTTGACAAGTGTTTTCAATAAGGATATGGTAATGCTATTATTCTACGCTTATGGTAATGCTGTTATACGTTGCTAAACAAGTGAATATTCAGGATGAGAAGGAACATGAAGAAGAGAGGACATATTGTGATGCATGTCTGTCTGCAGCCTAGCTTCACCCTGTCATGGCTTGGATGCGACCAGCTGGAGGCAGATTGGATTGCAAAGCTTCAGTGACAAGTTTCTTGCATGCCATCTGGTGCTCTTCGATGTTATCGTGATGGGAGGCAGTAGCTGAACAAGATGGAAATGCACACATTGAGAAGACTAACCATTGCCTTGGATCAACCATCATCTGTTTTATTATCAAGATGTTCAAGAGCATGGAATTACAAGCATGATGGGGAATTCTGTAAACAAGAGGAAAAAACGAGTTGATGTTGTGTTTGTCCCCTCATACTCCCAAAGCGCTCAGCTGCCGCTACTGCAGTCTCCCAGCATTCGCAAATACAATTTCTTGATGCATCCCAATCCTATTAGTAACTTTCTTGTAGAACCTGTGACCCTATAAAACAGAATGTTGAAGACTAAGTGATATAAACAAGTTTGGTGGTGTGATATTTATACTCCCCAACCATACAATTGGTCTTTTTGTGCTACAGTGTTAATAAAGATTCATTAATCACCAATGTACATAAAGTTACCCATCTAGTATCCGTTCCTTCAATTATTGTTCAACCATATATATGGAGCAATATGCCCAAACTAAACAAAGGTTGTAAGTTGCAAAGCGACATGTATAGAGAGTAATTTTTTGCACATCATCTAAGAATACGTTGAAGTGTATAGTTTTTTTCTACATGAGCTACCTGTGGATACTACTACGTGCACATGACTACTCAGAGCTCTTTGATGCTCGGGTGATGTGAGGCAGTAGATGGACAAGACGGAGGGGCAAACCACTGTACCCGGTGTCTCTGTGTTCAGGATGGATGATTTTTTCTTGAACCATGCAGAGCTAATCGGCCACAATATTCTCCAACATTCACAGTAGAAGTCTGGGCGCCTGCTATGACGATGTAAGTTTGGACATCCAAAACCTGATCTCGCCACTCCAAGCCACCTTGGAGCACACGTTCAACTCTGACACTCAGAACTTCAATGGAAAGTATCACAAACAAGCATGTTTAGCATGTGAGTAAAGTGGAGGACAAGATGAACGACGTGGGGGTGTTTGGCCCTCTTGTTCCCTATTTCCTCCATCACCGCTACTAGAGCCTCTAAGCCAACACAAACCAAAATTCATGATGCATCCCAATCCTTGTGACTTTCATGGAGAATTTATTACCCTAAAAAAATTGAATGGTGGAAATCCTTGTTGGTGGTGTGAAGATATCGACATCTAGTACCTGTTTATTCACTACTTGTCTACAACAACATATATGGAGTGATCCAACACTTTTTTGTTTGTCTGTTATCTACACACAAACACTTTTTTCCTATGACCTTAGATGATGAAGTCACATTTTGCTAAAAAATAGATGTAATGTACAAGTACAAAAGCCCTCATATAGTCGCTAAAAAATAGAAGCATTCTGGAAGAGTAAAGAGAAAGGTAAATTAAAACACAGAGTAATGTTGCCCCACATTTTTTGCATGCATTACATAGACATAAATACAGGGTGATATAATAGAGGATATCCGAGTCCCACTGATAAAGAATGAAGCAAACCAAGCTAGAAGCGATGTTGTATGCATGAATGGGCACTACTTGGGGTCACACCTTTGCCATGCTGCAGAGTACACATAGGATTGGGAAACATCTGGAGGCCCTACAACGCATTCATTTCTGCTTCTACTAAATTGAGTTTTGCCGGCACCTTGGTTGAGAATGCAGATGACTAACACTAGCTGTTTTGCCCTGTTGTATGTTTGGCTATGGTAGCCAGGTGGTAGTGATGGGGCTCACGTCAACCTCTGTGATATCTTCAAAACCCAAAGAACGCATGTGGTACTTCCCCAGTGGGCCTATAATAACTGGTCAAACATTTTCCTCAATTTCCTATAAAGGCTTTATAGTTTCTAGAAAATCATTTTAAATGCAGGGTCTAGTGTCTAGAACATCTTGTTTACTGCAAGATTAATGCACAAGAGGTCACATGCCTGCAAAGAAGAGGCGAAGCATGTAGTGATGCATGACAGAGCACATGAGCGTGTAATCATAATGCAGCAGTTGCGTTTGTACAATTACAATGCCTGCAAAGAAGTGTGCTGCCTCCCAGCAGTAAATCAAACGTCGGGAGAAAAAATTGCCCCTCGTTTCTCTCTTCTTAGGTGTTGATCGTCTGCTCTATCTTGTGCTATCTGTTTATTGATAAAATAGTATTCCAATTTCCAACACATTATTATCACGAGTTGTAGCTAGCCAAGAGGTAAAAGGTAACAAATTAGATTATGTCCACCTATTGTTCTTGTTATATAGAGGTGAACACAAGAACACTTTTTACAAGAGTACGATTGAGCACATAGCGTTTGGATGCTTTAAGCACACAGGTGTGCCATAGGCAGCCTTGAAGTGATGTCCAGTTTCTATGTTCGTCCGCAACCAGCTGAACTCCAACCTATGTCACCGGTATTCGGGCAACATGAAGCCAGCTCTAACGCCGTTGCCTAGCACTAGAGACAAATGAGATACCAAAAGCACTAAAACGATGACCTGATGTTGCTCACATCCACGGTCTAGAAGCATCATAGCAAAACGTGGTGGTTGAACCTCACCTGCATGCCACACAAAATGAGCCAAAGCTCGTGCCCACCCACCAAAATGTCTGGACACTCCGTAATACCAACCACTCCATTGCTTCGAAACGACCAGCTAGAGACAGATTGGCCTGACGACAAAGTTTGCTCCACAACATAGTGATACGCTGGCACCAACTATAGGCGACTATGAGCTCTAACTACAGGCTTCGGTGATGCGACGCAATACCAGATAGAGTGGTCATACATGCCAACTACTGACCACGTCTCATTGCTCAAGACTGACCCAGCCCTACGCGGCCTATTGCATGTTGGGTCGTGAGTATCAGGACATCTCGAATCTGAGCTCGCTACTGCAAGACATCGGGCAGACCACATTAGAGTGGCAAGCATGTGAAAGAATGCGATTAGGTGGATGAGATGTGCGACGTGGGGGTGTTTGAGCCCCCATACTACTGTTTTGCTCCGTAGGTAGTACTAGAGTCTCTCAGTAAGTGCAAATCAAAATTCTTGATGCATCCCAATCACACCTTCAACTTTCATCCAGAACTTGTTGACCCTCACAAAATGGAATGTTCGAGAAACAGAAAAATATATGGAAATTAGTGTTGGTAGTGCAGTATTTATAGTGCCCATCTATATATATCTTGGTCTGCGTTTGCAAGGCATGGACTTTTTTTAATTAATGACTATATAAAGGTATCCATCTAGCACCGTTCCCATCACCTCGATCACAATATAGCTTCAGAGACCTATATAATAGTTTCTGTGCATCAGTTCCATCTGGATACTATTATGTCACAGGATAAGCATACACCATTGCGAGTAGCCTGCACTGTGTCCATGCTTGCTAGGACGGTAAAGCTTCGGCTACCTTGCTGCAAACTCCAAGAAAAATGGGAACCCATACCTACCATTGCAACACTTGGGCTGGAGTGTATCTTTTGGAACTGCACAAATTCTAGGTTGTCCGTTCCCAGATGCTTATTATGGATCCATAACACTTGGGCTAGGCATGTCCCAAAGAGATAGGGTGCTGTCGGCAGCAATTACATGCTGCATGCAGATAGGAGCCATGATACGTACATTCAAACTACCCCTTACACTACCGGACTCAAGCGATTTCCGTGAGGACAAACCTCACGGGATAGGGCCTTTATTCACGGGGAAAGGGTATCCCGGCGTAAATCACGGGGAAATCGGTGACGGGAAAAAATGTGACGGAAATCGCCCTTTTCCCGTGATCACGAGAGAAAGCTCACGGGCTATCCTTTCCCCGTGATTGAGCAAGCTCACGGGATATCCCTAACGGGGGGGTTTGGCGCCGTCAACGGGGAGGGTGAAACCCCGTTTTTGGCATACGTGGCTGGGACATGAAAACGGCGTTTTCATGTGATATCCCGTGAGCATAACGGTGCAGCTCACGGGATATCTAGGCTCGTTCCGTGAGCCGGGCTTCGCTCACGGGATACGTTTGGTCGATTTCCGTGAGCCGCCACCACTCACACGGGAAATATTTGGTCAATTTCCGTGTGTGGCTCACGGAAATTGACCTTTTTTTTTTTTTTTTTGTTCCAAAGACATTGTTGACACATATAAATATATATATACATACACAGATTTCATAATATCCATAATACCATATATATAGCTCGATAAATCCATAATACCACATATATATTACATAATATCCAACAAAGTCACAAGTTCAACCACATGTCCATGAGTGGAACCACAAGTTCACAAACTAAAATAAAATCCAAGTTCACAAGTTCAAGTGCACAAGTTTTCAACCTAGATCATGACAAATTTACGGCCCACGGCCTCCAACCTTCATGGCCCAGCGTTCCCAAGCGTCCGGTTGAGATTGGCTCGAGTTGGGTTCGAGGCATGAGAATTGTCCTGCGCGTAGACAAAGATAAATAGTTAGAAATTTGTGAGACAAAATTCAAGATAGAATCTAGTAACTTGAAAAAAAGAAGAGAAATAGTTAGAAATTTCGGCAGCACCTCCCCTGCACGGAGGGCTTTCCAACCTGCAAGAAAACAACGGCTCGATGGCCGACAACCACATGTCCACGTGCACATCTCATGGTGCATTCAAAACTCCGATCATATCCATTCACATTCATATATGCATATTTCGAGTTACGGAGACAAACTCACGGGAGAAGCTCCATGCGGTGGAGGGAAGATCGGCGGCTGACCGTAGGCGGGCGGTGGGGCGGCGGCGGGCGGTGGCGGTGGTGGGAAGGCAATCTCCGGTGGCAGCTGCACACCAACCTGGCCACCAACACGCTCGAGGTGCGCTAGGAGAGCTTCCATGGTCTTACGGTGCTGCTTGCTCGGCCCTCTCTTGCTCCGCCCGAGCCCTTGCCCGCTCCCTCTCCTCGGCCTCCTCCCGTCGCTTCCTCTCTTCCTCTATCTCGGGCCTATTTCAACACAAAGTTAGAACACGGAGAAATAGTATTCAACGATAAATGAACCTTAAATAAAAATATATAAACCTCAAGTCCGAGATCTGTAGCACAGTAAGTGGTTGGCCGCTCGCGTATCATCGGGCCTCCGGGCGTGCTCGGAGCTCGATAGCCTCTTTGTGTTGTGCGGGTTGATAACGCTATTACCTATATAGTACCGCCCGTGCTTCTTGCCTCCTCCGGCGATCATGGCAATGTCCCCCTCAATGTCGTGGCTGCGGGGATCGAAGGTTTCTCCATACTTTGCTCCCTCGCCACTTGGGTGTACGCCTTGATCTTCTCGTGGGCGGTCGGGTTGGTGTAGACTTCGGGCCCGGCCTCGGGGTTGAAGACGACCGCGGGATCTTTATACTTGCCCGTGTGGGAGTTAGCAAAGGCCTCGGCGTGCTGATTGGCGTGCCATGTGTCACTCCTGTGTGCGAAAAAGAAAAGTAGCTAGAATGGTAAGAAAGTATTGAGTTGCACATCGAGAAAATAAGAATTGGATAACACTTACATATCTAGCTTGGTAGGGCCTTGAGATTAAGGCTGCCTTGATGGTGTGGTACACACGGCATCATGGCACGCCGGTCCCGATAGTCGTTGTGGGCGTCCCGATAGTTTTTCGAGACCCACTTGTCCACCGAAGCTCCCAGCAAACGCCTATGCAACAAGCACCACTCCGAATCACCTACGAGGACACCAAGTATAACACAGTTATAAAAATCACATTAAGCATAATTAAACTTAGTATGAGCATTCAATATTTACCTCCATGTATTGTTCTTTGGTCGATTCAGCGTTTTCCATTCATGCTTATTGAGCCTTGTTTCTCCTTTATCGCGTACCACGTCTTGGCGGCCCGGCGGCGTGCCTCGTACCACATGTCTGCCACATGCTTGAAAAACGGGCATTTAGAGCCACTTCCTCCGCCTCGGCCTCGTATCCCTCCTCGCACTTGAAGTATTTACGCACATAGAAGCAATGTAATAAGTCATTATTTCTAACATTAGAATTTGGAGCGATGTATTTGTATGCGGTCGCGATATAGACTTACCCAAAACTCTTTGACCACACGAATGGCCTTGTTAGCATATTTCATGCCATCCTCATCATAGTTGTCCAGAAAGTCCGCGTACTGGTGGAACGACGTGACAGCATACTCTTCTCCGTCGATTTTAACAAGGCCAGGGTAGTGCTTCCTCACCAGAATCCCAAGAATGCTGGCGGGCTGGCGTCCTTGAACCGAGTTCGCGGTGACAACAAAACCCCTGCCCAAATGATCAAGAATAACTATTAGTTCCTATTACGATTTTGAAACCTGAAAAATAAGAAAGTAGTGCTAAAGTGTAAAGTAAATTACCTTGGCTGTGTTGGTCTTATGGTCGGTTTACGCTCCTCACGAGGTTGTCGATCCGGCGATGCGGAGGGGCCTCGCAAAGTAGACACGCCTCGAGCGGAGGGAAGAGGAACCCCTCCCGTACTACGGCTGGTCCCCTCCTCGTGGTGCGGCGCCGGCGGTCCGTGTGGTGCGGCGCCCGGCGGTCCCGCGTGGTGCGACGCCGAGAGGTCTTAGTCCTCCACCTCCGCCTCCGCCTCCTCCTCCTCCTCCTCCTCGTGCACCACTGGTGGTGGCGACGGTGGTCGGGGTGCACGACGCCTGCCCCTGCCCCCCCCCTGTGGCGGTGGTGCCGGCTCGACGCCCCCCTTCGTCTTGCCCTTGCCCTAGCTCGGATACACTTCGAATTTCCTTGTCAACCTGGTCATTTTCTTGAGGACATTCGTTCGAGGCATCTTTTGAATGACCTGCAATTAGATGTAGATAATTAGTAAAAATGCAAAATTAAATTGAACATAATTATGAAGAGATGAAAAACCAATAATCGAAACATAATTATTAAGAGATGCATAGTATTACATGTATTAGAAATAATCCTCATCCCCATCACGATTTACGCCTTTGTCGGATCATAATCCTCATGATCACTATCATCCATGTCTATGTCTTCCAACATATGAAGATTGGCGGGATCCATGGGAGGAGGAACGGCGTCAACAACGCATTTGTCCTTAAGTAATTTTTCAAGTAGCGTAAGTCCTTCGCATCTCGAACCTCCTCGTCCTCCTCATCATCAACAACACTTTCATTGTCTACTTCCATTTCGTTGGGCCGGTTATTTCTATCACAAATTTACCTTGTAGCCCATCTTCTTGGAAGAACTCTCCCTCATATGTGTTTGCATTAAAATGGTAATCGTCCCCTGTTTGGGACGGGTAGTCTACCGTGTGGCAATACCTTACGCACAACATCCCAACCCTTAAGCCGCTCGTCGTCTTTGGCAACACCATGGGAGATAATAAACTTGTGTGGCATGTTGAGCCACAATGTAGACATCATCTCCGGCCATCTCGGGAATCTTGTCGAATCTGAACAATCCCAAGTTGTTCGAGGTCGAATTTGTTATTTCGAGGATCGAACCAATAGCACTTAAACACGGCGAGGGAGCAAGCCATTTAGAGCCGGGAAATGTAGCTCGTATATTTCTTCAATTCTTCCATAATAACCTTTAGTGCTAGTTCCATCATCACCTTTAGTGAAAACTCCGGTATTTGTGGTTTTTTGGTTTGGGTCGATTCTCTCATAGCTCGTTGTATGGTAGCGATATCCATTCACATCATAACCGGTAAATGACCTAACCCCGGTCTCAAAGCCATTGGCAACCCGTATGAGCTCGGGATGCATACCGGATCGATGCGTACTTTGCAAGCTCAAGCGAGGATAAATGAAATGAGACGGTTCGTTAGCATATCAAACGAGGCGTTATTTAACACGAATTGGGCAAGACGGCGTTTGAACCAACTAATGAAATCTGGTTTTCCATTGCCAGGCACCACCTCTAAGCGGGCGTCCAATTCATGTGCCGGCGGCGTTCGTTGGCGCCGATGTGCCTTTGAAATTTCCTATACCAACGAGAGACAAAAAGGGTTGGATGCGGGATATTAAGTACTACAAGACAAGTTGGTTCTACGCTTAGAGTTGTGACTTCATCATGCGTAAGGAAGCACTTCGTCCGGGTTGAAAAGTATATAATTCATTATCTTGATCCACTCTCGATTTGTCAAGATCTTTATTTTTGAACCACTTGCACGTCCTAGTTCTCCTTGGAAAAGGCCGAGGGTTGATTCATTTTCATCGGCATTGTAACGAGGGGGGGATGTAATGCGAGCTAGGAAGGTTGTCACCATAGTATTTTTGATGTGAAGTCGACACCTCTGCCCGAACCTTTGCTTACCGATGGAACCCTCAATCTTACACTTATTTTTACGATCGGCCCGAACATGCTTGAACTCTCTCAACAACATAGCACCAACGAAATGCGGGGCCACCCACCCTTGCCTCGTATGGAAGGTGCAAAATCAAATGCACCATCGGAACGAAGAAGCACGGCATCTTGGGCAAGGGAACTTGCCGTGCACACACCAGACCCGCAGAATATCCCATACGCCAAGAAATCATGCGAGGGAGTAGTGGTACCACACGTACATCACGAAATTTCTCTTCAAAGCTTCGATTAAACGTCCAAAACCCTTCATTCCAACCTTTGATCAATTCATCAATCCACGGGCTCTATGAACACACCCATTTTATTTCGGGTGGCGGGAATTATCAAAAGACAAAAGAATGTTCTTCGGTTGAAAGCGAGGCGCCGGAGGCGGTCAGATTCGGGATAACGAATACTGAGGCCAACAAGTGTATGGGGCAGCCATCATTCCATAAGGATTGAACCCATCATTTGCCAGCGTAACACTCACATTACGAGCCTCCATAGCTTTGTCGGGATGAATATTGTTGAAATGGGTCCATGCTTCGGCATCGGATGGGTGTACCATCTTATCGGGCTTGTAGCGACGCCCATCTTTGTGCCATGTCATGCATTTTCGCGAACTCCTCGGTCATGTACATCCGTTGTAACCTCGGTGCGAAGGGAAGGTACCGTAGGATTTTTCACGGGGGGACCTTAAGCTGCCTCTTCTCACCGCCTTCACGGGGTCTACCCCTATGAACCTTGAGGATTTACACTTTGGACAGGTCGCGTATCATCTTTGTACTCTTTCCTAAATAAGGCGCACCCGTTCTCACAAGCATGTATCTCGCTCGTATGGCATCTTGAGTACCTTGAGGAGTTTCTCGACTCATACATGTTCTTTGGCAACCGCGTGACTGGCGGAAGCAAGCCCCCAAAGATCGTCAACATGTCGGTGAAGCCGTCTCGAATAATATTGCATCGGGCCTTCAAGTCCATAAGGCGTGAAATGGCATCTAGTTTGGAGACCTCACAATAGTCGTGAAGGGCTTTACGTGCCGCTTTGCAACATGGTATAATAGGCCTTTGCGGTTTCTTACGGCTCCTCCTCCCCCTCATCCCCAAGTCCTTGCTCAAAGTTTCCGGCATGAAAGTCATCTATCATGTCTCCTATCCCGCATCGAAGCAAGATCATCGATCGTTGCCTCACGACCTCGTCTCTCATACGCTCGGTTTCACCATGGAAGATCCACGCTTATAGCCCGCCCCATCCATACTTGGGAAGATGTTTAGACATGTCCTCCTTACTTTGCCTTTTTTTATTGTCACAATTCTTGCCACGGACACCAAACCTTACTCGCACCTCGAGCATTACGAAAAGCATAATCCACGAAAGCACCGCTCTTGCTAACCCATTCACGGTCATATTCTCCAAAAACTCCTCCGGCCGTCGTATATCCACGCACGGTCATCCATTCTCTATCATTTCAGCGAGAATATAAGAATGCGGTGCATCTACACAACGATCCTACCATCTAGTAGGTGAAGATAGGTCCTAATCCCACCCGAGGATGCGTAGATGAGGTCGGTTCCATGCTCCACTCCTATCAGGGCGAAATTTCCGCAGCACCTCCCCTTGTTCTCCTCGAATACCGTCCTCCCCGAGAGGGGTTGTGTATTCGAAGAACAACGGGAGATCTTCTTTGAAACTCAATCGGGCGAGTGGAGCATGGAACAAACCTCATCTATGCATCCTCGGCTGTCCAAAAAACGTGGACAATTCGAAAGAGATACGGTTATAGGTATGCGGGGGATGCGCATACTTCCAACCGTATCTCTTTCGAACGGAGACGCCTAAGCGGCTGCACGATCTAGCTATGACCATGACACGGAAGGAGGGGTGATACCTAGGGTCGCGGTGGAGTCGCTACTCGGCGAGGAAGAAGATCGGGGCCGCCAAGGGACTCGGGTCGGCTCGGCAAGGCACTCAACTCCGCTCAGAAGGGCTCCTCTGCATAAAAACAAACACACGGGATCGGTTGAAAATTTTCGACAGAACCTCCCCTCTGCGGGGAGGTTTCCAATACACAAACAAAGCACACGGCACGATGGCCGACAATCACATCCGAGGCACGATGGCCAACAATAACATTTGGGCCCGCGATGGCGGGCACAACTGTGAAGGTGAAAACGACGACGACGGGGGACGGGACGGACGAACTCACCACGGGCGCGGCGGGCGGCGGCGGTGCAAGGTGTGCCAGCGCGGCGTCGGGTTTCTACGTCTGCCCGGGCGGCGGCGTTAGGACCTCCCTTCTCCTTCCTTCCCCCTCCTCCCTTCTCCCCCCTTCCTCCTCCTTCCTCCTCCTCCTCTCCTCCTTCCTCCTCCTTCCTCCTCCTCCTCTCCTCCCTTCCTCCTCCCTTCTCCTTCCTCCTCCTTCTTCCTCCTCCCTTCTCCTTCCTCCTCCTTCCTCCTCCTCCCTTCTCCTTCCTCCTCCTCCTCCTCTCCTCCCTTCCTTCCTCCTCCCTTTCTCCTCCTCTGCCGGCGCCCCCCCCGCCCCTCCTCCCTCCTCCTCCTGCCCGGCGCCCCTCCTCTTTCCTCCTCTGCCGGGGCCGTGAGCGGGCGGGGCGGGCGAGCGGGGCCGGTGCATGTGCGGCCCGGCGGTGGCCGTGGGCGGGGCGCGGCCGGTGGAGCGGGCGCGGCCGGGGGAAAGCGGCCTTGCGGCGGCGGGGCCCGGCGGCGGCGTGTGTGTCTCTCATGTGTGTGTTCGCGTGTGTGGGTGTGAGTGTGAGTGTGAGGAGCGTGTGTGTGGGTTGACTTTGTTTTTAAAAAAAGAAAAATTGAGATTTCCCGTGATGGATGCGGGCGGATCACGGGGAAAGGAGGCCTCTTTCCGTGATCCGGCCCGGATCCATCACGAAAATAAGAAGCTTTTTAAAAAAAATTCTACCGCCGACACACGACATGAGGGTCCCATCGGCCCCCTTTCCCGTGATTACTGACCTCAAGCTCACGGGAAATTAGCTGAAGTTCAGTGTGGAGCTGCTCACGGGAAATGGAAATTTCGAGAAATTAAAATTATTCCTCAATTTCTTTTTCTAACATATATATTTTCAAACTTTGATCAAGATTACTTTAAAAATACCTTATCACATACACTCACACATACATATTTGATCCTTTACGGAAAAAAATGCCATTATTTTATGTGTTTCTATCTATTTTTTTAAAAATTGTATTTACTTCACTACAACAAAAATTATAATAATTACCAATTTAATCCAAAAATTCTCGAAAGTAGACATTACATGATATCCGAGGTATGTTGCATGTAGAAAAAGTTTCAGTAGCCAAACCACAACTTGACCGCCACATCGACATGAAATGATACGAGATCATTCTCAACAAACATGAACCTTCTACGTAGATGTTGGAGCCCTGTGAACATCGTGCGTGCCAACTTGTGCGAAACGTTCCAAATTTTTTTATCATAGCCTCGGCATAAGATATCATGACAGATTATCAAATTTCATGATTTTTTTGCACATCGGTTTATTTTCTACAATTTTTAGACCACTCGAGCGAGGGATTAGAGTTGATGATTTCGTACTAAGATGTTTTGATTTCATTATTTTTTAAATGCAAGGCCTTACATTGTGTTGAGTATGAGGAATATAAATTTTCTACTAATTTGTTTCAAAAATTTGAAGCACTTGTAGTTCAAATTTGGCCTCATTTCATAAATTCCCATAAAAAGAGGATAATGAACTAAATATATCAAATAAAGTTAATAATTCACCAAACTTTAATATTGAGTGCCATATGATGTGGAACAAGTGTAGAAAAAGTTTGGAGATGAAAATCAAAAAAAAAATTTCCGTGAGCCAATTTACCGTGAGCGGGGTACCTAGCTCACGGGAAATGGGGATATTTCCGCGGAGGCCTACTATTTGGCCCACGGGAAAGCCTGCTCACGGGAAAGGGATATCCCGTGAGCTTGACGGTGCTCTCACGGGATATCGACACGTAGGTGACGGAGGGGGGGGGGCTCCGCGGTGGTTAGCTTTCCCGTGAGCCCCTTTCTCACGAAATCGGATGGGATTTTCCGTGAGCTATGACTCACGGGAAATACGATTTCCGTGATCTATTATTTCCGTGATGTTTTTCGTTTGGCTCACGGGATAGGTACTGATTTCCGTGTTTTGTTCCTCTTAGATCACGGGAAATGGTTTTACGCCGACGGGATATCGCTGGAATCCGGTAGTGTTAAGTACTAGTGGATGCCTGCCACCATTAAAGTATTAGTGGAGGCTGATGATTTAGAGGTGGTTGATTATGAGCTGGTTGTCAAATATGACACTAACATGGATACTAGGATAGACATATATAGCAGAGTACGTAAGGGTCTTTGAGGCTAGCATGTGCTAAGCAGAGAGCAGCATATATTAACTATGTGAACTTTTTATTTCTTCGATTTTCACAAATGTAATTTATTTTTCTTATGGAATATTTCACTTTTGATGCTATGAATAATGGCAGCAAGAATAGCAGTTCTCCTGGTTAAGGTGTTCATCTGCCTATATGGTAGTGCAGATTTCATAGTAGCAGTTCACCAAATGATGTTAATCATATTTCGCTTGAAATGTTTCTTTAACACAACACTACAGGAAACTCAAATTGCCTTGGTAGCCAACAATTTCCTTGGTTACATGAATGCAAAAAAGACACATGCTTATCAGTTTGGCACATGTATAATGATAATGGAAAATGCAATTTCTGCCTTAAACTTTATCTGAAATATGGAACAAAAGAAGTTTTTCTTGAACAAAATGGTAAAAAGATGTTTACTTAAGTCTAAAATTTACTGCCTTCACTCACTCTAGTAGACAGAAGTACACAAAAATTTCCTGTTGCAAACAGATATTCCAGTTGCATACAGGCTATAGCAGTTGTTGTGAAGCGTGCCAAGCTTTGAAATGTTAACACTAGGCATCTCGACCTAAAATTTATTTCCTTCACATACTCCGGTACACAAGAGGACGTAAAGTAGCTCAAAAAATTAAGTGACTGTCCTAATATTCAATGCAAGATAAAACATTTCATCTCCCCATAGTACCTTTACTGAACTGGAAATTGTTTCTGCAAGCAAGAAGGGAACATTGTAGAACTTACCCTTTTTTTGTTGAAAATACACAGCTTTATTAAGAAGAATAGTTACAAGGGTTTGCAACATGAAAAGCCCGAGCTACGTAGTTTCGTAGTCATCTTATACAACAACTGTTACAACCAAAGAAATGTGGGCTACCAATCCATTGTGGATGTGTCTGCAAGTGGATCATAGTAACAACAAAGGGCTACGACAAGACACAGCTTCGGTTGGTCAAGAGGACAAAAAGTGATGTAGCATGCATGCTGCGACCATCATCTCTTCTACCTCCAGACCATCTATGTATCTTACATATGAGACAAGTTGATACCTTTAACAATTTGAAACTGATCTCTACAATTTATGCAAAGAGAAATTAATATGATATAGAACTTAATCTAAACAAAGCGACCATGTAAACAATGAGAAAGACTAGCCTCAGCCCTATGTAACATGTCCTCCTGAAGTATGAGGAAATGCGCACAAAACCCAAAGTATAGAATATTCTCTGGATTCATTTCCTTGAACTACTACAATTTAGTGATGAATAATATCTCTTGGACACAAAACACACAAGATGATAGACTACATGATAATCCAAACCATGACATAGACTCATGATCTGATGGACAGCAACTCAACATTGCATATACTCAGTTCAAAATAAAACATTGTGCCCCAACAACAGAATGACATATTGGATTGAGCCACTGAAAAGAATTATTTGACAATAGTATTGTTTGCTTCTACCAGCATATAAATCGTGGAACATGATGAATGTCCTAATGTATCTCAATCCTAGACATTCCACAGGCGGTCCATGACATACAAAAATTTCACATGTAAATAAGCTACATGGTGGCTATGAGGAGCACCTATTGCACGATCATGTTGGAATTGAAACCTGCAGTATAGTACTATTTATAATGAAGAAATATGCTCTCTCTCTCTCTCTCTCTCTCTGTCTCACACACACAGACACACATACCACATACACATGCACACACTCTCTCTTTGTACCTCTCCTCTCTCTCTCTCTCTCCCTTTTCCATATATGCCGTAGCTCGATCTAATTTATGACTATAGCATCACCACCTTCAGTGTCCTACATT
Source organism: Hyparrhenia diplandra (assembly GCA_015847255.1). NCBI lineage: Eukaryota > Viridiplantae > Streptophyta > Magnoliopsida > Poales > Poaceae > Hyparrhenia > Hyparrhenia diplandra. The sequence goes on along the minus strand of JADLZK010007594.1, from coordinate 909,076 downwards.
AACCATATTTAATGTCGGCATATCTATAAGAACAGTGGGTAAAGGCATTTCCATGCAATGCTAAACGAGCCTAGTTAGTTGTGCCTAAGAGGGAGAGAGAGAGAGAGAGAGAGAGAGAGAGAGAGAGAGAGAGATTTCCCCATCATATATATAGTAGTATATACTGCAGGTTCCAATTCCAGCACGATCATGCTATAGGTGCGCCTCGTAGAGAGCTGATAGCTTATTCACATACGAAATTTTTATGGACCGCCCGTGGAATGTTTAGGATTGGGATACATCAGGACGTTCATCATGCTGCACAGTTTCCATGCTGGCAGAAGCAAGCACTGCTGTCGTCAAAAAATGCTTTTCAATGGCTCAATCCAATATGCTGCCCGTTCACTACGGATGGCTTGGGAACAGATAGATGCCTTTCAGTTTCACCGATGTTTATCAGTTTGGATTGGTGCCAGAGGAGAAGTCCCATAACCTTCTTTTTTCACTAACTGAAGCTTTGTCGAACAAATATACTACTACACATTCTTCTCATAATGTTTTGATGTCACGAGGCACATAACTATTGCTGTGTAAGATGATTCTGTAAACACAATAGTCTGAGTGCCTCTCGCATCTCATGTTGCAACCACTTTTAGATATTCTCCTTTATACGTGTTTAATGAGATTTGGTACAAATTTTGCTAGTTTGTACACATACTCATAAATGCTACTAAAAACCATTTCGTGCTTCTAGTAAGTACATGTATATCCACATGCCATTATTTATGTACGAGGATAGAACAAAATAAATAAGCAAACTGAACGGCCTTATACATTGTAACCAAGTGAAATGCAAGTGACACTGACAATTGATTTTATGGATAAATGTAGATGAAATTGACGGTTTATTTTTGCCATGGAAAGCATTGCTGGTCATCAAGTTGTCACTGAGTGTGGGCCTGTGGTGGCTCGGGTGGGCTCAAGAACACAAGACAATACACAACAATGTATATATCGTGGCTCACGCTATCAGAGCTCAACGTCTTGTCGTAGTTATTCTTTGCATTCAAGAGCACCCAAATAGAAAGATATTTAGCAGGGAGTGGCTCGGTGCTATGCTATGGCTCGGCGGTGAGGTTTCTTCGAGGGTGAGGAAGATGAATGCCACTCTTGCCGAGTTGTCATGGGGAGAAACACTCGGTAGTTCCTATTGGCTTGCTCTGGTTTGTCCTCTATCTTCGTCCTCCCCCTATAGGATCCAACCTCCCTCTAAAATACTGAGGAACATCAGGTAAAAAGTGGATCGGTGTTATGGCCTATGTTTATGTGCACCGATGTCCAGGAGGGCCTTGCTGTGCCGTGGAGTAGTACAACAATGGTTTCTCTTGGTGGTGCCCATTTTTTCACTGGCGGTTCATATGGAGCGGGGTCAGTAGAAACAAGTATCTGGGCCCATAGTTAAAAACCACTAGTGAAAATTGGTTTTTATACGCAGATGACAAAAATAACCATCAGTATAATTTTATCTTTTCTAGAGGCGGGTAACATAATGTACTGCCCGTGAAAGTAACATTTTCCATGGTGCAAAGTTATGTCAGCTGACAATAAAGCTAGTCTTCAGGTAACTCTGGCGAGTCATATTACAGGAAACCAAATATTTAGCTTGGCACCAGCTTGTTTGAATCCATACCTGAATGGGATTGTTTTACAATACATGGGACCTAGCACTCCTCGGCCTTGTCCCTGCTCTGCCTTAGTCTATGGAAGGAGATCCTTGGTAGTTGGCTTCACGGGGTTAGAGAGCAGTCCGAAAAAGGATCGCCATCCACTTCTGTCAGATTTCCAAACGCCTTGCCTCACTATTTGATCCGCTCGTTGCCTCTCACGCTCTGGCCCAATTGGTGGCATGCCCAACTCAATGCTGTGACAAGAAATCTCAAATAAAACAAAGAGCAGGGATGCTCTTGATCCCAACAGTCGTGGTTCGCGTCTGCTGCCACCGCCAGCTGCTGCCCGCTGGTCCTCACCATCTTCCACAGCACCAGACCTCCTAGCAGGCGCCAAACCTGCAGGTCATTCACTTTTATAATTGTCGTTTTTGTCCGGTCCAATATAGTACTTATGCGAATACGACAACGGGTTTTAGTTTCAGCTCGAGGGCACTTTGTTAAATGATCACTTTTGTCATGCCATCGCCACCCTCATTTGTACGAGACAAATCCACATGATGTAACCTAGCCATCAGTTTGCCTTTTGTTTAGCTTTTTCTGACCACAAAACCTGAACTACCACCATAGGTAAGCCAAAGGATACAAGATTCTCTGAATTTCTGAGTTCCATAACAACATGGGGAACAAGAAAGGCACCATATTCTCTCTGTGGAAAAGGATAAGTAACACAGGTATAAGACTACTTGTAGTTGACATCTTACTAAAATAGAAAATATGAAAGCCATCCATAGAAAAATCTTGGACTGAAGAATTAATGTACGTACGAGTGCTAGATAACCATGCTAGAATGCTAGATTGTTTATCCACGAATTATTTTATGAATATGCGCTTCTTACTTCTTGAATTCATGATGTGTTGTATCGTTCTCTTCCTCCATTGCAGATTCTGTTTTGGGAGGCCAAAAGTACGTGATGACCTACTTCTCCATTATAAATAAGTGATGACACAGACTGCACAAGATCGGCCAATTTCAAGGCAAGCTCAAACGGGGAAGAAAAATATGATGGGGAAGGGGAGGAGATCGACAAACCTCAGATCCAAATGGCGGCGACTTCGCCGAGGTCTATTTTCCCTTCCTTCAAAATTCTTGTGAGCAGTTGAACGTGCCTGCACAAATTACTCCTTCTTTTGTGTGAAAACTAATAATTTATTTTAACACTCTACTTTCTCTAGTAACAATATATGTTTTGAGAACAGAAACAATATAAAGTTTTTAAGAGGGAGAGGATCAAATCTCCTGGGATTGTGTACTTGTTCTATTTGTTTCCATGTTACTGGCTATATGGGTATGCAGAACATGGAGAACCTGGGACGGATGAAACAGGAAGTGGAGAACCCAGAACAATGGTGGCACTCCAGTCCCGACAAAGCTAGTCCAGATGGCTAGAGGGTGGAAATTCAAGAAAGCAATATGTCATGAACTCATCTTGGTGTCAGAGGATGCAAGATGTTTGAGCTTCTGTTTTGCGGGACGTTGAAAGTGGCCATTGTTACTTGTGTTTTTCTGTTTCGTAGTGAGGAACTTTTGTCATCATAAGCAGATTTTTATGTTCTGTCACATTCACAGAGCCCTTAGCTGGTGTTACTGCACAAAAGTTGATTATAGCTCTGAAATTCAGGCTCCACTGTGGAGGTGATGTTGTGGGGCTAAAGGTTTATTGGGGAGTACTCAGTGCAATAAGGCAAAGGATTTTCTTGCTGGTACCATTTATTATATCATTTGAGATTTTCTCATTTCAATAAGAAAACTACAAAGTCTATATAAAGGCACCAACAGTCCTATTCCTATTATATGTGTCCCCTTCTAGTAACAACATTTTTCGTAGCAAAGAAATCAACCAATATATCAAGGGGACATGCTACTTTTACTATTCTATATCACTACTGTTGTCAGTTGTAGGTTTGGGAAGCATCTGGATTATTCATATCACATCAATGCAGTTCGATACAGTATGTGACCAGTCATTACATACCTGGGAGAGAGTTAGTACTCGGAGAAGCCGTGCTCAGGTAGTCAGGAGTCATAATAGTATGTGGCCATTAGGGTACCTTAAGAGTTCCTATGTCGATTTAAAAGCCAGAGTATCCTGTACTGAGATATACCTCGCCTACATTTAGCTTGTAATGTTTGATAGCTGTCATACTGTTGAAACATTGACTATAACGAAGCGAAGCTAGATTGTTTTGATTTGTTTCCTTATGCTATATGTGTGTCTTTCGCTGGCCAATCAGAATCAATGTTAAGTTTATCTATCCATCTGCCAGCAAGACAGTTGTGCCAAATGGCAAGATAGTAGTATCTAATGCACCATGGCCACCCTCAGTGAATTCAGTAGCCAGATACTAAACATATGCACTACTGAAAACTCGAATTCTTCTATGTGCGAAAACACACAGAAAAATACGAATAACAACAGAAAATATTTTTGGGACCCAAAAAGTTTAATATTTGATGACCTAAGTTGATCAGCAATGATTAAAATATGGGTAATGTTATGGTACAAACATTATATACTAGGAGGTAATAGCTCGAAACAATCTGAGCCAGTGATTTATTAGATAAATAAATAACCAAAGAAAACAATATGTTGTGTTCATCTTGTGATGACCTCGAAATCTCAAGGTTCATCTGCTTCATCTATATAACTAGAAGAACAGCAATCCAGAGCATACCGAGGAAGTGTGCGACCTCTGCTACTTAGTCCCTCATTAATTGCAAAACCAATTTCTTCATGCATCCCATTCCTAGTTTCTACTTCCATCGTCAACTTGTGACCCAAAGAAAATTTAAGGGTTGTTAAGCAAAAAAAAAACACACACACACACACACACGCAGAATAATACAAAGAAATATTCTGCTGGTTGAGTGGTATTTATACAGTGCTCGCGTACATTTGGTCCATTTTGCCACGGGCTTAAAGTTTCTTTAATCACAGCAGTATAAAAGTAGCCATCTAGTACCACAACAAGTCTATGTTTAATATTATTGTACATGAGTTAAAAGTGGATACTAATATCTGACTGAAATTTAACAGCCTGAGAATGGAAATCAATTAATAATTCACTTTGGTGGTGATCATGCTACTACAATAAATTTAAAGGAGGTGAGCAAAAATGGAGGCCGACAAAAACATATACTGTGCCGGCTGCCTAGCCATAGATTAACAGGGCGGGCAACCAACATGCCCGTCTTGGAGCCCCAAATCAAATGTTGTGCAAAAGTTTTTTGTGTAGTAGTGTCGGTCCAATTGCTTTATGTATTTGCACCAGAACACATGGCATTTCAGATGTAATCTTACTACTAAAAAAACCCAAATGTCATCGTCTGCTTACCGCTAATCGCTTCACCCGGCGCTAATGACCCCGCTTCCCCTCGCGATAACTCTGCCCGGCTAATAATAGCCTCGCTCACCTCGCGTGAGTCCACCCGTAACCTCCGCCCACGACGACCGCCCCTGCCTGACCCACCAATCTCCTCGCTCGAGGAACAATTATAATAGTTGTGATCTCTTGAACTATCCCTTGAAATTTCTAGGTATGGTGTGTTACCAGGCTTTAATAAGCAAGAAACTGCAGATCGGTTTGGCAAAGAACAAGTTCATGAGTGGCACCGCAGTTATGATATCCCTCCTTCAAATGGAGAAAGACTAGAGATGTGTGCTGAGAGATATGTTGCTTATTTCAAAGATCAGGTATAGTCTGCAAGGCCATTTTACACTCATTCGAAGATACACTATTTACTTGGATTATTGGTCTCGCTGCTACTAACTATTGTAGTATTATTTGTGTGGCTGAGCTAAAGACTGTTGAATTGAAATTTCTATCCTATATACAATGACTGAATTAGACTGTATCTTTGATAGATTTTGTCCAGTCTATATGCATGCATGCGTGATGTTTAGAAATTAGAACTATATTGGTTCTTTCACTTCTGTCAGTACCATCTTAAGAGTTAGAGTTCTATATATGAGGGTTCTTGTATCATAGAAAAAATGACAGCATGTCCTTACCATTTATTTAAAGAAATGAACATGGCACGTCTGCATTTTCTGTTAGTACCATTTTTCAGTTCCTTTTTCCTTTCCTTTTCAGTAGTAGTTATCGGTTATATGCAACCCAAATTGGTTCATTTGGGCTTGCACTCTTTATCTGAATATATAGTACAATTGGTAACACTTTTACCTTTGATTAGGCCTTGACTGAAGAGCATGTTAACTACAACCTACTTGCAAAATGCTAGATATATGAATGAAGCAGTTTTCCATTCCAAGGCAACCTGACGAAGCTCTTTGACTGTTGAGTTTTTTTTTTCTTAGCAAACTTTAGGTACAGATGCAGTGAGGATGGCATGACTACAATCACTACACCACAACACCATAATTGCCGCGGATGATCTGACGCTAAAAGCCACATATAGCATCAGATGATCTGATGCTACAAACATATAGCGTCAGACTTCAGCTGACGCTTTAAGTCCTGACGCTAAAAATCTTTAGCGTCAGACCATACTTTTTGCGTCAGACAATCTGTTGCTGGGAATATTTTTAGCGTCAGATGGTTCGGCGAGATCCTTTGAATGCATTAAAAAAAAGGCCATTTGGTGGCAAATTAATAGAAAACTAACATCATTGTACACATTTCTCATCCAAATACTCATTCCTGATCAAAGCGCAAACACTCAGAGACATACATATATTATCGGCCATTACAAACATGAAACATTGATTAATTAATGATAAGTATATAATATCAGCTATCTATATCCAAAGAGAGTAGCACGTAATTCAGTTGAGTGGAAAATCATCCACCAACCTGCTAACTAGAACCGTAGCAGACTTGCCAACTCTATGGGAAGCTCTAAAGTCCAAAAAGTTAACTATTCTCCATTTTCTCTTCTTGGTTCAGCAATACCACCGGCAAGAATCCCCAATGTTCTGTAATCTGCTGACATTCTACAAATTTGAAGGAAAATTCATAAGTTCCTCAAAAGAGGCATAAATTAAACTAATGACATTCAGAATGGAATGGCAACTACTTGAGCCCATTTTTATATACCATTGAAACTTCCATAGCAACTAAAAGTCAATAAGCAGCAAGCATATTTAAACTAAAAAGGCATGGTCCTGGTTTCAAGTAGAGACAAAAACTGGTGCACAATCGGCTCTGCTCTCTACAAATGAGTCAAAAATTTTTCTATGGCATGTCTCTGTATATTGCAAGAAACAAAATTCATGGCATATTGCTAGAAATAAAATTCATGGAAGCAACAGGCTAGCAGCATATTAGCTCATATCAGCTCAGGAGCAAAATTCACTTAAGTTATGTTGGCCAGTCAAGCAACAAAAATCATGACAGTAAATTGGTCAAAATACATGTAAATCACTGAAGTTGTTACAAGCATATGAGCACATCTGCAACCTGATACTAGTGCAGATGCATATACTACATGGACTGAACAGCATTGACACAATTGACCATCCATTCATGTTATTCCAGATTGAGGTAAACAAGTTGTCAGGCTTGAAGGTTAGATGTGTACCTGCAGCATTGGAAGGCGGAGGCATTTAATCCAGCTGAGAGAAGAAAGCAAAACCCATGGCATTGGCGTTGTCCTCCTCTGAACCCTTGGCCACGCCTTACGCATGCCAGAATTATTTTCTGAAATTGCTAAATCATTTGTCCATTGGCTAGTTCTATATGATGGATCAGACATTGCACTGATATCTAAACACCACAAAAAATAAGACCGTTAATTCTATACCATTGTATTGATATCTAAGCACCGCAAATAGATAAATATGCTTATTTTTATAAACATATTTATTTGAGATATCAAAAAATAGTCATGCAAATAGCTAATAAAGCTGTACAGAATTTATCCAAATTAGCCAATAATTCTGAATTTACCTACAGCCGTGCTGCACTACTACTGTACTGAACCAAGGCAAGCAAACAGCTAAGCTGAAGTTAAAGGTTTTAACTAAACTCTATTTGGCTAACAATAGTGCTCATATATCTTTGACTATTCTATGCGACCAGATACTTGTGCAGATGTATATACTACATGTATATACTCCCGCTGAACTCAATCACAAACAGATTAAGTCAATGATTAAAAAGTGTCCAACAACTGGACTCCAAATAGATTTAAGCACAGTGAAATGAAGCATTCAGTTCTATTGAGTTGGGGTGATTAGTGAGTCTATGAGCAGGCATAGAGGAATATAGATGGTTCTGTAATTAAATACCAAGTAACATCTCAGAAAAATTTGAAACTCGAGCCATATAAAAGAAATACATGAAACATAGAAGATTAGAACTGGATTCACTTTCTTGCCTCTCTGATCGGTGTCTCTGATCACATGACCCACTTAATTACAGCGACTAAAAGTCATGCATCACTCCTGCATTCTCTGTACAATATTTCATTCACTTTGGACTGCCTTCACCCATCTTTTGTAGCCTAAGGTTCACAAAATGACAATTAACTAGCAGAACATGCACGGTGCCAACTAGCAGATCAGTTAACTAGGATAAAGTTGGTGTCATTCAATTTAAATTTACATTTGGCCATTCAAGCTACAGATTTTATTGACTTCAATGTCATATACTTATCTACAACATATAACAGAGGTTGTCTCTCAGAGTGGTCAGCTGTATTGGCTACCCTTCATGTCAAAAACTAGTTCTCTAGTTAGACTTTATCTTTTTGCAAGGGTATATGGGACTTGAAGTTCATTACTCACCTAGCTCTGTAAAATGATGACATTTTGGTAATCCAATATACATAGGCTATCTAGATGAACTATCTGCAAGTGAAAAATAGTGCTCAATTTAGAAATGAAAACTGCAAACCTATGTACTGATATCAAAATATTGCCTGCAGCATCATGTCCACTAAATGATGGTGAGAGGACCGGTTCCTTACCATCACAGATTGGATCTGAGGGAAGCCGTGCTGGAACTTGGAGGACCAGTACCTCATCTCACTGTTACTGAAGTACTATTAAACCATGGAATAGTAAAAAGTGTACATCACACACCATCTATCTCAACATCAAGGGTTTGAATAGCACTCCTGATTTCAGAAACCTTGCTTGTACCAATGTAAGTCCTTGGATTTGGGGGTAGAAAGCCTATTGGAAAATAGAAAGGATGAGGAATACTGTACTTTGTAGAAATAAGAAAAAGCAAGGCATATGCCATGTGGTTTTTATATCATGCTTACATATAAAACCATAAAAATAAAGCCTGAGCTAAATTCAGATATCTACTAGTCTACTGTACTATGAGCCTAAAGTTCATGATCTCTAATATAATGTAGTGATTAAGTTTATAACATAAAAGAATCTCAGATATTGTCAAATCATTAGGCAGAGCATCTATAAGATTCACATAAAAGAACATTTAATTAAAAAAATATTTTTCAGACAGAATTATACACCCTGCAGTTTTCAGAACACATTGCAAAAATGTTACAATCTCAAGCAGGCACAAACAAATTCATTTTGCTCATCTATAGATGGGTTTCAAATGATCTCGTATACAAAGCACTGACCAAAACTGTATACTACTGTTGATGTGGAAGGAGATCTCCTAGGTGCTACACTATATAATGGGAAGGTCAGAAGCACTTCTGTACCTCCAAATCAATACTATTAACAACATTTGTGTGCATGTCTAAACTACAAAGGCTTCAATGACAATTTCACCAAAAGCCTAACCAATATGCTGTTCCAGGCCAGTAGCACAGAGCAACAAAGAGCACATATCTGCATCGCAAATCAATGCCATTTCTCATAGTAATTTCATTTTTCCCTTTTCTCCAATCTCAGTCAATAGAAAAGTAGATTTCCCAATCCCTTCAGTTTTTGGGCCACTGCAAACTGCTAAAAATAGGGGAGATCCAGATCTTACCGTAAAATGAAGGGTCACAGTACTAGCTGATGGTTGCCATCGCTGCTGCCGGAGGAGCTACGGCGTAGCAGCTAAAAATAGGAGATCCAGATCAATACACAACTGCTACACCCTGCCCACACGCGTCGCAGGAAGGGCTCGCCCTGAGCGCATGCACAGCCGGTCGCCGATCTGTAAGCGCAGCCCGAGGAGCCGTGTCCTGTCTGCGCGCTGTAGGGAGACAATGACCCGCACGGGGAAGCCGGGCGCCGGGCTGCCTGTGGTGCCACCGGGCGCCGCCCCTGATCCACACGGCGTGCGGGCCCTTGACCCGTGCGTGCCAATTGGAGGGGCCGCGCCCCCGCCGAAGCCCCGATCCACACGCCAAGCCAGCCGGGAGGTGCCGCGCCCTGCCTACACACCGCCGGAGGGACTCATCCCTACAGGATCTTGCGTCATCCGGAGAGAGAAGTCAGAGAGAGAGAAGTGGTTTGGGGGCGGCGCCGTCCGAGAGCTGGTTGAGGGAGTTGATGGCTCACACCTAGGGTTTTGTATGGGAGGCGGCATATCGAGCCGTCCAAGATCGATTCAATGGCCACAAGCGAAACTTGCTTCAAATTGAGCTGAGGTGGGCTGCATCCATGATATGGGCTTCATCTATTAGCGTCACGCACAGCAACGCCATATTTTTAGTTTTAGGGTCGGACAACCCTAACGCTTACCTATAGCGTCGATAAAGAACTTCGCTAAATGAGGATTTAGCGTCGAGATGGTCCGTGAGTTATTTTTAGCGTCGGATCATCCATCAATATAAATAATTTTTAGCGTCGGATGGTTTGATGGTGATTCGGTGTTGTGGCATAGTGAATTTGTAACCTTCAACCTTGTCATAGATTTGATTTGGATAGCTTATACAGTTTGTAACCTTCTTCAACATATATTAGTCAAAATATAGTGACCCTTTTGTCTATTTTAGTAAAAATAGTGTTGTCGATGTTGTACCATATATGATAAGCTCCATGTTCTATTCACATTATTGGTTACTGTAAGTCAACTCTTCAAAAATGCTATGAACTATATTCATGTTTCTTACATGGGAGGTTGTGTAACTTGATGATATCCCTATTTCCATGGGTTAGTTGTACATAACATTTATCTAGGACTAAAAGGAACTAATGTTCTGGATATAAGATTCCTCTTATTCCAATTATAACAGTTTTAGCTAGGTAGAGCCAAAAATAGCAAAGAAAATCTTCAATTTATTGAAATTTTGTAAAAAAAAAAAAAAAATAAAAAAATCCACCGCCTCTAAATGTAGCACACTGTTTCCTTTTTCATTTTGCTCAAAACTAAAACGATGACTAGATAAAAGAATTTGAAAGCTGCACTTAGTCCTTTGTCTACCCGAAGTGAGTACATGGTATGACATGCTTGACAAGATATATTCGTTGAATGTTCGAAGTCAAGGAATTGGAGAAAAATCTGTGGAGAGCACTACACCCGTTGCAAACGCCACGGGCATTTACCTAGTTTGTTTAAATGCTAGTAGTAGTGTTGCTATCTTTACCATCACTGTTATAACAAATTGAAATGAAAAATCAGCTTAATTATACACATGTAAATATTTCCATTCACCAAAATTATGTATCCACGGTTGCATGTAGGACTCTAGGATGCACCATGTAGTGGGATGAAAACTCGCTTATACTCAATGTCGTATGCGGTGGCTCTAAGTGCCTGTTGGTGTATCTGTGTTACGAATGGCTAGAGCTGTGGGGTTGTGCCCATAACAAGAACAGCAGCAGTAAATATATATGCTGCCTCCAAAAGTGTGCATAGGTTTTCCGCAAAAAAAAAAGTGTGCATAGGTGACAAGTCTTGTGTACTTGAATTGTAGATAGAGGAGGTGAAGGGTGTTCCTTAGTTTGTAACTATAAATTAAGATGATTTAATATCTTATCGTGTTCCCTAGGATGGTCTTGCCATAATAGGCGCAAAGTCATGCATTTCAACTGTTAATAGAAAAATTCTTGTTAAATTATAATTAGAATTATGCAACTACCTTATAGACACTGCTACTAATAGTAATTGTAGATGCAGCAGGTAACCTTCCACTTTTAGATCGACCATTTGGTGATCATGCAGCTGGCTCTACAGATTGGACTACTACAGGGGCAAATAGGAACATAAACCAGACATCTCTAGAAATCGAGTTTGTAGATGCAGCTCAAAATATAAAGAGTCATGCAGCTGGCTCTAGAAACCGTTCACTTAGAAATTATTATTGTAGACGGACAAAGAGGTTTGGGAGAATCACCCATTGTTGGGGGTGCCTTCATATATATAGAGTCATGTACAAGTGTAGTGTGCACGCTAGCTAGAAATAGGCAATACTACACTAGCTGTACAATAATCCTAATACCCACCCGTGGTCCTAGCGTGAGGATCACGAACGCACATACTGGTCCAAAAATCCCAAAACAACTGTATAGGAGACCATTGGTCATGATATCGGCGAACCGGTGTGCCGAAGGGACACGGAGAACGCGAACTTTTCCCAATACACTACCTGTACAATAATCCTAATATAATCACTCAGAGAGACCCTACAAGGTTGCCACACAAGATTTTTGGCAGGAGTGTAGGCCCAGGTGCTTGAAGCAGTGACCTAGAGGCCCGAATCTATCTCCTCTAACAACACCATCCATAAGTCGCCTGTGTGCTTATGAGATGCATTCTCCTCTTGGGGTCAGCCAGTGCATTTTACTCTGTAAAAATTATTTGATCAAGAAAATATGTTCTACTTGAAGCATATATATGCACAGACTTGGAACAAAAAAGATTGAACCAGTGTAATTAGACGATGAAAATCTATATACATACAAGCATCAAAGTATTAAATAAACCGGACCCTGGAGTATTTGTCACTATATATGCATTCTTGCAATCTCATTCCGTAGTATGTTTTTCCCATAATTGTTTTCCTTTTTGTTCCCAGATAGAATGGAACGGACCAACAAAACTAGCTGGCCATAATATTATATTAATTGATCTTGGAAGGAATCCTGAGCTAACAGAATACAATAGTGCACTGAAATATGGAGATATGATGTATACCGCCACACCAAAATGAACATATGTGAATTGGTGAAATATGGATATATATATATGCGATGTATACCAAGCACACCAAAATGAACCAGAAACATCTATGTTATGGATTTCTCCAACAACTGGCCGTTAGTTAATAAACTTTTGCCTTGCTGCTCATAAAATGACTAAAGTTCTAATATTTAAGGAAATGGGGAACAATTTTGTATAGAGACCTGTGACATATATTAGTGTTGGTAAAAAAAATGTTTATTGAGTCATGCACATACACATACAACTGAATACTAACTGATGACTTGCAAATTACTTGATAACTATACAAGAACTAAAACATTCCTTTGACTCTTTTCTCACTAACATGGATGCATGTGAGCCGAATAAATAGAATTTGTTAAATAACAGGAAACATATATTCCAATGAATCAAGAAGGACAAAATGAAGGTCCACAGCTTGACACACTTTTTGAGAGAATTGAACTGATTTCAGATCAATCAATTGCACTAATAGAACATATGGAGCCCATGGAATAAAGAACAAGCCTCGAAGTGGCAGTGCATCAGACATTCGGCAGACCCTTGATACCACTGTTCATACCATTATTTTGATGGTTAGTGTAGTCTCAACCCCGAAATTACTTAACTATTTCTATAGCTGCCACATCAATAAGATTAACTTTCGCTATATTCTATTTTTAAACAGCGTACCAAGTGACAGACATTATCTGTTTATTAGCAGCAGCAACACGTACTATTTAAAAAAACATATTTAAAATGCTAGAGATCAAATACTTGCTGGAAAGATCATACAAAGCACTGTATTGCCTCCATAGCATACTGAACCAATTTGTGTGGGACGAACTCCTAAATTGACACCCAAAACTAATGGTCGAACTGAATCTATACTCTGACAGAAACTGTCATTAATATTCAGAAACCGTGTCGCCCTTAATTACATACGAGATCTTTCCATGGTCGCTCCTCCCTGACAACCACGCACCGTCTCGACTAACTGCCACGTTCTGTTGCCAACAATAAGGCAATAGAAACGATGAGAGCAGCAGCAGAATACACTGCAAAGACTAACCATTGCCCTGGATCAACCACTGCATCCTGGATAATGCAAAGGGAACCACGATCTCCATGTCTGGCCCTACAAGCCTCAGTTCCTCCCTAAGATGTTAGTATGGGGACTTCGAACTTGTGCCCGCTACTACAAGTCAAAGATAAATAACACCATCAACTGCTTTATTATCAAGAAGAATGAGAGCAAGGATTTGCAACCATGTTGGGGAATTCTGTGCACAATAGGGCAAAATGAATTGATGTTGTGTTTGTCCCCTCTTACTCCCTGGGTCTAAGATATCGCTGCTGCTGTTTCTCAGCATTTGCAAACACAAATTCTTGATGCATCCCAATCCTACTAGTGACTTTCGTGGAGAACTTGTGACCCCATAAAAAAGAATGTTGAAGACAAAGTGATATAAACAAGTTTGGTGGTGTGGTATTTATACTCCCCAACTATACAATTGGTCTCTTTGTGCTACAGGGCTAGCTTAATAAAGTTGCTTTATTCACAATGACACAACGTTTATCCATCTAGTACCTGTTCCTCCACAATCATTGTTTAACCATATATATATATGGAGCAATATGCCCTAACTAAACATAGGTTTGTAAGTTGCAAACTGACAAGTATAGAGAAAGATTTTTTGCACATCATCTAAGAATAAGTTGAGGTGTATAGTTTTTATACATGAGCTACATGTGGATATTACTACATGTACATGACTACATAGAACTCTTTCATGCTTGGGTGACGTGGGGCAGTAGATGGAGAAGACGGAGAGGCTAACAATTGTCCGTAGGACACCACTGTGTTCAGCATGGACCAATTTTTCTTGGACCATGCAGAGATATAGCCAGCCACAAACCTTCATCAATCACACTATCAGTCTGGGAGCCTCCTATGACGTTAGTTTCTGGACATCCGGAACCTGATCTCGCCACCTCACGCCTGGGAGCAGACGTTCAACTCTGACCTTCAGAACTTCAAGGGAAAGGATCACAAGCATGTTGAGCATGTGAGTTCAGCGGAGGACAAGACGAGTGACGCGGGGGTGTTTGGCCCCCTTGTTCCTCCTTCCCTCCATCACTGCTACTAGAGCCTCTCAGCCAACACAAAACCAATTTCTTGATGCATCCCAGTCCTACTTGACTTTCGTGGAGAATTTATGAGCCTCAACAAATTGAATGTTGGACAAAAATAAAACAAAAAAGAAAAATAAAACCTTTTGTTTAACATTTTCGTCCATCTGCTTCTTTGTCAAATTAATTCGTGAAGCTTCAGTTTATATGTGAACATGTAAGCCACAAGGGTGTTTGATCGAGCAGTGTTGCTCTAGTAGCATTGATTGGGAGATCACAGAGACAGTGTGTCCTGCACCTGTGTACCACACCATTCTTTCTTCGTGAAGCTTGATAAGGTTCATTATGGGTCATAGAATTTAAGGGCGGGGTGTCGAAAGTAATATACCCAGGTGCTACTCATTTAAGTACCACTCGAAGATCTCAGCCCAGAACCACCAGTTGGCGAATGACTGGCACAGGTTCCAGTTTTTCCCCAAGGTTCACCTTTGATGAAAAAAACTGGTAGTGCTATTGCCGTGGGCTAGCTTGTTTACAGTGTCAGTTTTGTTAAATAAGGTGGCAATGGATTCTCTTCCAGTTGCAGTCACAGCAAAGATGGGCAAGCCATAGTTGACCTCGCTGAGGACATCTGATATGCCCGCTTCGGTCCAGTTGCAGTCTGAAGACAACAAGCGGCTCAGAAAACCATAATATGTCTTATTTTAATATTCGAGCATCCAGATTTAAGCCGGCGGCTTGTTGGATTACTGATGCATAATAACTTTCCTGATCTCCTAAAAAATAAGACATATTATGGTTTTTATCATGGACGGCATTGTGTTGTGGAAATTTCTGTATTTTTGTACTGGACACATGAACTGAATTATTGATGGGGGTGCTAGAAATTGATAAGTATGTTTTATTAGTGATAGAGGCTGTTTTAATGTACATGTACGGAAGCACTGATATGGTCATTAATTTAAAATAAAACAACTAACCAGACATAGTTGCTAAAAATATAGAAGAAGCATTCTGAAGGAGTGAAGAGAAAGCTAAATTAAAACAAAGAGTATTGTTGGCCCCTCATTTTTCGCATGCAGTCATTTTGTACATAGTCTATGATAGAGGATATCCAAGAAAAGCAGAAACCATCCGAGTCCCACTGAATAAGAATGAAGCAACCAAGATAGAATTGATGTTGCATAGGCACTACCTTAGGTCTTACCTTTGCCATGCTGCAGAGTACACATGTTTTTGCATGATGGATTGGGAAACATCTGGAGACCTTACAACGCTTTGATACCATGTTCTACTGAATCGAGTTTTTGCCGGCACCTGGGTTGAGGAATGCACATGAGTAACACTATCAGTTTTGCTCTGTTATGAGTTTGGCCATGGTCGCCAGGCGGTAGTTGTGGGGCTTACGTCAACCTGTGTGATAGGTTCAAAACCTGAAGAAAGTATTAGCTACTTTCCCCAGTGGGCCTATAATAACTGGACAAACATTTGCCTCAAATTCTTATAAAGACTTTATAGTTTCTTGAAAAACCTTTTAATTGGTGTCTACAAAATCTACATTATTGCAGGATGTCTTACTTGTTATCAAATAATTAATGTGGCAAATCAATATTAAGGGAAGGTCACATGCTTGCAAAAGAACGGGCATAACATGTAATGATGCATGACAGTGCGCGTAATTATAATGCAGCAGTTGCCTTCGTACAATTACAATGTGCAGCGCGTGCATGCACCAGCAGAACAAAATTGCACGATGTACTCTCTAGTGACAAACAGTAAATAAATTGCCCTTCGTTTCTCTCTATTTAGGTGTTGATCTTCTCCTCTATCTTGTGTTCTGTTTATTGATAAAGCAGCATTCCAAAACTTTATCATCGAGTTGTATCTAACCGATAGGTAAAAGGTGACAAATTATACCCTGTCTATCTATTGTTCTTCTAATACTGAGGTGAACACTGTTTACATAACTTAGATTGAGCACATATATAATAACCGGTGGATGCTTTAAGCTCACAGGTCTGGCAGAGGCAGCCTTGAAGTGCTGCCCCCTTTCTATGTTCATCCCCAAGCAGCTGAGTGCTTGAGACAAATGATGTACCCAAAGCACTGAAACGACGACCCATCATGCAACGATTCTCACATGCTTGGTCCAGAAGGTCTTTGCAAAGCGTGGAAGTTAAACCTCACCTGTGTACCACACAAAATGACCCCTTGCTGGTGATGACCAAAATGTCCGCACGCCCGGTAATACCAAGAACGTACATCTCCTTTGCTTCAACTCGAACAGCAAAAGGCAGATTGGATGGCAAAGTTTGATCCACAACATAGTGATACACTGACACCAGCTAGAGGCTACCATGAGTTTAAGTACATTTTCAGTGATGTGAGGTACATGATAAGGTGGCGGGCCCCATTTGCCAATTCTAACCCTTGTCTCTAGTTACTAGCAGCGTCTCACTGCTCGACTGACCCTACGCGGTCTAGAGCATACTGGGACGTGTGTATTAGGACATCTGGAGTCTGAGGTCATTACTCGAAGACATCAGACACACCGCATTAGAGACGCAAGCATGAAGAGAACGTGTGCGACCAAGGGGGTGAGATGTGCGACACAGGTGTTCTTGGGCCTCCATACTCGTGTTTTGGTGCATATGTGGTACTAGAGTCTCTCAGCAAGTGCAAACCCATTTTCTTGATGCATCCCAATCACACTTTTGACTTTCATGCAGAACTTGGTGACCCTCAGAAAATGGAATGTTGGAGAAACAGAAAATTATATGGAAATTAGTGTTGGTGGTGTGGTATTTATAGTTCCCATGTATATCTTGGTCTTCTTTTGCAAAAGGCATGAAAGTTTTTTTTTAAATAATGTCTATATAAAGGTATCCATCTAGCACCCTTTCCATCACCTCGATCACAATAACTCTAGTCCTGTAATAGTTTTTGTGCATATCACTTCCAATTTGCTAGTACTATGTCATGAGACAAGCATACAGCATTGCATGCATGCTTGACCGTGTGTCCATGCTTGGTAGGATCGCAAAGCTTCAGCTACCTTGCTGCAAACTCCAAGAAAAATCGGAAGCCATAGCATTGAACAATTTGACTGAAGTTTTTCTTGGAACTGGCACAGAAGCTAGAGGTTGCCCATTCCCAGATGTATGTGATGGATGCATGATGGCATGTCCAAAAGAGGTAGGGTGCTCTAGGCAGAAACAACGTGCTGCATGTAGGAGATGATACGTACAATCAAAGTACCCCTCAAGTTATAGAAAGACACCGAATTTTATGTATTAATTTATGCGTTATAAATAATGTTGAGATAATAGTAACACAAGTGAATCAATTGTTACAAAACTGTAGCACATGTCCAACCCTATCAATGAAACATGTTTTCAAGCCCGAACATTACAAAATTAAATATACAAAAGACAAACAACAAACTAAAAGAATACGAAGCAATTGAAAATCTTCCGATTGCCGATTGAGTAATCCTCCTTTCAGAACTTTATCATTAAAGTCCACTTTCGCCTAAACCATCATATGGGGAAAGATAAACAACTTCATCTGATGCTTGAAGCTCTAACCAGTAAATCATCAAGAGATTATCTCAGGATGCCTGCTACCATTAAAGTATGGAGGCCATTGTTTTACTGGCTGTGCTGTTTGCTCAATTTGCCTGCCACTAGGACAAGTAGATGATTTAGAGGCGGCTGAGTATGAGCAGATGCTTGTCAAATATGATACTAACAGGGATTCTAGGATGGATATATCTGAGTACGTAAATGTCTTTCAACACTTATCAGTTTCTTAAAAGACACATGCTTATCAGTTTGGCACATGTACAATGGTTATGAAAAATCAAACTTCGAAGTGTCCTTAACCTTTGTCAAAACAACAGAACAAAAAACTATTTTCTTGAGCAAATTGGTAAAAGATGTTTACGTAGGACATATTTAGTCTAAAATTGGTATAAAAGACTCTACTTGTTTCATATTAGGCATTGGATCCAAAAATTTACTGTCTTCACACACTCTAGTAGACAAGAGTACTCAAAACTATCTCAAAACATAAGTGAATGTTGTACTCACATATGTTGATTTGCAAAGCACTTGAACTCCAATGCATGACTATATATATCAGGCTAGCTGATTCCCTTGTAATCCGAATTTCTTGGTAGTATGGTGCACCGAACAATCCGGATAATCCGTAAAATCTTATCTATTACCTACAAAATGGTCTGCCAGAACATTCTCTTCACCGAGTAAAGCTCTTACCAACCTTTGGTCGAGCAGTGGCCTGGGGATGTATGAGCAAATTTGCATGGGTAGAAACTTTTAATTCCCTCGCATGACATGACCATTGGCAGTTGGCATGTTCTTCGTGATCTTTCTTTGTGCTGCTAGCCGCGCTTGTCATACTATGATTCGGATGCCAGTCTTATTGTAGTAATAGAATGTAAACATACTCATTATATTCTGTATTTTTTTATATTTTTGCACCACAATTATAACATATAAGCAAGATACTGAGATGTCTTTCTTGGAGATAATTATTCCTTCATTATTATTATTTTAATCAATTTAAGAATTAATTCAACAATGTGGGGTTTTAAAAAGGAAACAAACTTTGATCTCAAGAAAAAACAAGTGTTTTCAACATTGAGCTGGGATTATCAGCAATAAGAGCAAACATAACAAAATTAGACAGGCTACAATATCACAGCAGGGCTATGTCTCGTATATATATGCAAGTTCAGGTTACGTAGTCATTGGTAAGAATTCATTTAGCAATTGGACAACCTTATTCATGCATTCAACCACCCATGATTTGTGTTACAACGTCAACAGAGCATACCGCATATGCAGAATGTGACTTGTGATACGAATGACATGAGACTGGTTGCTGTCATTTTCTCCTATTCATACTTTGCTTCTTAATGTCCATCAGGCCCCTATTATCCGTATGGCCCAGAAAGGACCCACGCATAGAGATAATCAATACATTGGCAGTAGCAACACGATCGTCATGCATCCTGGTCAGTCTCTGTGCCACATGGTCATTGTGCCTTTGCCATGCATCGTGTTCTGGTTTTTCTACCACATGGTCACAGACGCTACACCTTTCCTCACGTGTACAGGGAACGATTCGAAAGACCCGGTGTTGGAGTTCGTGCTAGCATGACAAGCTTGCAGCATGAGAAACTTCCTGAACCATCTCAATCCTAAAATTCAGTACACAGTACCCAATATATACATATTTCATTTCTAAAGCTACAGGCTCGCTAGGAGAAAATATATAGCATGCATGATATAGACAAATTTCGATTCCAATTATATTTTGTTCTAACCTGCCGTCTATGACTATATATAATGGCAAAATATTTTTCGCCCTTTCCATCTCACACGCAACTCAGCAGGCTCTCGTTTAGCATATATAGGATGGAAATGACTTTACCCTCTGTTCTTATATATATACTTGCATGATATATTGTTCATGTAAAGAACAAGTTAATTTTGTAGACACCAATTGACATTTATAGCTTAAGTTGAGGACACACAAAGGTGGTGACACCATAGTCTTAAATGAGACCATGCTATAGGTATATAACTATGTCTGCAATGTTGGCTTGTTTATTCATCAACATAATATGCAAGTGACCTCAGGCCAATCCTATCCGTGATGTAGTCTGTGCCATGATTTAAGACCAAGAGAGATTATTTATCACATTATCGTCTCTACTATGGAAAAAAAAAATGCACTGCCTCATATTTGAGGAGATGACAGGTTACGTAGTGCCATAGGGTTAGCATCACATTCGGTAGATATGGTGGGTTTGTAACAGTTATGATTAGCATAGACCAGAACAGGTTACATTGGGGCTGTAGGTTACTTTGATGTATCTGAAATCTGGTGGGTTTTCAGAAGCAGGGACTTGGTTGCTGTTTCATTCTTCAGAACATCATTTTCTGATCAGCGCCAACAGTCATTTCCTGCAGGCACACACGTGTCCTGAGTCTATTTTCAGTGTCGGTAAAGACGTAGTGTTTCTGTCCGTTCTGTTAGCTTTGGTCTCAGTCAATTCCACTGAAATTTCAGTTTATTTTTTCAGTAGTTTGCATGCTTGTCTACTATTGTGTGCCCCAATCTGTTTTGCAGAACTAGTATTATCAGCAAGGCTATGAAGATGAATTTCAGAAACCATACTGGACTAGAACTACCATTTTACATAATATATATTTACAGATATTGTTCGACAAATGTACAGAAGAAGAGAGTTTATGTAGGCAAACGACATCTCAAAAAGATTGTCATTTGATAATGAATTTATCGTATTGCTAAATTTAATACTCTTTCATACGAACTGAACTCCCTTCGTCAAACCGACATGGATGTGGCTGCGTACAGCTTGTCATGAAGTACATAGCCAGAAACCAATACATTCAAATAAATTAAAAGTTTCTCCAAGATCTCATTAAAATAATTAACTACCATAATCATTTTCTTGCAAAAGGAAAGAAAAATAAAAAAGGCTCTCCGAGAAGGTTTTTGTTCAAACTCCCCTCCATCTTCTCATATCTGAGCACATTTTCCTTACACCTCTGCACAATTTTTTAGCGCAATTTTCATTCTCCATACGTGGTTTTTTTCATCCATGGCCACAATTTCCAGCCCATGGCAAGCTTTAGACAGCCCTTTCCGCCCAAGGCTGCCTGGCCTGGCCCGGCGTGTGAGCTAGACAGGCCGCCGAACTGCAGGCAGCCAATGGGTGGTCGCTTTTCGACCCGGATCCAGCTGGAGGAGCATGCAACATGTTGTGTAGGACATTTTAGAATTATAAAAAAAACAAAGTGTTGTATTTGTGATAATAAATGTTTGGGAAATTGGTGATTTTGCCCCTGTTTTTCGAGGGCAATGGTGATTTTACCCCTATTTTTTGGATATGTGCGTTTTTGCCCCTGTTTTTTTCGCAGTTGAAACCTCCGTTTACCCCTAGTTTTTTACGGTATCGAGTGTGATATGTAAAGGAAAAAAAAAAGACCAACCTCGACGCCACCCGACCAGACCCTCACCCGACTCTGTCCGTCCGTCTCCCGACACCGCTCCCGTATCGAAGAAGCGATGGGGTCTTATCCCGTATCGAAGAAGCGATGGGGTCTTATATATACGCTAGCAGTCAAATATGGTTAGTCTAGGACATGTCTATCAATTGTGGAAAACAGTGTCCTTTACAGTGAACTTTGTATGTATCTGACGGTTACACTATGGATCCGATCAACTAATTAGACATCATTTTTTTAGTCTTTGGCTCCATAAATAACTCCATCGGTGGAGCTGGAGCCGTTTTGGTGAACCGTTTGGCAAAACAGCTCCACTCTTAAAACATGCTATCACAAATTGACATGTAGGATGAGGTGGAGCCGCATGAAGCTACTATATTTGGCTCTATCATACCTCAAAACTCTGTGAGAGCACGATTTAAGGGGCTTCTTCATTGGAGCCATTTTGCCTTATCCCATTTGGCACAAACAGCTCCAAACGGCTCCTAAAGCCGCTGGAGAAGTTATGCCAAACAACGTGTGATGAATCCAGTCTTCTGCCTCGTCAGTTACCTTGCGATGTAGCTGTTGTATGCTTACTGCTGTTGCAGCTTCATTTTGCACCAGGCCACAACGTGTGGTTAAGAAGCCCCCAAATGGCAAATACCAACCTGTTTCTCTAGGTTACTGGCTCGTGTATCGTCTTTGCAGCGCCACTTCTTCATTCTTCAAGCATGCAGAGGGAACCACCATCATCAAGTCCTAGCTATACCTTACAACTGTTGTCGCCTCGAAGGACATCCATTCAAGAACATCCAGAAGCCTAGCACACTCATCCAAGCCAAGGAGCACACCATCAACATTTCATCAAGATCTTGGAGGGGAAGCATTACAAGCATATTGAGGAAGTGTCTAAGCTAGAGGACAAGATACGTGATGTGGTGTTGTTTGGCTTCCAATGCTTCCCCTTTCATATGCCTCTGCCACTGTATTCTCAAAGCAACGAGAAGCCAAATTTCATGATGCATCCCAGTCCCGCTTGTGACTTTCATTGGGAACTTGTGACCCTCAGACTCGTAAAGAATTTTCGTTTTGGGGTTCTAGACATCCAGTCTTTTTTTATCGGATTCTATCAATGTGACGGGTCAGATGCTCATGTGCAAGTCTAAATGACTGAAAATATGTTTATTTTTGAGACTGAAAATATTTTTTTATATATTGTTTTTTTTTTCAAAATTCTTTTGACATACAACACTTATTTTTTTTATCATGGTTACATTTTTTGATATTTTAGTATTTTCAGCTCCAGACAATGTGAGCAAGAATGCAATAGATGATAATTGTGTTGTAGAGGTACAGCAAACTTCTGATTCCTAATAACAGTAACGCATGTCAGCAAGAACCGTCATTAAACTTGTTCCATCCGGGTGTCGCCTCCAGAAAAGGTGTGGAACAACAAGTGCCTTTTTGAAATGAGATTTCTAAAGACGGGTGCTGTTCCCATCCACTGTATGGGAATAGGGGCATTTCTACAGGCTATTACATCACGCTCCCTTAACGGTGCCAATTTTGTACAGTGACAAAAATGCTCATGTGATTTTAGCATATAGTCTATTTTGTGATCCCATTGCGGAACAAGTATATCAAAAATAAGACTTTAGGCGGTTGTGTGAAGAAAACCAACAGATTCACATTTACGGAGAAGTTTGATGAATGTTAAAGATAGCTTCTTCAAGTTAGGTCATTTAGTGTCAAAGATGGGTCTCAAACACGTTTTTGGATTGATACTTGGCTAGGGAATAAACCCCTCAAAGATAAATTCCCAGGTTTGTTTAATATTGTTAGGAGAAAGCAAGATACCATAGCTAACATACTAAGTTCCCCTGTACTAAATATTTCTTTTTAGGAGGAATCTAGTGGGGGTTAACTTATCTCATTGGCTCCGTATTATGTCATCCTTACAACATATTAATTTAACTCGGGGAAAGAGATGTATTTGTATGGGATCTAAAGGCCTGCAACGTTTACGGTCAAGTCCATGTATCTTTGCTTTAATTAACAATGGGGTGAGGGGTGTCACAAGATATTTGGAAGACAAAATTACCAATGAAAATAAAAATTTTTATGTGGTATATCAAAAAAGGTGTTGTTCTAACCAAAGACAACTTGGCTAGGAGGAATTGGAATGGAGATAAACAGTGCTCTTTAAATCATCTCCTTGAATCAATTCAACACCTATTTTTTGATTGCTTCTATGCCAAATTTTTGTGGTGCTCTATACATTTACTTTTTGGTTTAAGACCGCCTTTGAGTGTAAATGACTTGTTCCTTTTTTGGTCTAAATCGGGGAACAAAAAGTATAATACATTGTTATTAACAGCAGATCTGCACTTTTTTGGGCAATCTGGCTGACAAGGAATGAAGTTGTTTTTGACAAATGCAAACCAAAAACTCTTTTGCAGGTACTATTCCTAGGAACTCATTGGCTACGTCAGTGGGCAAGCTTGCAGCTAAATGAAGATCTACAAGATCAATTAGTCGCTGCAGCACGTCACCTTGAAGTGTCAGTACTATCATTCTTCGGTTCTAGTGGTTGGCTATCACAGAGACATGTTGGTTATGTATAGCCAAAGACTTTTATTTCCTTGTCTTGTCGGATTTGAGTGTGATCGGAGGTTGCTTCCAGCAAGTTTGGTCTTGTTTTTTGAATTCTGTAATAATTGGTCCGATTCTATCTTGGATAGATGAAGCCGGATTTTTATCCTTTATCTAAAAAAGCATATAGTCTATTGTTCCTCCAAAGTCTGACGAAACAAAAAAAAAAACCTGCAAATTTAGCCATCTAGGGATCTCCGTTTCCTGCTTCTAATCCATCGATCAGTTTGCAGTATACATAGAACATATTGATTTTTATACTGTGCTTCCATGCTTTCTCATTCTATATTTTCATGCTTCCTATCCCGCGCGCATGTGTGCGGGGACTCCTGCTAGTTTAATAGATATCCATATTATTAGGGGCAAATGGAATGTTGGTTCCAAAGTAACGAGTGCAAATTTGAAAAGAGAAGGGCAAAATCACATACAGACTGTTGGATAGGGGCGAGAACACAATTTTCCATTATTATTATTGGGAAATAATAGTGATGGTTGTTCTGAACATACTTCATGAATTAGTATACAATTGCTTCCATGGTGTCAGTGCACGAAACTCCCTGCTCACTATCATGGTTGTACCTGCAGCAACCATTCAGTTTCTTTAAACTATATATGCACTTTACCATAAATAAATAGTATTGGTAAAAGATAAAGAAATGGCAATGAAAAAGGAGATAAAGC
This sequence comes from Hyparrhenia diplandra, assembly GCA_015847255.1. Lineage (NCBI taxonomy): Eukaryota > Viridiplantae > Streptophyta > Magnoliopsida > Poales > Poaceae > Hyparrhenia > Hyparrhenia diplandra. Next base: position 883,839 of record JADLZK010007594.1, on the reverse strand, counting down.
GAGGACCATAAATAGCTGGACCCCAATATGTGTTTCATGGAAAAATTTGGACTATATAAGTAGCAGGACATGGCGGTTACAAAGGAGGGTCATGATCACGAATAATGAAATACAAGCCACAAAATGGTTGCGAGTCATTCATGTTGCTGGTTATCTAGATTGGGAGACATTGGGAATAATAGCTAGCTGCGCTTCTACTGGTAGAGAGGCCACTGCGTGTGGCATCTGCACGGAGTCAATGAAGACACTGGTACTTTAAGCCTTAGCTCCTGATAGTCTGATAGTGAGTACTGTGAGGAAGTGGGGAAAGAAGGAAAACATGCTAGAAACTGCCAGTTAGCTCGTGCAGATCATGACCCACTGGTGTTTCTTGTTGTATAATGAAATATCTATTATTTCTGGCTAGCCAATAGGGTAAGAAAACTTGAATTCTCTATTGTGCTGGAAATCATCCAAAAATGTTCTTCTAGAAGGGATGGAAAAAAAAGCAACACTAGTCTTTGTTTTTTGCTGGCTTTCTAGTTAAAATTTGTTCTTTTCTCTCTTGTCATGAGCGATTGATCTGAAACTCAGTAAGAATTGGCTATGTATTTACTATGTCCAGAATTGCGCATATCCTTGAGAAAACATAAGGAAGTTTTGCAACCCTTAGCATAGATTTCCATGAAAGAAATTCACACAAGTTATGCTTGTATGACCATCGGTGCAATGTCAGCGTCATCCACCACATTGCAAATAAATGTCTAGTATTGGCTAGACGCATGCCAGGATCCTTGTAAACATTACATATTCATGTCTGTCTCAGAAACTACAAAACAAAATTAGAAGTTCACGGTAGCACTGCTCATTCGTGTTTGGATCACCTAATTTTTGCATTGTACCTCAAAAGTCAATGTTATCTCAAGGCTGTTTATTATAGCTACATGCCTCCTGGTCCAGTTCAAACGTGGCCACAATTAGTAAATTGAGTTGTCCGCGTACATGTGCGTGTAAGCTGATGGGAGCAAATGACTCACATGTTGGAGCTTTCCCTTTTTGCAGGGGTATTTCACATTCTTGATGTCATATTGGGAGTCATTTCTTTTGAGTTATAAAAGCGGCAACACATTTTTGTGCAAAATCATACTATGTTAGCCGACACGCTTGTAGGACCTGTATATATACACTTGCTTACTGGTAGTAGAATAATGTTTGTTTTCCAATAAAGCCAGTTAAAATATTTATGATGCTGGTGCCAGATGTGATATCCACACGGGCCATTAGTAATTTTCATACACAAGATTAGATTAGAATTGATATAAGAGCATCTTCAAGACTTCTCAATGCTTAAGCGTGAAAATACGTGGACTCGCAAGGCTATAGAAAAAATACTTTACTGGACCTTCTGCTCCTTCCGGCTGTGGCCAGCCACAACCGTATGCTGGCCCTGGTAGAATGCCGTGCCTGGGCCAGCTGCCGGCTGGATGGGCAAGGCTGCGGGCCGGCTTGGGGCGCCAGTTGTCTAGCTGTGGTTGGCCATCTAGGGCTTGTAGTGATTGAGGCATTGGAGAACGGAGGCCGCCACACAAATGCCGTGGCACACACGATGCCAGACATTTTTATATTCTAGTAATACTTTTTGATTTTTTATGAAGAAACCCATGTTTATCTGTGGTCTAAAGTATCATTGGAAAGGTCGGAATTTAACCCTCAAGGTATTGTTGAGTCCAATAAAATATATATACTTCATACCACTTTTGAAAATGAATATCTATGAATTTTCATGTTTACCCATTATAACTAAACACAATGTCACAACTGACCACAAACAAAAAGAGTTTGTGTTACTTCTTACATACACATGCTTGAGAATAAATCAAAGCTGGAATGAATTTACATATAGATAGATATCTGTTTTGTGAAAGTTAATCGAAGGTATCTGTAATTAAGAAACATCGTAAGTCTTTTTTCAATTCACAATGTATTAAGGCTATCGCTGGATTGTTTTTTTCATACGAAATCATATGGCTGCTCAAAGCCCGAAACAGTCTTACAGATGTAGCTGCATACATTTACCTTAAAGGCGTAGTGAATGGGGCTTAACCTACTGTTATTGATGTGACACACCTCATTATTTATAGGTGATACAACATCATTGTTTAATCATTGCCAATAACAAAAATAAAATCTCTCTTTCACGTTTATCCTCTTTATTTTTATTTCTTTGGGTCCATGATGGAGCTGACCTAGGTTTGGGAGAATCTCCTACCTACAAATAGCATATAGAACACCATTTCAACTGCAGACAAGTACCTCTACAGATAATTCAAATGAATTGCAAAATACACATATAAATTTTATTTTTTTTCTCACATGTTTCATCACGATAAAGATACAAATATGCGTTGTCAAATTATAGACTAATTCAAGTTTCCACATGTAACCAGACATCACTTGAATATATACTAAGAAGTGGTAAAGACATCATCCTATTTGAAAATCTGAAATTGGGGATTTTTTGTGTTTATCATTAAATCATAGTAGCAGCGTCACCTACAAATTATATTATACTAAGGAACGAACAGCATGTATATTTGTTTGTACGACAAGATGCTGTGTAAACTATACTTACAGGGTTGGCTTCTGAGATAATCACTACAACACACTGGTAGGAACTCCATGAAAATGATTGCGGCCACTGGTTTCATTATGCATCAGTTTGTAAACAATCATGTCAGGCATTTCAACGTATATTGTTGCAATATATACGTGTGGGGCATGTAAACAAGCATATCAGGCTACTGGTTGGCATCTATCTAGTGGGTTTGCTAAACTGTGTAGCCCTAATATATTGATGCAATACATGTCATGACATTTCAACGTCCCTTTGTAGCTTGACTGAACTACAAGATGTTTGCAGGCCACAGCAGAACTGGGTTTCATCAGCATGATAAAAGTGCTGCAGCATCACCAACGTCCTGATGCATCCCAATCCTACACATTTAGGAGCCGCTACATGACATCATTGGCATGGAACAATTGCTCCTCTAAGGCTGCAGGGTCTCTATATGAGGAGCACCTGCAATATATTGCTATATATATCTGGAAATATGCTCTCTCTCTCTCTCGCTTTCCCTCTCTCTCTCTCTCTCTCTCTCTCTCTCTCTCTCTCTCTCTCTCTCTCTCTGAGTATGTGTGTGTGTGTGTATGTGTCTGTCAGTCTGTCTCCGTTTCCCCTTCTCACAAACAACTCTCTTTAAGTATATTACTATATATAATGGGCTGGGGGCTCCCTCACACACACTCTCTCTTTCTTATAAAAACTAGCCTGAGCCCTAGCACTTCGCGCGGGTGGATATAGCTGTTAAGGAACACACACACGTAAGTAGAGCTACATGAATCCGACGGTGACAATGGAAATAAATGGAAGGCAATCTAAAAACTAAACCCTATTTGTCTTTTGACAATGTAACTCCAATTAAGGGTAGTGTGATTTGCCATGGCCTCGCTATTGCAGGCAATGATGTGAGCCAAATAGCCAATATGTTCCTGAAGTACCGGATTGGATCGTTGGAATATTAGACATATATATTTCATGCACAGCATGTGAGATTATGTCAGCATGACATTTTGCAGTAATAAGGTTTTGAAAGATTCCATATCACAATTTAGCTGAGTTAGCTACACCTTGCGACTGAAGGAAGATGGGGAAAATAAATCATGAACGGACCAACAAAAGGTATGTAGGTTCAAACCGAGGGCATGAAAACTTGTTTTCGTTTGGAACTGCAGGAAAGCATGCCCTTTAGCAACTCGAAAACATAAGTAATCCTAGGATAGAAGCATATAGAAGTTACAAAATGGGGGAAAGAGCAACCATAAAATTATTAGCACACCGCTACATACATGAAGGGCCGCTATTCTGTCCAGAATTTGGCTATAAAGATTTGTAAAAATGTAAAAAATAGTGAGAAGCTCAGCATGGAGTTTTAAACCTGAGAAAAATCTGAGTAAACTCAATTTGGAGGTGAACATACAGTGCTAATTATTCTAGCGGCTGTAACAGGACTATGGTACAACCTGAGTTCGGGCGGCGAGCATAGGCATTGTGCGAGGACCTTGGCGGTCGGTGGGATTCCGGTTGAGGCTGAGACCTTGCCCATCGCTAGGAGTCCGGCTGAGTCCTCATTGGTGGACGTGGACTTCCGGGCGGCGGTGACATCAAAAGCTGGTGGAGACCAGGGCTGGATTTGGTTCAGAGGATGGTGCAGCTGTGTACCGAGGTGAGGGCGTGCGAGAAGGCGGCGGTGGGCATATGTGTATGGAAGTGAGGGTCTGCGAGATTGCGGCGTGCATCTGTGTATGGAAGTGAGGGCGCGAGATGGCGGCGGTGGCGTTCGAGGCCGAGGCCGAGGTGAGAGGGTGAGGGTGAGGGTGGAGCGGCCGGACCGGTGAAGGTGCCATGCAGCGCGCAGTGTCGGCAGGTGGCAGCCAAGATCGAGCGCCGCCCAGGGGGCAGAATTTCGACGTGACTTTGTTGAGGGACCGAGCTGGGAGGCCGTCGAGGGGGTCGAGTGGAGGAGGTGGTAGTATCTAGAAGTTGACGGGAAGGGATGGTATGATATATGTATGCTGGAATGATGTAGCGGGTGTATAAACAGTACCGGGTCTGAGCTACAGTAATGGATGCACTATACGAAGAACAGGATCTGAGTCAGCGGGGAAGCAGGCATCACTGTTAATGTACAGTTCAGGGCTTCACCGGGTTTAAAGTATATCTATAGATGATGTTGAGTGGCTGACGCTGTCATGTAGCTTATGCCATAGTTTACATTATATTGTGTAGTCTATCATCTCATGATTTGGGACAAAGGGACATAATTAAACCCTTACTTGTCAGAGTTAAGGTCATGACCCAAGACTGCAGTCGATACATAGAAAAAGATTGCATTGCCACGTATTTTGGGATGACTGGTTACACAAGGTGGTTTCATGTGCTGGCTTTGTTAAATCTGTGATTAGATTAGATCAGATTAAGTTCTATTTACATAAATTTAAAGGCTAATTTCATTATTGTCTAGAGGTCTCCAACATATGGGACTGAGCCATGGAAAGGCTTAATTTAGCACTAAGACTTCTAATTACTATATACAATGGGGATCATGGTGAACGTACAGATGCATCTCAACATGTGCTGGCTTTGCCTGGATGATATATGCGCAGCATGGTGAACGCACAGATGCATCTCAATCATGCATATTCAGCAGGCAACTATTTCACTTCTAAAACTACTGCCTCAGTGTTGGAACCTTCCATATATTACTATATCCAAGGGGGAAATATGCTCTCCGGCCCTCTGTCCCTCCCTCCCTCCTTCTCTCCCTCTCCCTTTCTTCCTGTCTTTACGTTTCGCTGTCTCACGCACAACTAAGTAAGCTCTTGTTTTGCATATATGACCTCACTCAGTGTTCTTTATATATATGCGAGCATCAGACATGGTTCATGTAGGACAAGTCCATTTTGTAGACATCAATGACTTATGACCATTATATCTTAACTTGAGAAAAAACAGAAGGTGGTGACCCAATAGTCTTAAATGAAATCGAGCTATGGATATATAACTATTATATGCAGTGTTGGCTTGTTTACTGGGCCACATAATATGTAGGTGACTTCACACTGATCCTACGAATGATGTTGGGTAGCTGATGCTTTGTTGTAGTCTGTTTCGTGGCCAAGACACTTGTCTATACTCTGGGGAAAAATTTGTATTGGCTCATATTTTTGCTTGAAAGGTTATGTTAGTGTTAACTTAGGGCAGATGGTGGCTTTTTTACATTTGTGATTAGATTAGCTTAGATTAGATCAGCTTACGTAGGGAAGAAATCTGTGCTTTCAGCAGACAGGATTTGGTTGCTGTTCCACTGTTCAGAACATCATTTCCTGATCGGCACCAATAATCTTTTCCTGCAAGCCCTAGCAACAGCTCGAGCCTCGAGTTTGTTTTTCGGTATTTCTGAAGGAGTAGTGCACCTGCACTACCGATTCCCCCTCTTTGGTGAGTGTCGAAAACACTCACCAAACGTCCAAAAAAACACTCACCAAAGAGTTTTGGCGAGTGGACACTCGCCAAAGGGTACTCGCCAATGCGGGTGACGCCAAAGAGGCCTTTGGCGAGTGCCAGATTATCGGCTCTCACCAAAGGTTATAGGTGAGTGCCTTTCTTTAGTGAGTGTCAAACGGAAGCACTCACCATTGTCGAGGAGTTCTTTAGTGAGTGCCTGACGGAGGGCACTCACCAAAGTCGAGTTCTTTGGTGAGTGCCGAACGGTTGTGGCACTCACCAAAGGCAAATCTTCGCCGAGTGCCAAAGACTGTGGCACTCACCAAAGTGGATCACTTTACAGTGTCTTTGTGACAATTGCACTCACCAAAGGGTCAGCCTTTGGTGAGTGTTGTGGTCATTGCACTCACCAAAGCTAGGTAAGATTCTGTTTTTTTCTTTTTCTGCTTCATTTTGTCAATACACATATATATCACATAAATACATCCAATAGACATCATAAATCACATATATATCACATTTGCACATCCATCATCACAGGCCACGTAAATCCAAATATATATCACATAAATTCATATATTATCCATATCCATCGTCATACAAATAGTATCTATCCATATAAATCCAAGAAAGAAAAATAACTATGTAATACATGTGAGTAAATATAAAAACAAATATTTATGAATGTAACTATGTAAGTATACATATAGAAAGATAATATCTATCCATGTAATCCAACAATGGCCAAAGCAACACTCAAGAAAGGCATTGAAGTGGTCATGAACGATCAATTTACTGTGCAAATTCAAGTAGGACCTGGCATCTGGAATTCCATGGCAAATGACTTCATTGACAGACCTGAGTACAAGTGACAACAATGTGAGCAATACCTTTAGTCTCATAGAACTGATACAATAACTACTACGACAAAGACAACCTACGTGCTACATGACTTGGGGAAAAATGGTAATTCAATGGAGATGGGTATCCACCTGAGGATCAAGAATGAAACTTCTGATCAATAAGAGAATCGAGTAGGCATGATTAATAAGACACAAATATTCTTAAAAAACGTTGTAGTAATCAAAGTTCATCATTCAATCAACTGGAGTTCAATTTGTTGCATTAATTCTTAAGGAGGTTGATCTCACCTCTAGCAATTGTCTATTCATGGACAACTCTATCAATTTCATCTGTTGCAATTCCTGGTTTAATTACACGAGCAGCTGCATCTAAAAACCTCTCTTGCAATCTATAAATGATAGTATGAGAGAAAACATAAAAGATTAGAAAGTGAAATTATAATGTGAACTAAGCACTAGAAGATGATCGACACAGCAAGGCTGAATACGATGTGCATACACGCACTTCTGCTGCTAGTCATGGAACGAAGAGCCAGCAAGACAAGCTGCAGATCAGAGCCCGACCGTGCTTAACTTGGGACAGGGGACTGACGAAGAGAAGCTGCACACTGAAGAACTGACGAACTGAAAACACAAGCTGTGCATGGCAAACAACAAGCTAAACAAAGCACCGATGCTTGATGGTGACAAAGCCGGAGAATATTCACTAAACAATTACTAGCAGCATATTGATCTACGACATGGGGCCAGACTGCTAAAAACTGAACAAACTAAAGTTGCACGGCTTACCCACTTACCAATTGCTGAACTGCAGATGTTGTGTTCGACGAAGTGCAGCAGTGTCTCTCGCAATCTGCAGAGGGACAGCAGGGACTGCGCCGCACAGCTCAAACCTGCACTGGATTCCAACAAAGAAACAAATCCCAAAGCCCCAGCCTGACGCGCACCACCAGAAAATGATGAACGACGAACAGAAAGACAGCGCAGGGCAAAATCGAACGGAACTCCTTGGATTCCAAAGGACTTGACCTCAAATCTCGCACAGATGAAATTTACCTTGTAAAGAAGCTGATTCCCAAATATCTTCACCTGGGATTAACTCGAACTCTTGAAAACTTAGATCACAGCCATGGCGAAAATAGGAGAAAATGAAGAACACAGTGAAACAAGAGACCTCGCCCACCCACCGCGCGAGCAAGAGACCTCGCCCGACCGCCGCGCGCGCAGGAGACGCCGTCCTCCGCTGCCCGCGCAGGAGACGCCGACCGCCGCAGCGCTGCAGACTCGCCGGATTTTTTTTTTTCTACTCGCTCGTGCGCTCGTGTCGGAGGAGACGGGGAACGAGTGGATGGATAAGCCACGCCGGTGGGGCACCGAGAACTCCTTTCTTTTAGGTGGGCCAAGAATCCAACGGCGGAGCAGAAAAGAGGACTTTGGCGCTCTTTATTTTCGCAGTTTCTATGCGCGGCAAAACAACGCGCGCTGGGCTAAATTTCGTAGCTACGTCAAAAAAATTAACCGGGGAGAGTGAGGAGATAAGGCCGGCCGCCTTTTGACCAAAAAAAAAAAAAAAAAAAACTCAAAACCCTAGATCAAGATCTTTGCCGAGTGTTTTCCAAAATACACTCACCAAAAGTCTTTTTGCCGAAAGTGGATTTAGAAAAACACTCACCAAAGAGTAATTTTAGAAATTTTTATTTTTTGTTTTTGATGTTATGTCTTTTTAAAAAGTGTTGCAATACACGTAGAGTACGTACTACCTTCTTTCCTTTACTTTACAAATGCATATTTGATGCTTTAGTGGAAATTTGACCATTATTTTGTGTATTTTTTAGGTCATATGTTCAATTTAAACAAGTGCTAAAAAATAAATAAATGCTAAACGGATCCAAAAATTTACTAAAATTTTCTACTGTACTAACATCATTGTCTATTGTCTATGAAAAAGTTTTGGAGCCAAACCACAAATTGAATGTCGTCTTCACACAAAATCCTACCTGATCACTCTCAACGATTATGAAACTTCTCGAGAGATGTTTTGGGTTGTGAGCAATGTATGTGACAACTTGCTTGAAACCTTCTTAAATTTTTATCACAGCTTCCACATGAGGTATCGTGACATTTTGTGAAATTTCGTAATTTTCGGGCATCGTTTTCTTTTTATAGAATTTTAAAACCGCTAGGGCACGGTGCGGTCGAGTTTCCTAAAGAATATGTCCACACTTTTAGTTGGTTTCTTGTTTCTGACCATAATATGAGTTGACAATCATGAATATCAATTTTCGAATACATTATTTCAAATATTCAAATGACTTACGCCTCAAATTTGACTCGATTAAAAAAATTGCCAAAAACTAAATTAATTGTCCAAATATAGTAAAACAAATCAAAAAAACTTGAAACTTCAACATTATGTACCAAATCTTGTATGAAACAACCAAAAAAAAAAAGTGATTGAAAAGAGCAAAAAGGAAAATTGTAATGCCGAGTGTCAAAAGAAAACACTCACCAAAGGTCACCTTTGGTGAGTGTGTTCAGAAAGCACTCAAAGAAAGATGACTTCTTTGGTGAGTGTATTTTTTAGCGAGTGCAATTGAAACGACACTCGCCAAAGATGACTTCTTTTTGGCGAGTGCAAACCGTTCGCACTCGGCAAAAAGAGTAACGGAGCGAGGGATGGGCCGACGCCGTGAAATTCTTTGGTGAGTGTCCGCTTTTGATGAGTGTATTACACTCGCCAAAATTTCTTTGGTGAGTGGCTAGTTTTGCCGAGTGCAATGCACTCAGCAAAGACCTCTTTGGTGAGTGTCGATTCTTTGCCCAAAGTCAACTATAAAACACTTTCGACAAAGAGGCCCTTTGGCGAGTGCCGAAATTGCACTCACCAAAGCTTCCGCACTCGGCATATATCTCGGCTTTCCGGTAGTGCTGGCTGTTGTTTGAGGTTTGATCTCGATCAATCAGTTCCAAAACATTCTGTCGTTTCTTAGTATAATAATTTTTTCAGAACATGGTTTGTTCAGAACATTAGACAAGGGCATTTATAATAATTTTTTCAAAACATCAGCTATTCAAAGACAGGAAGGAGTATTCCTTTTTGTAAATTTGTTTTTGGTCATGTATCACTAGTAACGAAATGATTTTGCGTGATATTGCAAAATCTTTTCCGTGGTGGGGGCTTTTTTTGCCCGTCACGTAAAAATGCCCCGCCACTTCCATTTTTTTTTTTTTTTTTTTTTTTTTTTTTTTGCGTGGCGGGCTTGTTTTTTACCCGCCACGGAAAATTGATTTTTTGCGTGGCGGGCACCTTAACGTGCCCGCCACGGAAAAATACTCTATTTTACGTGGCGGGCGCTAAGTAACAACACAAATGATAGATATACGAGGCGTGTCATTCTTCCTATTAAGATATTGAATTGGGTCTTGGTCGTGGGGGAACGATGATCGATTCCGGCTGGACGCAAATGTGTCGCCCTCTCCCCGTCTTTATCGATATACATGAGCGGGGCTTGCCAATAATCAGGGGGTTGGCTACTAATATAATGTAAATAGAAGACGCTAGAACAAGAACGGATTGCTTTACCCGCTATAGCCGGCGATGCATCTGCAGTGCTCCCTTCATCGCCGGATCAAGCTTTCGCAAGGTACAGCTTTTTCATCCCTATTCCGGGTTCCCGAAAGTCCATTCTTCAATGTTCGAGAGCATCTCGCTAACCTCGATCTACTTCCTATCGATGCTCGCGAAACTAACTATACTTCTCTATATATGTGAATTCACAAAAAGCCGTGGGGTTTCTCGTTTGATAGATCGCACTCCCTGGCGAAAGGTGCCTGCCACGCAAAATCAATTTTCCGTGGCGGGCATCCTAAAACCCGTCACAAAATGTCGAGGCCCATGAGGCCCAAGACAGCTTCGATTTTCGCCTCGGATATAAATACACCGCTAGGGTTTGGAGGATTCGAAACGCCCCCACTCTCTCTCCACCCGTCTCCTCCACTCCTCTTCTGGAGCGAGATACGCCCGTTTCTCTCGTCTCTACTCCCCTCCATGCCTACCCGGCTTTTCGCTCGGTCGCGGCCCGGCCGCGGCGTCTCCGCACCGGCAACCCGAGTGGAACGGTGTTCGCCATCGCCCACGCCGGGCGGAGCCCCACGCCGGAGATCTCGGTGTGGGATGGCGGCGCGCCCTCCTCGGAAGCCTTCCTCGGCGTGTGCCCTGACCTCTCCGGCGTGCGGTCCCGTGACCCGGCTCGCCCGCCAAGGGCCATGATGGCGGGCCACGGCGGGCCGATGGCGCGAACAACGGCGGCAAAGCCACGGCAAGGCTTCTACGGCGTGGGGCCCGGCGGCGGCGGGCCCCCGCGGCGTCGGGCCATGGCTGGACTTCGACGGATCTGCGGCGGCGCTCCTTCCGGGCGGCGGTTCCGCAATGGATCGACGGATCCGCGGCGCTTCTTCTCTCGCGGCGGATCCAGCGACGGATCGACGGATCCGCGATGGATTGACGGGATCGGCGCCCGGCGCGCCGCAACCTTAGATGGGCTCGGCGGGCCTGTCTAGGGTTTCTTCTCGCTTTTTTTATATTTTTTGAAAACCTTTACCGTGACGGGCATTGTAATTCGCCCGCCACGGATGCTTTATTGTGCCCTTCATGGTTAATCCGCGATTAACCGTGACCTTTCATTGGTGACGGGCAAAAATGCCCGCCACGCAAAAAAAAAATTCGCCCGTCACGCAAAATGATTTGGGTAGTAGCGTGGAGTTAGCACGGGCATTATACTAATCCCTCCGTTCATGCTTATCTTCTCAAATATCGGCCAGCCGGCGCAAAGACACATGCTTGGTGGTGTGGCATGTCTAGGCTAGTGAGTCGCAACAGCGTATACTAGTGTAGGAGTGCATGTCAGTAGTTTCACATTCTTCTAGTGATGCTAGCTTGATGACAATAATAAGCCTTGTTGGCTTAGGAGTTCAACCTTCATGGGCAATATTGTAGTGGTTGCTGTTTCACCGTCGCCGACAGAATATTAGCATATGCTGTTTCCTTTAGCATCTACTTAGAATATGCTTTGTCTTTCAAAATAACCAAGCAAGTTACCCTATATTCTGGCTAATAGAAACGGAAATCTAGCCCAAAACCGGTCATTTGTTCCGGCAGCGCTGGACCAAGCTAAGTAAGTGCATGTGTGGGCGCCTGCTAGCAGCGAGAAAGAACAGGGATGTACGGTCTGCGGCATGCTTCGGCAGACAGCAATGGCGATCCGTGACTATAGCAGATTGAGAGTTAACCCCTCAGTGTTGGACAGCTTCCAGATGTTTCCCAACCCTACACTGCAGCATGGTACTTGTAGGAGCAGAGTGCTCTCATAAAGCATGTGGCATTGTAGCTTGCCTCATATTCCGTGGGATGTTTTGTTGAATGCATAGATGTGCTTTATATATACCTTATAATATATATACGGTGTCTCTTTATTTCTACAACTCCGAAAATAACAAGCCAACATCACATCCTGGCATCAGCAAAGCATTAAATACATAGATGTGCTCGGGATGATCCGAGAAAATAAGGAGCCAGCATCACACCAGAACAAAATGTAGAGACTGAACCGAACATAAACAGAACTCAGGATTACAGCCTCGATAACAAGGGCTCTCTGCCCAAAAAAAAAAATGGCAAGCCAAACTCCCTCAGGAGGACGATGTGCATGATCTGAAATTGTACACATAAATTGATTTTAAATGGCTTTTTTCAACCATTAGGAGACTACGCACAATAATAGAGAGAGCTGTAATTTTAAAGCAAAGCCAGTGCTATAATTCATCCACATAGAGCGAGTTGAAACTGCAGAAACATTCATCAATGCAAATTCATGAATCGGCGAGCCATAAACCTTGCATTGTGAAAAAATGGTGCATTCATCAAGCATCACCGTCATCATCATAGTGGCAAATTCACCTAGGCTAGACATAGTTACATTCAGTGTTCTTGTCCTGTGGATAACTACAGGACAAAGAAACCAACTATGCAGTGAACTCTGAGTACTCTCCAAGCATCATCTATCTTGTAAGTACCATGCATAGGATGCAAGGAAACGTGAGTTCCTCAGCAAATGTTTCAGTCTTTCGTCCATAGTTATTCTTTTGAATGCTGCCGATCGAACTAATTCCTCGTGACGGTGGAAGCACTGGGTGGAGGGAACAATCACGCACAGACAAAGGATAGCGGACCCTAGTTTGGACAATACGCCACTACCCCATGGCCATGGTTCTGAAAATGCATGGAGGGACCATTGGACTGCTTTGTGTCCAGCAGAGCCCATGGACACCGTCCATCGATCAATGTTGGCCATCGTTGTCATGCTCGGCAGAGACACCATCGTTTTGGAAGGTCCCTAAATGCAGCTTATGTTGACAGGAGCAGGAGCTACTCGGAGACGACCACTGAACTTGTCAAGGAAAGAGGTGTTTGGAGACTCGTTCATCCATCATAGAGGTTGTGCCATGGTAGATAGATTTTGTATACACTTAATGGATGACAGAGCAGCTGGGACAAATTTTCCATTGCATCCAATGCCAAAATCTAACATAAGTATTCTCACTTGACTTCCTTATGCATGTATATATCAAGTGCTCTCTAGTGTTATTCCATTCCACAATGATACATGATGCCGTCAATCTCTTATCACAGGCGCTGCTCACCATGACATGGACCTACAAGCCATGATTTCCAATCTCCCACAGTGACGTCTTACACAATGCCACAGAGCCCAAATACACATTCCGATCATTCTGCGCCACCAGCTCCATTCCCAGACCACTAGAATCAGAATGGCTTCTGAATCATGGCATGTCAGTCGAGATAAGAAGCACATGGAGAGGTGGTAAAGAACATGTAAAGTGTGAACAGTCACGTCACGTGAGGGACAAGTTTCTAACCAGTCAAATTTCCTGATACCTCCCATAACAACTTTTCGACCAAGGCATTTGGTAAGATTTTTTCTTGATAAAAGGAACATTTTGCAGTCCATTGTATTGTTTACTTATTAGGCATTTCAGGTGTTATCTCAATTGTTCAGTGCATGATGCTATCTAGAACTTTAGTGTACAAGGCAACCAAGTAGCCTGGAATATATAGTCATGTATTCCTCTAAGGCGTCCCCAAATTATTTTGGTCTCCCATCCACTAGTTAGTAATCATGAGTGGACGGAATATTGTAATTTCTTTGAGTGCACCTCTTGGAGTTCATGTACTCTGCGACTCCACAGATGTGAGTACAACATTCACTTATGTTTAGAGCTACTTCTGAGTACTCTTGTCTACTGGAGTGTGTGGAGGCACTGAATTTTAGGATCAGATGCCTAATCTGAAATTAGTACAGATGTGAGTACAACATTTACTTATGCTCGATTCTATCCTTTAGTGCTTCTCACAGAGGTATCATGCTCTGCATCCCACGAATGTGAGTACAACATTCAATTATGCTTTGAGCTCCTTTTGTGTACTCTTGTCTAATAGAGTGTGTAAAAGCAGTGGACTTTAGGATCAGATAGCTAAACTGAAGCGTATATCATTCAAATACAACATCATTCCCGTGCAGAAATGGAATGAAGCTTCCACCTAGTTTCTGCTGATCACCTCATCATCATCCTTGTCAGCGTCAACACGAGGCTCTCTATCTGACAGAATAGTGAGATGCAGTGGAGTCTGTGGCACAAGCAGTTGAACGGCCACTTGTAGGATGGCATGGACACAGATCACCAGCATTCTCTACAACAGGATGCCCAGAGAACCCCGCACCAACAGTCATGTCACTTGAGGGACAAGCTGTAGACGACCAATCAAATTTGCAGATACCTCCCAAGCGAACGCCACTGCTCTCGGTGCGATCATGGTAGGACTTTTGACGGATGAAGAGCACATTTGGGAGACAATATGTTATAGCTATGGATCTCAAGTGCATTCCGGAGTCTTGGGTGCAGGGGCTACAGGCTGCCAAGAACTTCAGTGCTGAAGGGAACCAACGACTAGCCTGATATATATAGTCAATGGCCATGTGTTAATCTCAAATGTCTCCAATTTGTTTTAGTATCCCATTCATCGAGTAGTTATCAATGGCTGAAACTCCACAAATGTGTATATTTTAATTTCCTTCAGTGCACCTCTCAGACATGACATTCACCTTGAGGTACCTTTATGTGCTCCTATTAACTTGGACTATGTACTATGTAAAGACATTAATTTTTTTTTCACATGCCTAATTGAGCTAGTACATTTATTTATTAGAATCAGTTGTTGAAACTGAAACTAATAACCAAGGTAATATTTTTTTATTTTCTCAAAAAGGCCATTTAAGCATGAAGCTGTTTTGCAGAGTAATAAAAAACTTGTGAAATGTCACTAAATTTCATATAGTAAACTGCTACATCTAAAAATAAAGTCTTCAATGCCATAAAGGCGGAGGAACTGCTTAATCACGAGAAATGTCATTCCTTCTCACATTGTTGATAATCATCAAGTCTCCAAGATTCTGTCATGAAAATTATTTCCTTATGTGGAACTATCATATATCTATGGCAACTTCCATGTTGTCATTCTTATTTAACATTCATCTGCTCATAGTCTTTCAATGACTCATCGTAAATATGGTGCATCGAAGTACTTGTCTTTGTATGCATCAAAACACAATGGATGGCTTCCTTAACTCTTGCAACCTAAAGGCTGTCAGCCGGAACCTCTCTGGCGGCTGGATCAAACTCCTGCGTGCTCTCCCTCTCTGTTTCTTACAGAAACTCACACAAAGGGTGGACACAAGTCTTTTGGTGCTTTGGCAACTGCCTCGGCGTTTTCTGTATAGAATGCTGCTATTTATACACATCGAGCTACTAAGAGTAAGATGCAAGAAAGAAAACAAATGGCTGAGCTAGTCTCGTCAACTGACCATGACCGCCACGATCTTCAGCGCGTGTGCTATATTGCACACGCGATGGTGCTATGCTATGCATGTCTCGCCACGATCGTCCATAGTGGAGCGTCGTGGCTCCTATATAGGACGCGCTTAGGAGGATCCGAGGAATCCAGGACCATCCCAACACCAGGACATAATGTAAAGACTGAATCAAACATAAACTGAACTCGGGATTACAGACTCGATAACATAGGCTTTCTGCTGAAAAAAAATTAGCAAGCCAAACCCCCTCGGTGGCTCTGTTCTAGGGGCTCTGTTTTCCTCTGCCAGCAAAAAAACACAGCGTGCAATTGAGGAGGACGATGTGCATGATCTGAAATTGAACACATAAATTGATTTTAAATCGCTGTTTTCAACCATTACGAGAGTACGCACAATAATAGAGAGAGCTGTAATTTTAAAGCAAAGCAAACGAACCTGCTTAGGAGACTATGCACAATAAGAGAGAGAGCAGTATTTTTTTTTTCTAACCACTAATTTTGAGTGTAGCAGTCCTATATGCTAAATGCCTAAGTGCATGCGCGTGGACAACATATATAATGATATATTGAATCTGCGACAGGTGCCCACAACTCTGTTTCGTGGGGCGCTGGGACACCCATGTGTCATGCGGTGGGTTGGCCACCTCAACAACACCATCAAATACATGTTGCAAAAACCTGGAGAAATCAATGTAGTCCGCTTCAATAAACAATCCTTCAATAATTTCCAATCTTCCACAGCAACATTCTACCAGGTAGCTCCATTCCTAGATGTGCACATCCTCACTGTTCTGCTCTTGCAGCTTCAGAAACTAGACATGCATGCTAATCGTGGTAAGAAGCACAATAGTCGATCAAGGGTTGTAAGAGTTTTGCTGCATGAAGATAACATTTAGCTGTCTATTGTATGTTACAGGTAGGGGTTATTTGGATTGTTTAGTGCATCATGCTACCAAGAACTTCAATGTAGAAAGGAACCAATTAGCCTCATATATATAGGCATGCACCACTTGGAGTTCACGAGCTTTGCAACTCTTGGAGTTCACGTCCTCCACAACTCAATAAATGAGGTTTAACCTTTCCATCCTCAACAATTGGGGTCCAGGAACACGTTAAGCTCCGCCCGTGATCACCCCGATCCCGTCGTCCACACCCCCGCCCCGATCCTTGATCGCCGGCAGCCAACCGCGATACCGCCGGTTAGCCGTTCTTGGCGCCGTCGCCCACAGATTTCCCTCTAGGGGCGCCGCTTAGGTTCCCTGTGATCGCTCAAGGCATGGTGGTTCCGGTGCTTCCTCGTCGTCCCGGTCAAGCGCTTGAAGCTGTTCTCCGCCATCGTTTTGGATCTTCGATGAATTCTTCATGTGCCACGGCTAAGCCTTTTTCCCGGTCCTTTCCATTGGGCGATGCTCCTTTTCGTCTTTGTCCTGAATCTATTGCTGCCGCCACGGAATCGGTCCTTGGTGGAGATTCCAAGGCATTCTCGGTTCGTCCTCTTAGTGATCGAGTCTTTCGTTTCTCTTATGCAAATCAAGCTGTTGGTTTTCATGTCCTCAAGCTCAAATCTTATGAGTGCAATCAGTTTAAGATTTACTTCCATTTGTGGCACGATGGAGGCACTACTAGATTTTGACCCTGTTACATCAGCAATTTATTGATGTAATAGGGCCTAAATTGATGTGATAGCTTGGTGTCGCATCATTTACGTGTTTGATGCGAGCCGTTGCAAGTGCTCTTGATGCAATAGCCTTTCACATCGGTTACTTGTGGTTGATGCGAGAAGCAACTATTGCATCGCCCATCCATTGTCTTTTGCATCAAAATTGAGAGATGCAATAGCTTATTGCTTCGAAACCATGTTGATGCAACACATCTATTGCAATGGCTATCACTTTCGATGCAAGAGACTATGTTGCATCGATATTAGGTTCAATGCTATATAATCTTGTGCATCACCATTTTGATCCGATGCAAGAGGTTCTATTGCATCGATGCTATGTTAGATGTAATTCAAGCTATTGCATCGACGCTATGTTTGATGTGATTCGAGCAATTGCATCGACATGAGGTTCGATGAGATTCAAGCTATCACATCGACATGAGGTTGGATGCAATACAAACTATTGCAGCGACATGAGATTTGAAGGACAACCAATTATTTTGCATCGAATTCATTGCATATAAATCCATAAATTACAAAATTCAATGGCACAAAAAAGGCAATCATATTAATAACTTGGATCCTAAGCATTCAATCGTTTGTACAATGTAAGGAAGTCAAATGCCTTCCTACTTCCGAATAGATAATTGCAAAGTTGAACTACATTCCAAACCACTAACTTATGCTATAAATAGGCAACCATAAATAGAAATACATGTCTCTTAGCATACAACAACATGACATCTTTCTCGTTGCACAATATTTGATTCATTTCAGCTTTGCCAAGACTAACTCAAGGTTGATCTTCCCGAAAAAGTCAAAATGACTTGCATTAGTAATATATATAGTTGATCACACAGTTGGAGCCAAACATAGACAACAAAATTTTTGGATTTAACAAATAGAATGGATAATGAAGCCGAGCTATAACACACACAAGGCATGAACTCCTCATTGTTCATGTTAAGTGAACAAACATACATGTATAAGTGAACAAAGTTCATGTTAATAATGTGGACAACAACTTAAAATGACACCTGATTGCTCATACCATTCCTCCTTTCTTTTTTGCATTGTCGCTTTTTTTGTTGCAGCAAGAAGATTCCTCGATTGCTTGTGATGTAATAAATGTCACCGACTCACTACTATCTTTATCATTTGCAAAAAGTGATCTATTGGCGCTACGAGTGAGGCGACTATGTTGGATACTCTTACATTGGCTCAACAATACACCGTCTACTTTAGTCTGTAAAAACCAAAAGATTTGAAGGTGCAATCGCCACTTAGCAATTCTAAGAACTTGTTCAACCGTAGGTGATAATTTTGAAGTATATTACCTGTTGCACATGTTCTGATCCTTGATGGGATTGGGAACAACAATAGGTTCACTATGTGTGTGTAGGGTAGCTTTTGTACCAGCCTGCATATTTAAAAAAAGGATTCACACATTATGCCGTAATAAATGTAGGTATCCATTACATTGCGGTTTGCATTTATCAAAAAAATACCTGTGCTAAATCTGCACCTTCATTTCCACTAACCCTATTTTCAATACCAAAGAGCATTATTTGTGAATTCTAAAGGATGAGTGGTTGTTTCTGCAGGTTGAGAGGTCATTGTGGTTGGTGCGGCATTCTTGCACCGGAGTTGTACGGAGAAACATTATCAATAAATCTTTACTAAAATCAATGATGTTGGAAAGAATGAAGAAGTACTATTATTACCAAAGGCGGTGCTTGATTATGTTGTTTCATTAGTGAAAAGAACTCTTGCCTTAGTTCTTCTCTAAGTTCTTCTCTAAGTTCTTCTCTAAGCTCTTCTCTAATCTTGCTACTTGTACTCTCAATTGATGTTGCAAAAAGCTGAATTTTTTTCCTTGTCGCTCTCCTCTCTCGGCTTGAACGGTATGTTTGTTCTTTTAACCTCTCTACCTCAGCTTGCATCTCACTATTTTTTGTTGGGCTGCTGCTGCTAATGCAGATGCACGAGCTTGCTCTTCAATTCGCTCATTCATAAGTTGGCTTTGGGTCGGATACTTTGCCAAGTATCCATGTCCAGACCTTTCCCCGCTCCCGCATCCAAAGGGTTTCCTTGTAGGTTTCATGAAGAATGTGCCTTTCTTGTTCTTTTGAAATCACAGAACCTTCCAACTCAATTCTCTCTACAACTTTGGAGAAGGCACTTTCCTAAATTTAAGAACACAATTAGTGTTTTCAACTTCAGCAAGTAGGAATAGCGCCCCAGTTCAAGTTTAATAAGAATTGGGTAAAATGGATAATTTGGAAATCAACCTGTATCAGTTAGATTCATATACTGATTACTTTCTCAAAAAAAAAATCCAAGTCCATGTTAATCATGCAAATATGATTCCTAGCAAAGCATGTTGAGAGGTTAAAAGCAATCGACAATTGAACACTAGCATTTAGAGAGATGTATGACATTTTGGAGATAAATGAATAAAACATGATATGAGAACATACATCACTGGACACTCGTTTACTGAGTAGTCCAGCTCTATTCAAATCACTTTAAAGAACATGACTTAACTAAATAAAGCATCTAGCATAAGCAACTTGCTTTCCAGCAAGCTCCTAGAAATCTAGGGATGCAACAGCTGTACAGAAAATAAATGATATGTGGAGATGTACAAGCACAAATGACTTGCAAGAGGACATTCTGAAAGCTTATAAAATTCTCTAGATTTCATATTCAGACATCAAAGCATGATTTAGAAATTAAGTACTTCGAAATAGCGAATTACAGAAACTACTCTGCTGAAACAGAGCACCAAAAAACTGGGAGGTAAATTCAATCAGTCAGTAGCTTTCAAACCACTAGGCCAAATGAGCTCAAATTTGAACAGTAGCTAGATATGAAGGTGAACTTTGGTATTCAAATGTTTCCCATGGAAACCAACTTATCAAGGTGAACTTCTCTAAGTCCCCGGATCTATCCGGATGGTCACTTAAAGAATTAATGATGTTCCCAACTTACGGATAAATGCATCCAAACCGAACACAAGGACAAGGAGATGATGACCTTTTATCACCCAATCAGGGCATGTACGACCATTAATATAATAATTATTTTATATATAAATGCAAAATCACTAAGTACTAATGAACAAAGTAGCACTTACATATATTTCCTTAGCAAAGATCGAAGACCATCGGCCATCCTTGGTGCGTGTACTCCTCCAAAATGTCAAACCATCTGGCTCTTCACCAGTCTCTAGGTTTCTCTAAGATGTGAACATTGAACATTGTTACTATTTAGGTAAAAAATAAAAGAAGATTAGGTTTCATATCATTACCTGCTCAAAACTAACTTGTGAAAAAGGTTTTGATCCCGCACGATGTACTTGTCCGTCGTCTTTGCCGGGAATTACTAGAGTTTGTGGTGCTTATTTCCTAATATAAACACAAATATATTAGTTGCACTAAAAAGATACAGACAATAAACACATATATGTCGAGGCTTAGAACCTGGAATTTGTCACTTCCAAAATACAACACCAAGTAGTGCCACTCCACAATGTCCAAATCATCTGGCTTATGTCTCATTCTTTCATGATAACTATTGTATGCCTTGTATGTGGCACTCGATTGAGCTCGCCATCCTTTGTAACGATACCTTGCAATCTTCCATATCCTAGCCTTCTCATCGTCATTGTTCTCAAGCCTCCACCTAACCTGTAGGAAAGGGATACCAACAAATTGTGAACAAATAAGATATTACAAAAGAATTAATCTATCATATGCGGGAGCAAGACCGTAACGCACCATTATATCTTGTGCTATTTTATCCTTAACAACCGCTTGACATCTCCCCACTTTTTAACTCCAATAAGTGGAGTCCTTTTTCTTCTAAACCGAACTATTTCATCAACAAACCCACGATAGTTATCTCCTATAGGACCACCTTTCATGGATGAGAAATCTATACTAGGTTTCTCGGTGGCAAGTTTAAATCTCTTAGCCGACCGATAAACCTTTCAAGGTTCCATGCCCATTCTTTCTCTTGTTGCCAACCCCTACTGTAAAATTGATGTTACAAAATGGAATGCATGTTAACATTATAAATTAGTATTTTAATGTTATAGTAATGTATGAACACTCTGAACCATTGCATACCTTTATGAGAGGACTTTGGCCTACGAGCATGAGCTGGAAACTGCATTGGTATTGCGCTATTGTCGCCACTTCCGTCTTCTTCAATGGTTTCATCATCTAAATATGCATCTGCACATACAAAAAAATGAAAGTACACAGTTACAAAGGAGTTTGAAATTTATATATTGATGTTTCCACTAATGCCAAGATAAAATCAGATTACATATATCTTGAAGAAGCCCTTCCCTCCTCAACCATTCTTTATATGTTGCAACAGTATTCAGCCGGTTGTCATCCTTAAATTTTGTGAGATGCATAGACAGATGTTGTATATATAGTGTCAGTTTTAGATCATTAACTAAAAATCATTGAGATGTTTTTTCTAGTACATTAGTACCTGGGTTTTTTTTTATCCCTGTGGCAGCTTATTGAGCCACACTTTGTACGCATCAATGTCTTCATCCTGAATTCCTTCTCCACTAACTTCCTCATGTGTATGACGCTGCTTAATCGGTGTGATTGCATATTCTCCTTCCTGATCTAACCGAGTCATTGAAACTACTACCCTAATTATCTTCTCTTCTGTACACTCTTCTAACATTGTCAATGCATCTTCTTCGTAATCTATACGCTTCAGCAAAGCTGTATCATTGCCACATCTCTTCAGATTGTACATGAAGTCCCTCGCAGAAATAACCCACCTTAACTTTGTACTTTAATAAGTTGGCAAAGGTAATTTTAGCACGAGAAATGTCCATTATGGCACGTTTCTGGTCCATGGGTCCACTCGTGAAATCAATAAATACTTCCATTTATCTCCTGTTTTCTCGTGTGTTTTCCTACAAAATATTTTAACTTCCTTCATCAAATTTATCTTATGACTGTAAAATTAATTAATACATGAAGTGCCATTTAGTCAGCGTTAAACAAAAGAGATTGAAATGAGTCTCCACTTAGTAGTTCATGGTGCTACTAAATAGGTCAAAAAGCAATTGACCTTAGCTTATAAGTAATCCTAGCATAAATAAATGTATGCATGGGACAGGAAACCCAAACCATAGTAGACAGATAGGAATTACTTATGGAAAAACATAACTATAGAGGTACAATTCACACAGTGAGGATGCATTGTTAATAAGAAAATTATTCAGGTGTCAATGTTTTCAGGTGCCAGCAACATTCTTGAAAACAACACCAAACGCCTGTTACAATTGCAGATTTTAGAGTGCAGGCCCTTCCCAATATCTAAATTGTTCTTTCAATAAAAACAGTAGTGTTATAATATCATGTGTGCACTTATCCTATCTCTTCCTAGGAAACACAAGCATACCAACCAATTATAATCAAAAGCTTGAAACTACAAATATTTGTAAATAGATTGAGAACCCTCTAAGAAAGAGCATAAATGCTGCAGCCGAGATGACTACTTTGGTTCAGTTCTTTGTAGCCTGAAATGTTCAGTTCTAAACAACACAAGGAATTTGATCCCTCTGCACCTTATGACAAGGACACAAGTAGCAGCAGTGATGCATATGAGCGCAGAGATCTGATCAGTGATCCTAGCATCAGAAATTCAGAATCATTGCTGACAACTGACTGGTGAATTGCATGCAGATTATTGGAGACGCACGGGCATTGCCATGGTTGTTCTACTGGCATGCATTGCACATGAGAAGGGAAACAATGCCCATGGCAAAACAATACGAGCACATAAACTGCATATGGACAGGTACCTGGGTTGCTCATCTTTTTTGCTTCTCGGATCCATCTTGTCGACGATCAGGTGTGTCTATGACACCTTCAGGGCTGGACTGCGTGGAGAACCTCCTGCTGGATGGAGGGATGACCTCCTGGTAGACGGCCTCCGCGGAGGAGGCGGCGACGGCGACCTCCTGGTAGACGGCCTCCGCGGAGGCGGCGATGACGGCGACCTCCTGGTAGACGGCCTCCGCGGAGGAGGCGGCGACGGCGACCTCCTGGTAGACGGCCTCCGCGGAGGCGGCGATGACGGCGACCTCCTGGTAGACGGCCTCCGCGGAGGAGGCGGCGACGGCGACCTCCTGGTAGACGGCCTCCGCGGAGGCGGCGGTGGCGGCGATGGGGACCTGCTGGTAGACGGCCTCCGCGGAGGTGGCGGCGACGGTGACCTCCTGGTACACGGCCTCCGCGCGGAGGCGGCGGCGCCGGCAACCTACCGGTAGTAGACGACGACGGCGCGCGTGCAGTCTCCTCCATCGCGCCTCGGACTGGAGAAGATGCGATGGAAAACTGCTTCCACCGTGATGCAAATTAGTGGAATATTAACCGTGTATTTGGGAGAGGGAGAGTAATTAGCGGCCCAGTTGTTTTTCGCGGGAGGAGGGCGCGCGCTCCGGAAATTTTCGCGGTTTTGGGATGGGCCGGCGGCAACTTAACGCGGGAGTGGGGAAGTGGCAGAGACGGACGCAAAGTGCAGCCGCTGCGCGCGGGGTAAATTTTGTTGGCCAAGATAATTGTTTCGATCGCGACATATCCATGGTGATGGTGTGGTGCATCCGTCCGTCTGCGTATTTGATTGCGTATTTGATTGACCGGCAGTCATAAATCTTCCTTCCATTACGTCCGGTCCAATGGCCATGATTGTCATCGATCAGCACGCACATTGCACATAGTGCGATGCGATGCATGAGTGCAGACATCATAGAGGTTAAAATTAAAGTTGTTGTTTGCCCCCACCTGTCAAAATAATAATATATATTAATATAATAATATTAATAATAATAGGAATGTCATATACTGAATTTTCAAATCTTTAATTTAAGTATTTAACTAATCTAATTACATGATTTATTTTTGTATTTGTGTGATTTATTTTGTACTTTTTCTAATACTTATGGGATTTGTTTTTTTTACATTTTATAATTTTAAGATAATTACATCATATTACAAAACTAATAAAAGGATAGTACATTTTTTTAATGCATACAGTGTGTATCTTTGTATTAAGAAGAAGCGAGCTTATGTACAAGATTGTCGAAACCCGACACCGAAAATTAAAAATAAAAATTACATAAAAGGAAACAACCGAGGAGTAAGACACCAAACTCATGGTGAGCCAAAGCTCGAAGCCCATGTGCTCCCGCTTCAATCCATCTATCGACTTCCGGCGAACAACTTGAAGGACATCGATGATCGAGGAAGTGGACTCCCTAAAAGACCGTGTGTTGCGCTCTTTCCAAATTTCCTGAGGAAACGAGCGCGAAAAGTGAGTCAAGTCCTTTGCGGCTTTTAAGCGTGAAAAGAGATTGGAGTCGTCTCCACCAACGTAGAGAAGAAGTAGCTACGGGCGGGCAAAGTGCAATCCAAATGCCGACAAAATATGGAACCATATGTCCCTCGTGATGGGCACTTGACAAGGATATGGTCAATGGTCTCCCGTCCTTGATCATATAGATAGCACTCCTCGCGTGCTTCAAGTCCGTGACGTAGCCTACGATCTCCAATCCGGTAGCGGCAACATCCAGGGCTGGGGAGGAAGCAACGATAACGAGGGCACCAACATAGTCTTGCCGCCAAGTCGACTAGGGGTGTTGTTGTTATATCTTTGAAATGCTTATCGCCTCGCTCTGTTTTGAGATCCGTTGTGGCGTTTTGAGATCCATTGTGGCAGGGGCCATAGTTGGCATGTCAGGGGTATGACGCCAATGTTGTGAGATCCGGTGTTGTTGTTGGGTGCGATTTGGGGGTGGCTTTGCTCCGAGGTTGTGCTCCAATGTTTGTGCGTCTTTGATGAGAATAAACAAAACGTTAAAGGGCGCGCTCTTCTGCACGAGGATCAAATCACTATGTTTCCATAATTGGTGTCTAGGATGGGCTTGATTGATGGTATGATGCCCAGGGTTGTGAGATCTCGTAGGACACATCAAGTTCAACGCATGATTGGAAACTTCGGTGACATGACAATTAGGTACTAGCCGGACATGATCGGAGACTTGGTGACACATGATATGGTAGTACATGTGATGAGTCTACATGTTAGATGCATCCACCCGTAAGGAGAGGGAGGGGAAGTTGCTGGGCTGGTAGGATGGGCTTTGGATGTGTCTCGCACAACCCGTGACCTTCTCCCATGACCCCCACTTGTTCCCATCCTCTCGAGACTAGCGACTGTGGTATGGCGGAGTGACTCCCAGGGTGGTGGCGGCGTCAATCGAGCGGAGACACTGGCCATCGCTCACGGCAAGCGCCGCCTCAATGCCCATAACGCGCATCGCCGCGCGCGCGGCGCCGGTTGCCGCGGCGCAAGGTGATCTGCATCATCGGCGATGGCGACACATTTTTTAGGAGGCCAAATTAAAAAAAAAAACCTTAAGTCCTTGTACCATTGAAAGACATTTTTATCAAAACGCCTCAAAAAGCATATAGCAATTGGAGGCATTTTAATGAAAACGCATTCAAAATACATTTCTGCTGCAGCATGGGAAGAAGAAAAAGTAAAAACTGGAGACTGGACACAGCCCGTAATGCCCGAGAGTAATGCCCACTACAGTGGACCCAGAAACTGCTTCCTCTCCGCCTCCCGGCGCACGGGGTCACGGGAGGCAACCTGCCCGCCGCCGCCCGCCGTACACCACCCTCTGCGCCTCCTCGTCCTCGTGGCCGAGATCCACGGGGTCACGGGCGGGTCTCCGGCGGCTCCACGCTCCACCCTCTCCGCCTCCTCTTCCTCGCCTCCCAGGTACCGTGGCTCCTTCACTCGCCCTCACACCCACTAGCACTGCTCTGGCCATCGCACTGGTGCTTCACTTGTTCCCCTGCCTGCTTCTACCCGGCGGCGCAGGAACTAGGTGGGAGGGGCTCCGGCGACTCCAACACAGTCCTCCTGCTTGGGCGCGCGAAGGGAGGTGCTGCTATGGGGGGAGGGAGGCGCAGGTCCAGCGGCCAGTCCAGGTCAACGAATCCTCTGCTGCAACCTCTATGCGTCAACGTCTAATTCCTATGACCTCCATCGTCTACTGAGTACTGACTGCTACGACTACTTAGACACTTGAGGTAAAGTAGATCCCCAATCCCTCTGTTGAGATATTGGTTGATTTATGCGAATCGATTTGATCTATCTGAATACACTGTATGTGCTTGTGTGTGGAACCACTAAGTATAGTATCTTAGTTATATGCTGTTGCCTGGACACCTGAATAAACATAATAGTTGTAAAAAAATACAAATGCTAAGCTGAAATCTGATAATTTTCCCCACACTTATTATCTTGATGTCTTTACTACTACTGCAGTATTATCTTGATGTATTTGTAGTATTGGTAGACTAGTCAGAACAAAGGTAGCCAAAAAAATGCAGATAAATTTTGATATGAATTCTTCCTTATTTCTTTCTGATAAAAATAATGTAGCTACATCTGTTCCTAGATAGTGCACTCATCATATCTACCTAGCACTATCATATCTACCTTGCATGAAAATGTTATCTCTGAATTTTTTTTCAACAAATGGTTACAACTGTGTCCTCTATGATTTGAACAAATTTGAGTAGGTTCGTTTCTTTGGCCATTTATTTTTGGATCTCGTAGAAACTTACTGAAATTCGTTTTTACACTGAATCCTTGATCAGTACTGATTCTGAGTAGAGATTCCCTGATTTTGTTGCCTCCCCATTCAGTGATTCTTATCAATACCAGTGATTTTGATCATGTCCCAGAAGCAACTTATATAGTAATGTGCTCAATCAGTATCAGAATTTGCCATACTTCAGTAGAGCATATTCAGACCAGAGCATCTTGTTGTTATCTCTGAATGGCGATGCCTAGATAACCATTTACATACTCTGAATGGCGATGTCTAGATAGCCATAAGTTTTGTTTTTTTTAAAAAAATTATAACTGATAGCCATAAGTTGAATCTTTGTTCAGATCATGTGAACATGTAGTGCCCATGCAGTTTGAACTGTTTTCTAAATGTTTAGTCAAAAGTGTGAACTCCCTGTTTGTTCAGATTGTGTGAATATGCATGATAGTGTGGCAACACAATGGTATATAAAAAGTCGTCCTCTCTAGTTGATGAGTCCTTTGAGACGCACCAGTTGAGCAGACCAAGAAGTGTTCTTCTGTACAGACGCTGAGAGAACTGACAAGTGCACTTTATATGCTGCTGGTAGTACAGTAATAACTAATGAAAGAACTCTAATTGGTTTTGGCGGTGCTCTAAAAATTGAGTCACGCAAGTATTTAGACATGCTAGTAGCTAGGATTCCAGAAAATAATCTTTCACAAAAATGCAAACCTGCTAGTTGCTGCTCACACAGACACACAAAAACACATGTTTTAACATAAGCATGTTGTTGATCAACTAAGAATGCCATTCAACAAAAATTGTGAATACTTAAACGAAAAAATCATCATCAGCTTCGTCATTTGTCGCAACGGCAGGTGCGACAACTCCATCATCAATATATGCATCTACCTCATCTTCAACCTCATCACTAAAATCTTCTTCATTTGGTTCTGGTACAGATTGAGCAATTGCTTTCTCAATAACAAAAAGTATCAATTGGTTCCCCTTCCATGTCCGTTAAATTAAGCCAACTCATCAAGTCCCCTTATCGCTTCTAACAGTCATGTCCTCCACCCCAACAAGCAATGAGTCAACATCAATTTCTGCTTCCTGTTCAACACTAGCTGATTCCGGCATGGAGAAAAGGTTTCTTGGTTTGATTCGAACAACACTACACCAATTTGATTTCTTTGCATGTTTGACATAAAACACCTGCTCTGCTTGTGTTGCCAGAATATAGGGCTCATCTGAATATTGGAGAAGAGTAGTATCAATATCTATAATTCCATATTGATCTTTGTTGTACCCTTTACCTTTGTTCTTTGTTGGAGCGGGGACATTGAACCAATCACACTGAAACAACATCACTTCCTTTCCACGGTGAATTGTAGAGAGATAATTTTCTTAATAACTCCGTACCAGTCCATATTACCCGTACGTTCATCACCCTTGACAAAGACACCACTGTTTTGAGTGACCGAGCTCATCTCTGCCGACACCGTTCGAAATAGGAAGCCATTGATGAAACATCTATTGAATACACGAGCAATATCATCTGGTCCTTGAGAAAGGTTGTACATCTCCTCATTAGCTTTTCCTTGGTCATATTCTTGTTTGGTCTGCACTTCCATTTAACAAAAATTAATAAGATGCTTTAATTACGTGCATAATAAAATGAACAAAAAAAATTCTAGTGACTCACTTTGTCCTCAAACCAACCAACAAATTGCTGCTTGTGCCTTCTCTCAACATTATGCGGATTATATTTCTCTAGTAAAACCTTATGTGCACTGCAGTGGGCAGACCAAACAAGAATGCAAACAATTAGTAATATATCATGTGATCAAAAAAATAGCATGCTGAAATGTTAAATTTAACTCACTCAGGCAAAGTAGCACACTCTGGCGTATTTGTGAGTATGTAGTGCCTCATTCTCAGCATCTCGGATTCGTCCAAGACCTCGAAACTGTATCCTTTCCTACTGTAGTCAAGGTCAGCAAAAAACGCTCAAACCAGATGGTGGTTTAGGCACTGCAGCGCTTTCATGACGCTCTGGGCGAAGTTGGCATGTCTTCGAAGAACACAGAACAAAATGTCATGCACTCTTCTCCCTCCACTATTGAGCCTTCAGGATGTGCTTTGTTCCTCACATAACCTTTTACCGTATGTAGATATCTCTCCACGGGATACATCCATCTATAGCATACAGGTCCACCAAGTAAAGCCTCTTCAGCTAGATGAACCGGCAAATGTACCATGATGTCAAAAAAAGTAGGTGGGAATATCGTCTCAAGCCGACATAGAGTCTCCTTAATCGAAGCACTCATGTTAGCAAGCTCCGTTTCATCTAGCTCCTTTGAACAAAGCGAGTCGAAGAACCTACTCAAGTCAATCAATGGGACAACAACTTCTTGAGGCAGAATGTTGCGTAGTACTAATGGTAAAAGTTTCTGGAATATAATATGATAATCGTGAGTTTTCAGACCAGACAGCTGACACCGATTTTCATCCACGAATCTTCGGATATTGGACGCGTACCCATCAGGCAACTTAACTTCATGTAGAAATTTGCATAAAAGTTTCTTGTCATCTTTCTTTAATTTGTACAAAGCAGGTGGCAAGGTGAACTTACCATTCTCATGCTCTGGATGCTGATCCATCCTTATCCCGAGATGCTGCATGTCAAGCCGAGCTTCCTCATTATCCTTAGTTTTACCTTCTATGCCTAGCAAAGTGGCCAATATGCTCTCACATATATTTTTCTCGATATGCATCACATCCAAGTTGTGCCTAATAAGCAACTTTTTCCAAGACGGAAGCTGGAAGAAAATACTCTTCTTCCTCCAGTTGTGCCATCTCTTTTCTTCATCACTGCGCTTCCTTTTTCTTGATTCGGGGCCAAATGTGAGTTGGTCAAAACTATCATAGTGTTGCAACACCTGTTCTCCCGTCAGTGGTTGTGGAGCCTCCCTATATTCTGCCTTGTTGTTGAAACTGACCTTGTTTCTACGCCACTTGTGGTCCATAGGCAAAAAGCGGCGATGCCCCATGTAGCAGAACTTGTTCCCATGCTTCAACCATAAGTAGTCAGTTTCCGTATGGCAGTATGGACATGCAAACTTGCCTTTCGTACTCCATCCAGAAAGCATCGCATACGCTGGAAAGTCATTGATTGTCCACAGTAGAATTGCATGCAAATCAAAAGGCTTCCTCTCCTTTGCATCCCAGGCTTTGACACCCTCTTCCCAGAGAACTTTGAGCTCATCAATTAGAGGCTGCAAGTAAACATCAATGCTAACACCAGGCGATCTCGCTCCTGGTATCATCATCGACAACATCCAATAATGACTGTTTCAAACACAACCATGGTGGAAGATTGTATGGAATTAAAATCACAGGCCAACATCTGTATGACACATTCAACATACCAAACGGATTGAATCCATCAGATGCCAGACCAAGCCTGACATTACGAGGGTCCTCTGCAAACCATTCATAAGTTGCATCCACATGTTTCCATGCTTTGGAGTCTGCAGGATGTCGCATTTTTCCATCAACCACCAATTCTTCCTTATGCCAACACATATCTGATGCTCTAGTCTCTGACATATACATCCTTTGGAGCCGTGGAATCAGTGGGAAGTACCGTAGGATTTTACGTGGAACACGCTTTTTTGAGCCACAACTGCTGCCAACATCTTGTACCTCTTTAGACCGCTCCCACCTTGTCTCACCACATTTTGGGCAATTATCCAGGCCCTTATATTCTTCCCCTCTAAATAACACACAATCATTAAAGCATGCATCTATCTTTTCATAATTTAGACCAAGATCTCTAACAACCTTTTTCATCTTCTCCATAGTATCTGGGAGGCAGTGTCCTTTTGGAAGAATAAGCAAGAATAGCCCAAGTAGGTACTCCATGCAAGCATTACTACAACCAAACATGCACTTCATCTGAAACATTTTGACATTGAAAGACACCTGGGTAGCTTCCGTGCAGCCTGGAAATAACTCCTTTTTGGCCTCTTGTAGCAATTTAAAGAACTTCTTTGCCATCTCATTTGGTTGTTCCTCATCGATTTCTCCATGTATTTCACCCCTAATCATAGAATGTAACAATTCTGTGGTACGAGTCCTATCATCAACATCATCATCATCATCAATAGCTGAACCTTCACATATACTTTCCTGCTCTCGATGAAGCTTTCATCAAAACCTTTCGAAGCAAATGATTCTGAACATCCGACTGTTTTCTAAATGACATGGAACGACATGCTGAACATGGACATGGTGTCGTTCCTCCTTTAGAGCTGCCTCCAAAGGTGCTATCAAGATAATCTGTTAATCCTTGTTGCCACTGTGCAGAGGCCTTATCCAGCCGCATCCAACTTCTACCTTGGTGTGACATTGTTTTGAACACCTGACAAACACACACAAAGATAAATAAGAATATGCTACGTATTGGAAACAAACACAAAGTAGATAGCAATTGTGTAACAAAAAGATGCAAAATTAGTATGGATATTAATGTTGTCTAAAGAAAAAATCCTTCACAATGCCCTATGTAGCTATGCCATTCAATCGCTTCTCTCACTTTGTCACTATAAAATTAGGTCCTCACTTCGTCACTTAGAAAAGAAGATACGAGGCTTGAATAGATGTAACAGAGCATTGGCCCGTGTCATGGATTCTTCCAACGGCAGATTTATGATACATGGTTGAAAACTTGAGAGTTATTGGTACATGCAGTTCAATTGTCAATTCTTGTTCACTGACAGTAGAGCGTATTGTGCTCAGTGACGATGTTACATTCTGTATAGTTGTTTTAAGGTGGACATGAAACTTGAACTCTTATGATTATTTTACTGTGTAGCTCTCCTCGGTAATTTATTGAGCATACTGTAATGTTAACTATTTAGTAAAGCTCATCAGTTTCATTCCACACTAACATTCGGAGCTTTGGTCTGATGTTTGTTGTTGTCATTTGTAGTGGCAGTGGTGGTTTGCAGAATCACAGTGTTGGTGACAGCAAAATTGTGTGATGGTAGTGTCAAGGCGATTGTGGACAGCTGAGGAAGCGGCACTGGTCGGCTTTGAGGGGGCGCACCTCCTCCGTCGGTGATGGCAGTGGTGGAGGATGAGGCCGTGACACCGCAAAGGTGCCGACCAAGGTGAGTTCCACCTCCTGGCTCCTCCTAATTGTTTTGTGGTGCTTTATACATGGTTGTTTTCATGTGCAACGTACAGACACTATACTATTGCTGACAATGTAAGTTCTTGTGTATTTGTGGTGCTTTTTTTTTTTTCTACTATTTGCTAATAGAGGTATACATGCCATTAGTTCTAGCGTGCCTTTCTACTATTTTCTAATAGGGTGTTAACTTGTTTGCCCCAGTTGTGTTGGTTGGCCCAGGAATTTGAATGTTGAAAACTCAGGTTGATATCTTGTCTGATTTTACAACAGATTTTGGGGCCAAACTTTCAGGTATGGTATGCAGATGTAGGTTTTGTGGTGCCAGGCAACATGTTTCTAATTTAGAAAGTGTTCAAATCATGTCTTAACCCCTATGTACTGTCAGCCTATAATCACTGAAATATTGTTTTAGCTGTCCCTGTTAGCAACTCGATGACCATCGTGCATTTTCCTTTGCCAACTACTCACCAACCATTTTCTTTAACTGAATGGAAGAGTTCATTATAGTAGAGATATATATCTTGTCATTGTGCTGAAATTCTTAAATTCTGAAAATTTGCAGAAAAATATTACTCTTTGATTATGATTTTCTTTAGTTTAATAGTTTAATACATTTCTTAACTCTTTGTGCAGTTTGCAGCATGTCGCTTATTGATGCCAGTTTTCATTTTCAGGACAATTCAAGAGGATCGATATCATTATCGACTCCCCATTCCTGTAGCCTGAAACCAAATGGAAATAACCATCACATAGAAGACCAACACATGGCTGAAACATCTGTTAGCCAAATGCCCCTATCAGTAAGCCTGTTTTGCTAGCTGACTTCGAGTAACTGCAGGTGTTTCAGTCCAGGACTGAGTTCTGTTGTCTAGATTCTGTGAATTGGATTGGATTAGTTTATGATTCTGTGATTTGGATTGTCAGGTCTTTGTCGATCAGAAGGCATAGGTGAAGTCTGGGCTACATGACGACAACTTGCTCAACATTGTTAGTCCAGGTGAGTCTCTTGTACATCACAAGTTCGTTAGTTTTCAGTGTCCATGCAGTAGCTGGAATTTCGGTGATGATTTCGATAAAAGGAGACATCTCAGAAATCTTTAGAAATATAGTTACTTTGATCCTATTGCAATCTAAATTAGAGTGGTCCAAATTTTTCTAGATGCTAGTTGTTATCTAAATTTTCGTTAATGTTATCTGCGGATAGCTAGATTGTTTGTTCTAATTTTTAAAAGTTAATTTGTCTGTATGAAAGATGGTAGCTTATGACAATAAGGTGTGTTTATGGCTTTGTTTTTAATGGCAGGGAGCCGATGGAATAAAGATTGAGATCCAACAAACCGGGTTCATGTAGAAGAACACAGTGAAGTTCATGAAAGAGCTCTGGAGCCTCTTCAGTGCACAACAGAATGCCAGTGGGGTGACAACAGTTTCAGAATGAAAACGAGGCTGAGATATATATATTTTTGCAAATTATTAGGTTTTGTATTAGATAATATCTTTATCACAAGCAATATTCTGTGCCCTGCTTTCTGCCATGCAAACGAATGTTTTGAAAGCTTACTTGAAGATCTCAAAGGCATGTTTAAGAACTTAGGCAGAATGTAAATTAGATTGTTAATGTGATGTGACAAATAAATTTATTATGCCTTACGCAAAAGTATTTTCCCGGATTGTATAAATGCTCAACTATAATTGGGTAAGAGTTGAACTATGGACAAAAAAATTGTCATTTGTACTAGTTATATATAGCTAGACAATTTGGAGGTTGGACATGAACTGATTCAAAGGTTCACAAAAGGGTAAAAGGCAATAGCAAGTACCAAGATCAAGATCAGATGTAGATGCCGTCGAGCATCGATCGTTGTCCTCGTGGTCTCAAGTCGTGGAGCCCTGCCTCAACGTCTGGTGCTGGATTGCTGGTCACCGCCGGCGCCGTGCTCTGGACCGAGTTGTTGGGAATATGCCCTAGAGCTAATCATAGAGATGATTTGTATTCCTTCATTGTATCCATGATATATTATGTGTTCATGAATATCCATTAAAGACAACTTGTATTGATCAACAATTATGTGAATTGTTTGTGAAACTCCTTTACTTGTTTGGTTATTCAATAATTGTCCCTCGATCGGAGTTCATGTGAGAACACACATGAATATTAGATCAAGACACGTGATAGTTGATGACTATGTTTCACAAGTCATAGACATGGAGATGTCAAACTAATAGTGTGGGCACATGTATGACATGGGGCTGGATAGATCCGACATGAGATGTTATTATTATCTCTTTATACATCATATGCGTTATGTCCTTAGACCTGAGATTGTCGTATGTATTCAAGATGTGGAACGACCTACTTAGGGACTATCAAACGTTACTCCGTAATTAGGTAGCTATAAAGGTGGTCTTCGGGTTTGTCGGGAAACATCTTTGTGAGACATAGTCAATCAAGATGGAATTGCCCCTCTCCATGAGAGAGAGATATAACCTGGACCACTCGATTGATTGGATCAAGAAATGCATTGCCGTGCTTGGGTTAAGTGTTAACCTACGAGGTGGACCAAATATCGTGTGGCAAGGGAATGACGAGTATATGATTTGTGGTGGTTCGTCTGATATGATCATTGCGTACACATGGGAGTTGGCACGTCTTGCTAGAGGTCGCTGTCAACTATTGGCCGAGTAGGTGTACTCGGGCCATGTCTATGTGTGCGTGAGCCCATAGGGTCGCACGCTTAAGGGGAAGAAAGCCTAATTCGGATTTGATCCAATTAGACGAGGCTTAGGGTTACTAATGGGCCTCCGGCCACGGGGAGCCCTGTTAGCGGCGCCTATATATATGAGGTGGGCGCGTGGCTGTGACCTAATCCAAGCCACGCCACTTTGGCGGCCGCGCGACACGCCCGCCCTCCTCTTGCATCTCGCGGACCTAGCAGTCCGGGCGCACGCTTCCTCCCTCAGCGTGTGGGATACCTCGGAGGTGCTGCATCCGGAGCACAAGGACGACGAACCGCACGAGGAGGACGGACGTGACGGACGATCTCCGCAACTGCACGGCACTGCTGCGACGCTGCATATCTACGTCGAGGGTCGACGCTTCACGCTGCACCTCGCGGCGTCTAGTGGTAATCCCGTGATCTATAACTAGCAGTAGATCCTTGGTTTATGGGTAGAAAATTTTCGTTTTCTGGCTAGCGTAGCGATCCCATATTCCTTCACGAGTAGGTCGCGATCGTGAAGAAGCTGTGGCGTCAGGCGCTGGCGGCTGGACCGATCGAGTCCTTATCTCTACAAACAAATGACGTACGATGTGTGATGGGCCACGATCAACTCCTTGCCTCCAGAAACAAATGCCGTATCCTTGCTGATGCCTGATGGGCCATGTAATTACCTAAAAGGGTATACGACATGTCCTAATGGGCTGGGTTAGCTTATGCACGCAGTCAAAAACATGATTAGATAGTAGTCTAAAAGTAAAAATATACTAGCCCATGCAACAATCTATAACTAGTGTAGTGGTCTGTCCACAACTTGGATAGTCCAGTGGGCGCATGTTCGACTCCTCTACTTGACCTAATAACTTTTTAATATTTTCCTTAAAATTAACAATTGTGGAAGTTTTTTTAATAAATAACTAACAATTTATTTATTAGACGGCCATGTTTTTAAAAACTAAAAAATCACTTATATTAGATACCCACAAGGTGTTTTTCGTTAGTCAATTTTCTTTCAAAAAATACTAGTTGCATCAAACACAAATTTGTTGCAATAGTACTTCATAATTACATCCATATTCTAAACCGTGCAATACCACATACATATTGCATCAAAAATTCAATACTAACGCAACCAAATGTGTTTGATGCAAGCCAATGCTGTTCCAATCTCTGGTCGTCTTCAACCTAGAGCTCCAAAATCCATGGTGGATCCTGGTCATAATCCTGACCGTTACGGTAATCTGAAATCTCCCTTAATTGCACGGGTAAATACCGTTAATGGACATCATTTGTCTTCGGTTTCTAGTCAGCCAGGAGTTTTGGGCCCAATTCCGGATCTCTAAGCTGGTATATGGTGTTGGGCCTCCACCTCGTCTCTGTGCCAAATGTCTATCCCCGGCCTATTCTGCTGCCGTCTGCAGGGGTAGGTTTAGATGCCATAAATGTCTCCAATTTGGACACATTTTTGCTAAATGCACACTCCCGCCTCGATCATCGCGCTACCATATAGGCGCTTCGGCTTCTCCTACACAGCACCGCCATATACGGTCTATGACTAGTGGGCCAGTGCTCAATCACCGTCCAAGGAATGACTCTATGACCAGTGGGACACAGCTAAATCACCGCCCGGACACCCTACATTTTCTGAATAAACAAGTCCCCCCGTTCTCGGATATTCCACCCATTACTGCCGCTCCTACCACTATTCCTCTTCCTAAACCGTGGCGTATTTCAGCGCCGGACTTCGTCGACGAGCCATTGTCGCCGGAGAAGGAAGCTCCGAGCTCTCAGATTGCAGGTGACAGCATTATTCCATCCTCTTATCTCCAAGTTCAACCTCTGTCTGTGCTTCGTTTTCCTCCTCGCACCAATCATGTTTCCTGGTATATAAAACCCCTGTTTCCTGCTACAGTGCAACGCACCATGGCGTATCGGTTTGTTGATCCAACGCCGTTCATGCCGGAATGGGGTCAGCGGATTGTTATTCCTGGACGTCGGCCAGTGTCTCGAGTTGTTACTGGTCAGCTGCATCAGAAGCACAACAATGTGGTGATCGCCTTCATCCATCCGCCACCGGCTAATCATCAAGATTTTGAGGTCATCAGAGACACGCTGACTGAATTTCTGGATCTCAATGTAAGTTTTCCCTATCGCTCTATTCAGCCATGCCTGTTTCGCCAAGCTTATGTCACTTTAGATCATCTGGCTCATAGAGATGTCCTCATCAATAATGGTCCACATCAGATTGGAAATATGCACCTTACTTTTATTCCTCACAATAAGGCATGGAACAATAGGTCGGCTGTTTTTACTCATGAAGTCTGGTTGATGCTTATTGGTTTAAATCTAGACCTGTGGAAGTTTAATTTAGTTGACAAGGCTGTGTCTGAATTTGGGAGACTGATTGCTTGGGATGAAGATCACAGTAAGCAGGCAATAGCTTTGGTCAAGGCTAGAGTGGTGGGTTTGGATGCAGTTCCATGGTTTTTCAATTTCACTGAAGGAGACTCCCCTGAATCTGAAAGTTGGACTGTTCAATGTGCGATCATCCATACACAGATGCTAGGTGCCATGCCACAAGATGAGGATATCCCCCCTGAAGACCCAGAAGGTTTGGACCCTAATCACTTTGATTTCTTTGGATTTGGCCAGCAGGGACAGGAGCCAGCAACAAACTTCTAGGACTTCCCACAAGTTGGGCTTACAAATGCTGATTGGGCTCCTTGGGTCCCAAACAATGCAGCCCAAGATAACAATGAAGCCCCAGACAATGATGATGAAGCCCCAAACAATGCAGCTGATCAGGAAAATCAAAACAATGAAGCAATTCTGCCAGTTGAGGAAGTTATTGATGATCTGCTTATTGCTCCTGCCTCCCCAGCAATTGTTGATCATCAGGTCTTGGCTATGGATGAGCTCACTGACTCTGATAATGAGAATATACCACAAGCCCAGTTACCTGTCCCCCCTGTTGAGATAGTACCTTTCCCAGATTTCAATAATCTGCAACCAATGATACCAAAACCTGATCATTATGAGGATTTACTAGGATATGAAGTGCAGATTGGTATGGCACGTACCATGACCCCCCCTGTTGATCCTTTGCTCCTCATGAATACCAAAAAGCAGATGGTTCAGTCAGTTTTGGATTTTGATGCCTTCCTTGACTCTGTGGCCAATTCTTCAACTACCCCAATTCAAGCTAATGTCAGTGGGGTGCATCAACTCCCTGATGATCCTTTTGCTTTTGATTCTAGCATTGGAACCAAAGGGAAGCAGCCAATGTCTGAGTCTGGAGTTAATTCTTCAGATTTTTCTCTAGATCAATGGGCCCAGTTCTTTTGCAATCAGAAAACTGGCAACTCTATGGTCACCATCCCAGGTGAATGGTTGGATTTTTTCATCATGATGCTTCTCAAATCCTCTTCAAAAGATTGGGCTAGTAAGTTTCTGACTTCTCAGGCATGGACTACCATTGACTCTGCAATCCATGGTAAAAGCTATCCTCTTTACCTGCCTCCCTCTGTTCCTACTATTTCTATCTCTGAATTATGCTGTTCTGAACATTTAGGTGAGGAATCTGCTACAGCTGCCAAAGAGCAAGCACCTTCTTTTGAAGTCCAGCCTTCTGTTGTTGCAAACCAGAATGCATCTCCCACTCCGCCGCACTGCAACGTAATGCCTCTACCTCTGCCCAACCTGCCAAATCAGGAACCAAACGTGGTAAGTCCATTGTTATCTCAGAAACTGATCTTAGAAGAAGTCCCAGAGTTGCTTCTCACAATAAGGGCTTTAAACCACATACCTATAAAGAGAAAAAGTGTATTGGTTGTGAAGTTAAACCCCCCTTAATTTCTGCCTCTCAGTAGTCCGAAGCTTGGGCACTTCCTTCTCGCAACCCGGATCCTGCAAGTCTTATTGATGCCAAGCTGCTCTCCAAGCCTAAGAAAGGTGCAGTTGGAAGGCCAAAGAAGCAGAAGAAGGATGGTGATCAAAAGAGGGATGGTGACATGGCTGGGACATCCAAGAGCCCACCCAAGGAGAATTGAAGCCCGGATACTCTTGATCTGTCTGCTCTTAGTTATCTAAGTAGCTTTTGCTATCTAAATGTAATAAGTTCTTTATGGATAGTAAACAATGGAAAGTTCAATGTTGGAATGTTAGAGGCATCAACTCTGACAAAAAGTGGAATGCTATAAGGGACAGAATTGTACAAAGTGCTTGTGACATTATATGTTTGCAAGAAACTAAACGTGAGCAGTTTGATCTTGCTTTCATTAAGCTCTTTTGTCCACCTGCTTTTGATAATTATGATTTTCTTCCTTCTGTTGGAGCTTCTGGGGGCTATAATTTTGTGGAAAAGTATTCTTTTTGAGGGTTCTAGAATCTTCCGAATGAATTTTCTACTTCAAGACAACTTGTTTTTGCTCATAATGGAGCTAGCTAGGATCCTAACCAACATCTATGCCCCATGTACCCCTCAAGCAGTAAAAGGAACTTTTTAGCTTGGTTCAAAAAATATTCAAATGCCCGATCAGGTTGATTGGCTGGTGGTTGGTGATTTTAACCTCTATAGAAATCCCAAGACGTAAATAGAGATGGTGCTAATTATGCGTAGATGTTCTTCTTTAATGAAGCTATTAGCAAACTTGGTCTGGTAGAGCTGCCCCTCTATGGTAATCGTTTTACCTGTAGTAATAAGCAAGAGAGTCCTCTTTTGGAGAGATTAGATTGGTTCTTCACTTCCTCTTGTTGGACTACCTCTTATCCAAACTCCTCTGTCTCCACAATGGGTAAGGAGACCTCGGACCATTTGCCCCGCATTATTTCAATAAGTACCGTGATTCCAAAATGCAAACTCTTTCATTTTGAGAACTTCGATGCAAAAGACATAATGAATTCTCTACTATTGTGCAAAATGGTTGGGTTTCTAATTGTAATGCTTATGATGCTTTGCAAGAAATATTTCTTCCAAATCAAAGAATCTCGGGAAAACTCTAAAGGATTGGAGCCACTCTCTTTCAAGTTTAAAGATAACAATTGAAAGAATCAAACTGGTGATTCAATTTCTTAGTCACTTGGAAGAATACAGGGGATCTATCTCTAATTGAATGGAACTTCAGACTCATTTTGGAAGAAGCTCTTATCTCACTCTTGAGACAAAGAAAAGGCCTATTGGAAACAAAGGGGCAGATTAAATGGGTGACTTTGGGTGATGCTAACACCCATTTTTTTTCATGCAAATGCAACTGTCAAATATAGAAGGAATCTTATTACTTCTTTAACTGATGCTAATGATCTCCGTTATTTGATCATAACTCTAAAGCAGGACTCATTTGGGAATCTTTCAAGGAGAGGCTGGGAACTTCAAATTTTACAGTATTCAGTTCAATCTGTTGGGCCATTTCAAGATCAAAGGGACTTATCTGCATTGGTAGCACCTTTTTCAACCACTGAAATTGATCAAGTTGTCAAAAATCTACCTTCCTACAAAGCTCCAGGGCCAGATGGGTTTAATACTGATTTCATGAAAAATGTTGGCCAATAATATGCCAGGATTTCTATAGGTTATTCGGTGAGTTTCATGCTTTGGTCGAGTAACCTACAGTTTTATCAATGGCTCT
Source organism: Hyparrhenia diplandra (assembly GCA_015847255.1). Lineage (NCBI taxonomy): Eukaryota > Viridiplantae > Streptophyta > Magnoliopsida > Poales > Poaceae > Hyparrhenia > Hyparrhenia diplandra. Next base: position 843,133 of record JADLZK010007594.1, on the reverse strand, counting down.
TTCATTACTTTAATACCAAAGGTTGATAATCCCGTGAAAGTGACCGACAGACCAATTTCTCTGTTGAATAATTCTATTAAGCTCATCACCAAAGTCCTAGCCAATAGATTACAATTGGTGTTACCTGGCCTTATTCACAAAAACCAGTATGGGTTTATCAAGAATAGGACAATTCAGGATTGCCTAGCTTGGTCCTTGGAATATTTACATACCTGTCATCAGTCAAAAAAAGAGATTATTATCCTAAAGTTAGATTTTGAAAAGGCTTTTGATAAGGTTGAACATCAGCTCATGCTCCAAATTATGCAAGCAAAAGGTTTCCCAAAGAAAGTGGCTTCTTTGGATGAAACAAATTTTCACCTCTCGTACATCTGCAGTTCTTCTAAATGGTATTCCTGGAAAAGTATTTCATTGCAAAAGAGGTGTGAGGCAGGGTGATCCTCTTTCCCCTCTACTCTTTGTGCTCTCTGTAGATCTCTTGCAAACCTTGCTGAATGCAGCTTGTAGAGATGGAAATCTTAGCTTGCCAATCCCCTTGAGAAATGATCAAGACTTTCCAATATTGCAATATGCAGATGATACCTTGATTTTTATGCAAGCTGATGCAGCCCAGCTCACCTTCCTCAAAAACATGCTCCAATCCTTTGGTGAATCCACTGGTTTAAAAGTAAATTATCAAAATTCAAGAATGATTCCAATAAATGTGCCCGCCGATAAATTTGAAGATCCTCCTCAGTATACACAAGCCTAGTGTGGCGGATTTCGCCTATTGTCAGCAAATGTGAAAGAAGATTGGGTACCATCTCTAGTTTTTTGAATGAAGCTGGGAGACTTGAACTCACTAATGCCATTTTTTTAGCTCTTCCTATGTTTGCTCTATGTACCTTCAACATGCCAAAGACCATCATTAAGCATGTTGACAAGCTCGTAAAGCACTTGTTTTTGGAGAGGATGGGACATACATAGTAAAAGCCATCTAAAGCTGCTTGGCCAGTTGTCAGTTTGCCAAAATCAGAGGGAGGCCTTGGAGTGCTTGATCTTCAATTGCAGAATGAGTGTCTTCTCCTCAAACATTTGCACAAATTTTTTAACCATGTTGATGTTCCTTGGGTTCGGGATGGTGTGGGATAAATATTACAGCGATGGTAAGTTACCAACGATCGCAACTAGACTAAGAGGTTCTTTTTTGGTGGCGAGACTACCTAAAGGTCCTTGAAAAATTCAAAGCAATCAGCTCTCCTTCAGTTATGGATGGCTCTAGTTGTCTGTTCTAGTTGGATAAACGGTCAGACACTCCTATGAATCAGTCTCTGCCACATCTTTTCTCATATGCCAAAAATCCTCTCATTTGAGCTCAGGCACTCATCTCTTCTCCACAACCTGTCCAATTATTTCATCTCCCTTCATCCACTGAAGCTTTCCCAGAATTTCAACAGCTTCAAGTTGTGATTCATTCCACAGTGCTGCAGCAATCCAATGATCAGTGGTCTTACATCTGGGGGAATGGTTCTTTCTCCACAAAGAAAGCCTACAAGCACTTCACTGGAAATCATCATGTACATCCTGCTTATAGGTGGTTATGGAAATCATCTTGTCAAAATAAGAGAAAGATCTTTTTCTCGCTATTGCTCAAGGACAGATTAAACACTCGGGTGATGTTAAAGAGGAAAAATATGTTCCCCCCTGATTATACATGTGTACACTGTATTCAGCCAGTCGAGGAGGACCTCTTCCATTTGTTCTTTGATTGTCCTCTTGCATTGGCCTGCTGGAATATTGTGGGGTTGATGGTCCCGAATAGTTCATCAATCGAAGAAATTATTGAAGCTTTCAGAGTTCAACTTCATCTCCCTTTTTTCATGGAGGTCATTCTAACAATGTGCTGGTCCATTTGGATGCTGCAAAATGATGTTATTTTCAAAGGAATCCCAGCTTCTGTCAGGCGTTGTAAGGCGATCTTCAAAGCTGAATTTGCTCTGGTTATCCTTCGAGCAAAGCCCTCTTATTCACCTGTAATTCATCAATGGATAGAAGCCCTTGTGTAATTTTTCTTATTTTCTTTGTTTCCTTATTTGTTTCTTGAAGTTACTTGTAAAGACTCTCTTTTGTTATTTGTTTTAATAAAAGCACAGTAGGAGCAGCCTGCTCCTCCTGTTTCCCTTCAAAAAAAATATTCATTTATATTTCGAGCTACTTTCTGTGGCATGCCTAATCTAAAACTTTAAGTAGTATTCTCCATATGTCGTCTGTCCTGTAAGTACCTTGATGCAATGCATCAAACTATGAGCCTCTCATTACCATGGCATAGCTAGGTGGAGAGAAATATTGCAAAGATAGCCGACCCTAGTTTTGGCAGTAAGAACCGACGTCTGAGGCTCTCAAATGCAAGAACATTGGGCTATTCTGTGTCCATCCTTGTTTAGATTTGCATCTGCTTGCTACAAAGCTTCACAGACAATTGTTTCTGTCTCCCTTCCCTGGTTTTAGTCGCTTCCCTCTCCCACGATTGGTAAGTGATGTGTTCAATGTGATACCAGAGCCTCTCATTACCATGGCATAGCTAGACATTCCAGCCTGGGATGGAACACCCAGGTGTTGTGGAGTGGGTTGGCCATCTTAGAAACTACAGACTCCGATTACTGTTAAATGATGGAGAAATCAAACAAGTCTGACATCATGAATAACCACTCTATTATTTTCAGTCTCCTACAGTGACGAAATGCAGGATGCCACTGCCCCCAGCAACTCATTATTTTCATGTTGATCGTGGTATACAGCCAGACATACTGAAGAACAGGTCAACTGCCAGTTTTTGACATTTAGGTGAACTGCCAGTGGCCATGTCATGCGAGAGGACAGTTTCAAACCACACGAAATTCCTGATACCTCCCAAGCCCACTGCTCAACCAAGGTTGGCAAGAGTTCATTGGTTGAAGGCAAGAGTTGGCAGTCCATTGTAGGTGACAGCAAGGGATTTTATGTGTTACCAAGATAGTTCAATGTACAAGGGAACCTACTAGCCTCATATAGTCGTGCTCCTCTCAGAGTTCACACGTTATGCAACTCAACAAATGTGAGTGCTAGATTCACTTATGTCTCCAGCTACTTTTTTTGTACTTTTGTCTTCTGGAGTGTATGTGAAGGCAGAAAAGTATAGGATCGGATGCCTAAGTCTGACACTAGTACAGTACTTAATATGATCATTTGTTGAATTTAAAAGTAATATCATAGGTAAACATCTTTTTACCAATTTGTCAAAGAGAAACCTTTTTGTTCCATAGTCCAGAGAAGGTTAAGTGCGCTTCACAGTTACATTTTCCATTGTCATTATACATGTGTCAAATTCCTTGGCATGAGCCTGTTTCTGCATTCATTGAGTTGAAACACCATTTTCTTATGAAATATGAATAATGGTAATCTGGTAATATAAAATATTCAGTACCACATAGGCTGACTGCATCTATATTCATTAGGATCAACGTATAATGAATTAGAGTTCTTTGAGGATTTGTACTGAAATGGTTTTATTGACTGAACTGCTTGGCGATCCTGTTTAATTATCACGAAACTTTTTCGCTTAACACAGTAGCTGTGGTTGTTATCAGCGGCCGTCCGTCCATCCTTCTAATCAATCTGGTCCATCCGTGTGTGTATGGAGACAACTGATACTGCAGGTGGCACTGTGGCAGCCAAGAAGGCCGGGAGTATAGATTTCACAAGGAACTAATGTATCCTGAGTCTGACCAAGCCCCTACCTGCATATAGCAAGGTAAAGAAGCAAAAGAACCACGAAGCCGTGCTTCCTGTGATCTCACATTTCCTAATACCTCCCATGCCCAGTTCTTAGAGTAAACAGGATGCACAGATGCATGGTAGCATAAGTGAACAAACAACTCTCCAGAAAAATCATATATGATAACCGCGGATGTTTCAGCATTCTGGTTTTAGATACTTCTGTGGAATCTGGAGGTAGAAGGAATCAACAACAACTCTGATATATATGTATGGCGCAAGTGTAAGGAGAAAACAAGATCGTAAGTTACATTTATTACACAAGGATTATGTCTATTAAAATTTCTGCTTATATTTACGAGCGACTTTTGTGTATTCTTTCCCTATACTAGAGTGGAAAGAAATGTGATAAATTCTTTGAAATAAAATGGTATAAAAATAGTGTGATTATCTCTACGCTAGGAGACTAGGAGTACAAGTGACTATGTTGCGCAGCGGGCTGTGTCTATTCAAGCATTCTTTGTCGAAGTCCGTGCCCATGAGTTGATTACCTTTGAAAGTGCCACATTATTACTCGTAGCACCTGATGTCCTTTTTGTTTGTGCATTGATAACACTCACGTCATCGGTAACCCTTGGTCATGACTATATATATATATCAAGTGAATGCCCTTGACCCATACTCGGAAAGTTTTGTTCTGGGGATCGGTCCTGCCCCTCTATCCTTCGCTACTGGGGGTAGAGGGAGGAGGGGGGCGAGGTTTCCTATAGAGAATGTAAGATGAAGCAGAGTGAAGCGGCTAAGCGGGCCTCCGCACGGCCTCACCCTCGTTGGGATTGCTAAGGGTGCGGACGCCTGAGGTCAATCAACGCAAGCGCGAGCACAAGAGAACAGCGGAGGTACGGGACAATAATTCGACCAAATGGCAATAAATTGAGCCACCAACTGACCCCTTTCCCCGTGCCAGTACCCGGGTATTTATAGGAGGGTGTGGGGTCGGGTGGTCGGTTTACATTAGGGTACAAGATGAGTACTCAGTGACAGGTGGGCCCTCGTAGGGGCAAAGGGTACATTTCCCTTGCAGTGGCAATTGGGCCCTCGCGAGGGGTACATGGGTAGGCTCCAAAGCATGTAGGGTTTCACGCCGCCGCCCGTTGCTTCTCTGCTGGCGGGCGCTTTTCGCTACCGACGCCTACCCCCTGGGTTGGCTCTCATTCTGACTAGGCCGGGCCTTCGCACCCCTAGTTGGCTGCTTCGGCGTGACTAGGCCCCCGCGGCGGGTGCGGTGGTGCAGGTCTCTCGGGGCCTTGGATGCCCGCTGGTATGGCGGAGGCCCCTTCGCCACATGTGCCTGTGCTTTCCAAGGAGTTTAGTCGTAATAAGGGGTCTTGGCCTGCCAATGCGACGCCTGCGGGGCTGCCGGTGCTGGCGAGGGTCGCCCTCCCAACATATGTCAATTCAAAAATGAGAATCTAGATGACCCAAAAAGAAATTTCTACTGGACTGTTTCTGGAATTTGAGGCTGTATTACAAGGAATATTGGCAAGCTGCAATGACATACTGGAGATCTTAGTTTCAAACCAGGTGGTACCATGTCTGAGTAGTTCGTTCATGATTGGGTTGTCCATCTCTTCTAGCAAATGTCATGCAGCATAACCACTTCTGATGCTTTGCCGATGCCAAAAAGAATGACACAGCCAACCAAACTATATCCTAGAGCTGCAGGAGCTTCAATGATTTTGATAAGCATGGATAATCCAACAAACTTCAAATAATGTGAAGTTCAGATAGACAGAAATTAGTTTATGCAAGGGGCTTCCATCCACCGTACCTTCACAGACTCACAATTATTGTCTCGCTTCCCCAGTTTTATTGCTTCCCTCCACCATGATTGATGCATCTCTATCTCTACTACATATAATGCACCAAAAAAAAACTTTCCTAAAGCCACACAACAAAATGTCCACCACAATCTTTATCTCTCCTAATCTTCTCTAACTACACCCAACAAAATGCACCCCAAAGCTAAACAGTTTTTTGAAATAAATGGTCCAGATTTATTCTAACATCTTTCTCTCACTCACCCACCACATCCAAGGGCCAAAATTGCTGGTATCAATCCTGATCTACCACCATCCTAATCCCCCACGGCGGGCGCAACTCTTCTTCTCCCCCTCCCACGCACGCGCGCGGACCGTCCAGCCTCCCTCGTCTGGCTCACTCCCCGATGCCAAGTCGCCCCTCCCACACGAGAGCGCCGCTCCACCACCCGCAGCCGTCGCGCGTGGAGGTTCGCCCCCCGCCCGCATCATGGAGGTCCGCCGCCATTGAGGGCGCCAGCCGCTGCCTGGAGGTTCGCTTCGCCCGTCGCCGCCGCCCGCTGGAGGTCCGGCGCGCACGCGCGCAGCCTGCCCCACCGCGCCGCCTCCCACCCCGGACGCCGCGCGCACAGCTTCCCCCGAGGCGCCGCCTCCATCCCCACCGCGCCCTCGACAGCACAAAATAGGTGCACTCATCTCACTACCATCCCAGGTCATTGCCTGCTCTTTGTCTTGCCGTGTTTTAGGTTGCCGCGGATCATGGGAAGCTGGGAAGTCGAAGGACCGGGGTACCGGCAGTGGGCGGTGGCACTGAAGCCCATGGAGGCATGGAGCCGGGATCCACTGGCAGGGCCAAGGTGAAGTCCGTGTCGCTGGCGCACTCGCGGAGGTCACTTAGGTACGGACTGAACCGCCTTCTTTGCAGTGATGTTTCCTGATTAATTTCTTGGGATGCCTGTGGGTTCTTGCCTCTGGAACGCTGGAGTTGCGAGGCTGTGGACCATCAGAAAGTGTTCTGAACCTTGTCATGCTTCTATAATTGCAGTTGCAGCTCCTAAAACTGTCAGGCAACTCAACCCACAAAAGCAAGAAGAATGAGATCTTAGCATGCCACATACAGGGCATTGTATGTAACTACGATGAGCTAAGCATGTTTCTGGGTGCCGTTACCATCACTACCAGCAGGTAATGCAGAACTACTAGACGCTGCAACCCAAGAAGGCCAGTGGCAAGGATAAGGCAAAAATTGGTTTGACCTCATAGAAGTTCTAGGTTGTGAGCTTATGATAGTTGCAGCTTTGCCACCATTCTCCACTGCTGCCAGGGAAATGCGGCCTCATAAAGATTTGATCCTTGTAAGTTGAATTAGTTCAATCAATTTTCTCTGTTGTTGATGATTTTCATTCTCATTCAGTAGAGTGCCTGAAGAATTGCAATTTGCAAATGCTCACATCTATTTGCAATGTTTGAGCACTGCAAGTGGCAGAGTTAATGTGATTTTTAAGCTGCAACATAGAAAATGATTTGCTAGCCTGATGATTTATTTTCCTGTGTCTAAAACATAAAACTGCAAATAAGTGCATCCGAAATTAGCCATATGGTTATTTCCTTGTATTGCAGAGGCTAATGGCAGAATATTTCTAGGCAGTGGGCATCTCGTATCTGTGTGAACACCTTGATTTGCAGTGCGGTAAATTAGTTTGGGCCCAAACAATGGTGGGGTCTATTACTGACCGTGCCTTTTTGGCTGTTTATTTTATTCCTTCAGGACGAACCTTCATGGAAGCCCAATCTGCATCCAATGTTCTGTTCATTTTGGTTTTACCGTAGCATTACTACGGGCATTCAATTTTGTTCATCAATTTATTTGTGCTTTAGTAACTCACAATTTCAAATCTTAATACTGCAGCCTGGTCCAATGGATAACCATCAGTGTGGGGAGAACTTAATGAGGCAGAAATGTTGGATCAAGAGGTATTCTTTACTATCGGTAGTATCTTGTATACTGACAGATAAATTATTTGCTGTGTTCAATTTGTTTTAGATAAATTAAATGAAGAAGGATTTTTAAATGATTGTTGGATTTTGAGTTGATGTATATACAGCGTCCTTCTCTCGTGTTGCAATGCAGAATATGTACATTATTTGTGGGCTAAAAAGAATAGAAGATGTCAAATAGAGAAAAGAATCAAGAATTATTTGTTTTTTTTTCTGATTTGGATTTCTCATCCTCTATGCAGTCGCGCTCGTACTGTATATGATTGAAGGGGACAGGTTACATCGACAAAGAAGAGGTGACCGTCCATTCATTCTCATATCTGTTTGTTTCTAGCGATCTCGTTATTATTCTAACATGTATTGTGCCTGTCTGTTTGGAGTGCAGACGTTCAGTCCAGCAGGAACAAGTGGAGATGACATTATATTATGTCCTGAAAAATGGGATTTGGAGGGAGTAGCATTGTATTTCTTAAATTGCTATGCCGGTCCTTTCCATTTCAAGTGACGTTCCTATACAAAAAAAAAAAGTAATGACAGGACCCATGTTCTCTTGTTCTGTGACTTGTATCCTTTTTCTGTGTGCTAAGATTTGTTGGGCATCTAATTCCTTTTCCAAATTTGAAATATTCATATTTCTAGATGGTAAGCACTTGCTAACATGATTGGTAAAGTTTCAAGTCTGGTTCAGTTTAACCTTTTGCATATATATTACTATGAGCATGCTTGTGAGTTCTGACCAAGCACTTGTATGCATGCCTTCTTCCACACTGAGAAACCAGGTCACTCACCTAAAGAGAGTGGTACCTGAGCTAGCAGTTTATGAAATGCAGAGTACATTTGGGGATTTGCATGATTGCATCTTACTCTAACTCTCTAACAGGACGTGTCAAATACGCCGATTGCTAATTGTTTATTAACTCAACAACAACCTTAGATATGATCTCGTTCGGTAATAACCATACTATATTTATATAAGAAAGAGATTTATATAGTACTTTCTTTGGAAAGATTTCAGAATCTACTGTGGGGCAGCTGTTGTTCTGCTTCTCACTTTTGATTTAGACAAAGGTAACCCCTTTACCAAAAATAAAATGAAATAAAATGATGTCGAGTTTGCCGAAGATTGGCCTAATATAACATCTTTTCCTTGGAATTATTGTAGCCCACAATCATCCTTGGAGGTGAGAAGGCTCGCTCATCCTGAATGGTGCTGCCTTTTTACCTCTTGCTGCCTTTTTTATTGTTGTGAAGTCAATCTCCATTCATCTCTTGTTTTGAGATAAAATAAAGCTGTGCAAAGATAACATCAATTAAATTTATAGGCAAGTTACATCCTTCAAAGTGTTACTGTAGCATTCTTATTAAGTGTATACTATTCAGTTATATTACTATTTGGTATGTGTGCAGTTGTAACAAAATGGATTTACCAAACAACTAGTATTGCTCTATGATATCCTGATGTTAAAAACACAAAGAGATGTGCTGTATGTGGGTCACAATGGGAAGCATTCTTGTGCAACAAAAAAGGAACAATGTTATTTTCTTTAGAACCTACTAATTGTGATGTCAGTCTTGATGGCCATGTATGCCTTTCTTTTATATATAAGTGGTGATACAAAAATGGTCGGCTTGGTTATATTGTGCCTTCGATCTAGCCCGAACTTGCTTTCTTTGCAGTTTCCGATGGAGTATGTACCAAGTGATTATATGGAGTATGACTTTTGATGTTTGTTTCTTTACATTCTGTCTAGATAAACCATAAGACCACTTTTCGTGTGCTTCCTGAAATAACCCGCGTAGCGTTAGCACGGGCATTATACTAGTGATTGATAAATGGTGCATCTAATACCTTGGAAGCCACCAACTTCAATTCTGTGTTGCTAAACTCAAGAGAAATTAAACTGTCCTGCTTCCATAAACCCCCTTTGTGATTTCCAGTCTCCCACTGTGACGCCGAGTCGTGTGCATAGCCCAGAGACACATCCTCATCATTGTCAGCCTCATGGCCAATTCACGGACCACTAGGACTAATCCATCTTCAGAATCCTGGCATGTTGATTGTGGTATGCAGCACAAGAGGAGATAGTGAAGAGCAGGTCAACTGCCAATGGTCATGTAAAGGAAGGGAAGGTTTCAAATCATACAAATTTCCTGATACCTCCCAAGGCTACTGCTTCGCCATGGTTGGCAAGAGTTCATTGGATGACAACAGCATTTGGCTGTCCGTTGTAGGCGATTGAGGTGTTATCCAGATTGTTCAGTGTAGAAGGCAAACAACTAGCCTGATATATAGTCGTGCACTGCTTGGAGTTCATGCGTTATGCCCACACAATAAAAGTGAGTACAGCATTCACTTAGGTCTGCATCTACTTTCTTTGTACGTCTATCTACTGCATGAATTTAAAATTAATATCATAGGTAAACAACTATTTACCAATTTGTCAAAGGAAACCCATTTTTGTTCCACTGTTTAGACAAAGGTTAAGGCTGCTTCAAAGTTGCATTTTTCACTGCCTCTAGACATGTGCCAAATTCCTAACCATGAGCCTGTTTATGCATTCATTGAGTTGAAAACGTTTCCTTATAAAATGAAACATGACTAAACATGATATGGTAAACAATTATTATGAAATCTTCACTACCCTCAAAAGTACAACATTCTGTTATGAAAATGTCATAACAGAATGAATTAGACTTATTTGAGCAGAGGAACAACTTAATTTGGAGAAGTGTCATTCTCGCTATCATTATTCATAATCCTCAAAAGTACAACATTCTGTTATGAAAATAAACAAGGTTAATTAGTTGGAATCTATGTAATGTTTAGTTGAATGCAATCTATGTTAATCAAGATCAAGGCATAATGAATTAGACTTATTTGAGCGTTTGTACTGAAGTGGCTTTATCAACTGACAGCCGCTGGAAGATCCTGCCTAATTACTGCAGATTTTTTCTCTTAATACAATTACAGTGGTTGTTATAGCGGTCGTCCTTCCTTCTGATCAATCTGGTCCATCCGTGTGCGTTTGGAAACAAATGACACTGCATGCGGCACTGTGGCAGGCAACCAAAGCCAAGGGAGTACAGATTTCAGAAGTACTCAATGTGTATTGGCAAGGCCGTTCCATGCATAAGTGAACGACAAAGCCATACACTCTGTGATCTCACATTCCCAAATACCTCCCAAGCCCAGTGCTTAGTGAGTAAACAAGATGTAGAGATACATGCTAGCATAAGTGAAAAAAAAGCATCATGATTTTTTAGCGTTCTTATTTTTAAATACTTTGCGAAATATGGGGGTAGAAGCGAAAGTAACGACAACTCTCAAATATACAGCTATATATAATTTCCCTATTTGAGGTTCTCATGTTTATGATGATCTCAGACTTGGCTGGAGCATAATAACCCTGGACCGGCCATATGCATGCTCTGGTAGGGTGCAACTACCAAACATAATTTCAAATGGTCTAGTTCCAGGACAAAGTGTCTACCATAAGATGCAATAATGGGATTATCATGTCTGAGACTAAGCTTTCTCCTCTTCCCCTAATCAACATGTTGGACTCGGTGATTGTGGGATGGCCCTAAAAACCAGATGTTGACTCTCATATATATCCCTAAGATGCTGCTTTACTAGTACCCATAAGGCTAAACAAGCAACATTCAAGTGTTCAACAACATGCCCGCATCAAGCATGCGAAAATGCTTTCAACCCTATGGGCATCTCCAATCTAGGAGCTCTATTAGCACTAGATAAAAATAGATGAGCCTAGTTGTTTATGTGTTAGGTTAATCACGACATAAATTAAGACAAAGGGGTCCTAGCCTAATGGTTAGGACCGCGTGGGAACGAATTTCAGGCTGTGGTTAAACAAAATTCCCTCGTCAGTCCCGTGTGTCAAAGCACTAGTTAAGAGCCGGTCTAGGTCCCGTAGGGATCGAGCCGTGGGCTCTGGTTGGTAAACCGCCCGGGGGTTACGGTGTTTCCGGCCCATGTCCTCTCCGAAGGATTGAGGATCGTAGTTCCTATGGGCTAAGAGGCTCCTAGTGTTAGAGCAGGACTGGGGTTCGGGTATTTTCTCGGTCGGGGAAACCGAAGTTTTTTCTTAAGAACAATGTTAGTGGGGCGGTCTTTCTCCACCCGACCGAGTTTTTTTAATTTAAGCACAAGTCTAACATCCCCATCCTGGCAACCAAGTGTTTTATGAGAACAGAGTATCGTAAGTTACATGCAATACACCAGGATTCTGTTTATTATAATTTTTGCTTATCTTTTTAAGCAACTGTCGTCTGTTCTTTCTATATACTAGAGTGGAAAAAAATATAAAGACAATTTTTGAAATAAAAAGTAAAACATAGTGCAATTATTTCTATGTTAGAACACTAGGAGTACAATGCAAGTGACTACTACTATGTTGCAGCGGGCACTCTGTTTATTCAAGCACGTGCTAATTAACAGAACGTGTTTTGATCAAAGTTGCCATGAACATGCTGGCCCAATCCGATGAGTAGGCCTTGCACGAATTACACCATTGGCATGGTGGGTGTGCTGGTGCAACCCGACCTGATTAAGGCCGGGCCGATATTTCCTTCTCCCTGTGGTATATAAGATTTTTCCCCTTCTCTCTCTAATCCTAATTCCTAGTTCCTGTTAATCAGCATCGGCCGTCACACACTCTTACACCCTCTTACAGCCTGTGCACACTCTGATTAATGAATCAAGGATTATCCAGACTCCCTCTTTTTGGGATCTTATGGATGGCAGGTACTAATTGTAAGGCTCTCGCACACTAAACATAATCTAACATTACTGATACGTCACGTCTGTCTGTTTCTATTTTTCCTGATGCCTCTCAAGGCCAATGCTCAGTGAAGGTTGGTACGACTAATAGATTAGCTGGATAAACACCCAACACTTGCAGTCCATTATATATTTTATACAAAGAGATTTCAGGTGCTGTCCAGATTATTGTGTGCAGGTGCTATGAACCTTCGTGTGTGTAGCAACCATCTAGAGTATTATATAGTCATTGTTTCATCATGTTCTTCCAGTACATGCACTCTTGTGTACTAGAGTGCCTAAGGCAAATGTGAGTAGGACAGTCACCTATTCCTGAGCTACTTTTATGTACTCTTGTGTACTAGAGTGCCTAAGGCAACTAAATTTTAGGATCAAGTGACAAATTTCAACCATAGGTTGGCTGTCATGCTTCACCCACTCTAGCCTCACGCAGTCAAGGCTGACAGGGAGCAGTCTTGATTGTCATGTGTTGTTAGTATGGAAGTGGCTGCACTGCTTGTTATCTGCACGTGATAGTAAAGACGGTCTGCAGTCATGCGATGCAGTGTTGCTAACTCTAATGGTTTGACTTAAATCTTACTTGAAGGAGACTTGATGATCTTGGACAACTGTACAGAGGAAAATGTAAGTAGTAGAGGTAAAAAAAGGAAGAAGACTACTTTATGATGCATTATTTGACTTTGTTATACATATCTTATCAAAGACATCTATGTTATGTTGGTGTAAATTCCACTGTCATTCGTCCTCACAGTGGATGTTGACACTACAGAAATGTTCATAAATGGAAATTCACGAACAGTCACCCTTTCATGGTGGCAAAATTGTAGAACCAGTCTTAAGAGTATCATCATCATTACAGTTGCAAACAATGACCCTTCAATCACTACAATTCACATATTTAGCTACAGTGTTCTTCATCAGCATATCAGCTGCATGCTTCAAGAACACAGAACTCTCTAAGGCATATAACTGCACTAGGTGGAGAGAACAAATGCAAAGAGAGTGGACCCTAGTTTTGGCAGTAAGGACCCAAAGTCGAGGCTCTCAGATGCATGAACACTGGGCTACTCTGTTTAGATCTGCATCTGCTTGCTACAAACCTTCACAGACTCACAATTGCTGTTGTCTCCCTTCCCCAGTTGTAGTCATCGCTCTCCCACGATTGATAAGTGATGTGCTCAATGTGCTATCATAGTCTCTCCTTAGACCTCCAACCGAGATGTTGGCTATCTCGAAACTACGGACTCAGACTAGTGACGCCGATGCCCCCGCCCGACAACGCATTATCATCATTGTGTGACGCCTGGTCCATTACTGTACCACTAGGATCAGACCAGTGTCTGTTGAACCGAGTTCACTGTAATCGTGTCAATAAGACTTGGCGTTAGTTTGTTGGTTGTTTAGCGTGCAGAATCGGGGCAGGCCGGTGATGTGCGAGGCCGTGCTCGACCGCATCCGATGTAAACCCCCGCCATGGCCGCGGGCTTCGCATGTCGTGTGGGCGCCGAGAATGACCCGCGCCTCCTGGTACCGGTGGAACCCTGGCGGGGTGGAGGGCAAAGCCCGTGTATCAAAAGGAAATGAATGCAACCATAAGCGCCTGTGTGCATTGCGGCTGAATCCCGTGTGTGTTCTCTGTGTTTACCGCTTCAAACTTTCCTCTCCGCAGCCCTAGGGTTTAGGTGAGCGTGGTCACCACTGGCCGGGTGTCGGCCCGTTGCCGAAGCTCCTTGCGGAGCTACGGTTCCAACATCCGGTATCGGAGCTAGGAGTGCGCCGTCGTCCCGCGCCCGGTTGCCGTAGAAGAAGAACGGTGGCGGGAGAAGAAGATGGGAGACGGGGCATCCTCGAGTTCGACGGGTGTCAAGGAGAGTTCACTGGTCTGGCCCATGCTGGATCAGGCGAACTATGGCGAATGGGTGATGATCATGCAATGCAACTTGGAGGCGTTGGAGATCTAGCACACGATCGATCCAGCACACCCGGCGTCAAGCGGCGCAAGATGGCCAAGCCATGGCGGCGCTGCTGCTCGTGGCCTCGTGAAATGTGGCGAATGCTCGGGCGGAAGAACACGGTGAAGGAAGCCCGGTAGCGGTGGAGATGATGCGTCTCGGCGCCGATCAAGTCAAGGAGGTGCGGGCTCAAAAGGCTCCTCCGCGATTTTGAGAATATCGCCTTCAAGGAGGGAGAGACCGTGGATGCGTTCGCGATGTGGATCACAAATCTGGTCGGCGAGCTCAAGACGATGGGTGAGACGGTGGAGGACGTCGGCGTGATCAAAATGTTCCTGCGTGTGGCTCCTGCTCGTTTCAACTCGATCGTGGTCTCGATCGAGATGTTCTGCGACACCAAGAAGATGACCGTGGAATCGCTGGTGGGGAAGCTTCGAGCGGCGGAAGAACGCTTCGACGACAAGGTCGAGTAGATCGTCGACAAGGCGGGGCGCCTCATGCTTACCGAGGAGGACTGGTTGGAGAAACACAAGCACCGTTTCCACCAGGGCCCAAAGGAAGTCGGTGGCGGATCTGGCGGCGGTGGATCTGGTGGCGGCGGAGCTGGTGGTGGTCAAGGCGGCCATCGTGGCCACTACATGAACAAGGGGCCGGCACATTCGGAAGAAGGCTCGGGGTCTCTCGGTTTAACATCCAAGGGGACACCAAGGCGAAAAGGTCGTTGCGAAACTGCAACATATGGGGCATTGGAAGCAAGATTGCAAGCGCCCCAAGAGAGACAAGAAGAAGAAGGAGGCCAAGCAACCGGAGGCCAACATGGTCATCGGTGGAGGAGAGGCCGGAGTGCTCATGCTGGCGGCGTGCGACGTCGAGGCTGTGCACAATGCCGCACACATCGTGCACTGTCGAGAATGTCATACCGGTGGATGTTCCTGATGGTGTGTGGGTGCTGGACACAGGAGCCAGTAATCACATGACTGGCACCAAGTCGGTGCTGACTCAACTTGATGAAAGGGTGCGAGAAACAGTGCGGTTTGGTGATGGCTCCAAGGTCGAGATTGTAGGCATTGGCTCCATGGTGATGCAGAAACGAAACATCAAGCTCACAAGGTAATCGACTCAAGTCTATTATATTCCCAAGCTGCGTAGTAACATAATTAGCCTTGGTCGGGCTAGAAGAAAAATGGTTTAACTTGGGAAGGAGGAAATGGGAGGTGTCACGGTGTTTGATCAGGGGGGTGCACCGTTGATAAATGCACCTAGAACAGCAAATAGACTTTATTTGGCCAATTTCAGTTATCCACTCCTATATGTTTACTTGCACATTCAGAAGAAAATTCATGGAAATGGCATGCTAGATATGGACATCTGAACTTTAAATCCTTGAATGATCTTAGTGCAAAAGACATGGTAGTGGGATGCCTGCAGTCAATAGAGTTGATAAAATATGTGATGGATGTGTCCTTGGCAAACAAACATAGAAAAGCATTTCCTCAAGTGTCAAGTTTCGGAGCGAAAAATAATCTTGAGCTAGTACATGCTGATTTATGTGGGCAAATCACACCTAAGTCTTTAGGAGGTGCTTCTTACTTCCTATTGGTGGTGGATGACCACAGTAGATTCATGTGGGTAGAATTGCTTAAAACAAAAGATCAGGCTCTGGAGTATTTCAAGAAGATAAAAACTAGAGCAGAGATTGAGTGTGGCAAGAAGCTCAAGGGGTTAAGAACAGATAGAGGTGGTGAATTCATTTCTAATTTGTTTAATGTTTACTGCAATGAGAATGGCATTAAACATTTCACTACCACACCTTACACACCTCAACAGAATGGTGTGGTAGAGAGAAGGAACCAAACTGTGGTGGAAATGGCCAGATGCATGTTGAAGGCAATGAAAATGCACGCTACTTTAAGGGTGAGGTCATGTGTCTTTGCGGTTTACACACTCACGAATAGAGCTCCCACCAAAAGCCTGAATAACATGACTCCATTTGAGGCCTGGCATGGAAGAAAGCCAAGTGTGGGTCATATGAGAATTTTTGGGTGCACCGCTAGTGTGAAAATAGCTGGTCCAAACCTGTCAAAGTTATCTGACAGGTCAAAGAAAATGGTTTTCATTGGGTATGAAAAGGGAACCAAGGGATATAGGTTCTATGATCCCTTTACTGCTAAATTGGTAGTGAGTAGGGATGTGATGTTTGCTGAAAATGAGCCATGGACTTGGGGCGGTCACGGATGACAATTACACGCAACGGCCCGACCCGGTTTCATTGTGGAGTATGAATTGTCTGACCAAAATCCGACAACAGCCGGTGCAGCGTGAGCAAAGACAATCGAAGATCATCGGGTCTTTGCAAGGGCCGTGATCTGAAGAGGGGTGAATGATAATATACCAACTCCAAAGCCTCATGGTACTCCAGAATCTACACAAGCACATAATCATGGATGGGCAACTCCACCAAGTCAGTATTCGAGCAGGTTCAAGCGAAGGGCACATCGGGTTGAGCGCGTGTGCGATGATGCTTGATTCAACAGATGAAGTACTTGATTATGAGTATAGTGGATTATGCATGTTGGCAGCTGATGAACCAAGAAATGTGGAACAAGCACTTGAAGAAAAATGCTGGAAAGATGCCATGGATGCAGAAATGCAATCTATTCTGCAGAACCAAACTTGGACAGTTTCTGAATTGCCCAAGGACCATAAAGCAATAGGACTGAAATGGGTGTTCAAAGTGAAGAGAGACCCTGCTGGAAATGTTGTGAAACACAAGGCAAGGTTGGTTGCAAAGGGTTATGCACAAATTCAAGGAGTTGACTATGATGAAGTGTATGCTCCTGTTGCAAGACTTAAGACAGTAAGATTGTTTCTAGCTCTGGCAGCTCAAGGAGAATGGGGAGTCCATCACATGGATGTTAAATCAGCATTTCTAAATGGTGAGCTCCAAGAAGAAGTATATGTACAAAGAACCACCTGGGTTCTCTCGATCCAAAAGCTCCTCAAGCTCGAGAAAAGCATTGTATGGGCTCAAGCAAGCTCCAAGAGCCCGGAATGCAAGATTGGATCAAGAGTCTGTACAAGTTGGGTTTTGTGAGAAGCATGGAAGAAAATGCTATTTACATAAAGGTTCAGGCATGTCATTAATGCTTGTGGGAGTTTATGTGGATGACTTAATCATCCGTGGGCGGTGGCCGAGTTAATTGCTGCATTCAAACAAATGATGAAGAAAAGCTTCAATATGAGTGACCTTGGCCTACTTAGCTATTATTTGGGGCTAGAAGTGAAACAAAAACCATTAGAAATCTCATTTAGCCAAAGTGCCTATGCTGAAAAAGATTCGGAGATATCAGATATGAAGAATTGTAACCCTGTTGACACTCCAATGGAGCAACATGTGAAGTTGCTGCCAGGTCAACCTGAACTAGTGTCCAATGCCACTAAGTATAGGAGTATTGTGGGAAGTCTGAGGTACCTGCTGAACTCAAGGCCTGACCTTGCCTTCTCTGTAGGCATGGTGAGCGTTTATGCAAGCTCAAACTCGAACACCGGAGTGCGGATTAAGAGGATTCTCAGATATGTTGCGGGGACAACCTAGTTGGGTTGCAAATATGTCAAAGGGGGAAACAGTGATCTGCTTGGATATACTGATAGTAATCATGCAGGAGACTTAGAGAAGAGAAAAAGCACATCGTGGGCTGTATTTTTCTTGGGAGGCAACATCATTACTTGGAGTTCACAAAAGCAAAAAGGTGGTATCATTATCATCTTGTGAATGCAGTACATGGCTGCTGCCCTAGCAGCTTGTCGAGGGTGTTTGGCTTAGCAGGCTCCTAGCTGAACTGACACACTCCAATCTAAAAAAGTTCAGACTCATGATTGACAACAAATCTACTGAAGACCTGAGCAGAAATCCGGTGTTCAATGACAGAACAAAACACATTGATACTAGGTATCACTTCATCGGGGAAAGCTGTAGGCGAAGGTGTTGTTGATCTGCGGCATGTGAGAGCATGATGACCAGTTGGCTGATATTCTGACAAAACCATTGCCAAGGATCAGGTTTGTAGAAATGAGGACACAGCTGGGAATTGTGAGAGTTGATCACGATTAGGGGTGATTTGTTGAACCGAGTTCAACATGTCGTGTCAATAAGACTTGGCGTTAGTTTGTTGGTTGTTTAGCGTAGAATCGGGGCAGGCCGGTAATGTGCGAGGCCGTGCTCGACCGCATCCGATGTAAACCCCCATGGCCCCAGGCTCGCATGTTGTGTGGACGCCGAGAATGACGGCGTACCTCACAGCTGTGGAACCTGGCGGGGTGGAGGGCGAAAGCCCGTGTATCAAAAGGAAATGAATGCAACCATAAGCGCTGCGTGCATTGCAGCTGAATCCCGTGTGTGTTCTCTGCGTTTACCGCTTCAAACTTTCCTCTTGCCGTAGCCTAGGGTTTAGGTGAGCGCGGTCACCACCTGCCGGTGTCGCGCCGTTGTTGGAGCTCCTCGCCGGAGCTACGGTTCCAACAAAGTGTCATCTTCTCATGTTGATCCCGGCATGCACAAAAACATCGTGAAAAACAGGTCAACCGCCGGTGGTGGTCGATCATGCGAGGACGCTTTCAATCCACACGAATTTCCTGATAGCTCCCAAGCCCCTCAACCGGTTGGCAAGAGTTTACTGGATGAAGACAAGATTTGGCAGTCCATTTTAAGGTTATAGCTAGGGATTTTAGGTGTCACCAAGATAGTTCAGTGGACAACGAACTAACTAGCCTGATATATATAGTCATGTGCACTGCTTGTAATTCACGTGTTATTCAACTCCACAAATGCAAGTGCAACATTCACTTATTTCTCCAGCTAGTTTTTTTTTAAAACTTTTGTGTACTGGAGTGTGTGAATGCTGAAAACTTTAGGAATGTAGGGATTAAGGATCGATAATCCACGAGCTATGATCAGTGGCTAACCTAGAACACAATCACAAGAAGGTAGAACGCAAAGATGAACGCTGTGTGCCCCAACCCTGCAGAATCGCCGACGGGATGACAGTGCCCCTTTTCACTTCGAATTGAGTTGTGTTCACCGCACGATTACACACACCGAATCAATCTATCACAAGCTTAAACTACAGGCTTTATACTCCAGCCTTTACAACACTAGCTATGTGAAGAAAAAACTGAACACACATCGATACAAGTCGTGCACATTGCATCGCACTCACACGGCGATGTGGTGGGCGCCGCCACCACGCCGCAACCACCTCTCAGGGCTCATTCAAACTTCACGTTCCCGCCTCCTCCCGTTGACTAGGCTCCATCCAACTAATGACATGGCATGTGCATGAGCTGGATTAACCCCAACATACTCCCCCTTAAGACAGTCGTGCACAAACATCTCGCACTCCTATCATGTGCTTCATCACCTCAAGCTTCCCGGTAGCCATGGGTTTAGTCAGCAGATCAGCTTTCTGCTCGTCTGTACTCACCCTCTTCGGTACTATCTGTCCACGTTCAACACATTGCCTGATGAAATGCCACTTGGTGTCTATGTGCTTGCCGCGACCGTGTAGCACTGGATTCTTCATTAAGGCAATAGCTGAATTGTTGTCAATGAACAGTGTGACTGGTTTCCTTGGTGTTGAGGTCAACTCTGACAACAATCTCCTAAGCCAAAGAGCCTGCATTGAAGCCATCGTAGCTGCCATATACTCAACTTCACATGAGGATATTGCCACCGTCTTCTACTTAGAGAATTCCAAGTTATCGATTTCCATTGAGGTAGAAGGTCATGCTGCCGTGCTCCTTCTACCTTTAATGTGCTCAAGCAAAGATGACCACTATCCGAGTATCCTGTCGGTATCTCAGGGATCTCCTCCTTTTCCATACACAAGTCCATGGTCAACACTACCCTTGATGTATCTCAGAATTTGCTTAACAAGATTATGATGCATCACTGTAGGTTTCTCCATATACCTACTTGCAACTCCCACTGAGAATGCAAGATCAGGTCTTGTGTGTAATAGGTATCTCAAGCAACCAATTGCTCCTCTATATTCTGTTGCCTCAACTCTCCTTCCCTTCTTATCTTCATCAATTTTGGTCCCTGGATTCATAGGTACCTTTGCTAGATTACATCCATCCATCCCAAATCTGGCCAGCACTTTCTTGGCATACCCTGCCTGTTTCAAGACAAAGAAATCTTCATGTTGTTCCACTTCAATGCCCAGATAGTAGGACAACAAACCCAGATCACTCATGTCAAATTCTGCTGCCATTTGTCTTTTGAATCTCTCAATCTCCACTTCTTCACTGCCTGTGATCAGGAGATCATCAACATACACACCCAGTATGACAGTGGCTGCTCCTGCCCCTCTCTTGTACACAGCTGACTCACTAGGACATTTCTCAAACCCCAGCTTCCTCAAGCTCTTATCTAGTTTGATGTTCCATGCCCTAGGGGCCTGTTTGAGTCCATAGAGTGCTTTGCTCAGTTTCAAAACACTATGTTCTTTACCCTTTTCAGCAAAACCTTCAGGTTGAGACACATATACCTCCTCTTCCAATTCACCATTCAGAAAAGCTGTTTTCACATCAAGGTGATGCACCTTCCACCCTCTATTTGCTGCCAAGGCAAGGATCAATTTGACAGTGTCAATTCTAGCCACTGGAGCAAACACTTCTTCATAGTCTACTCCATGTTCTTGCACATAGCCCTTAGCCACCAACCTGGCTTTGTGCTTGACCACATTCCCCTCTGCATCTTTCTTCAACTTGAAAACCCATTTGAGTCCTATAGCTTTGTGTCCTGGCGGCAACTCTGACAATTCCCATGTTCTATTCTTACGAATAGACTGGATCTCAATATTCATTGCCTTCATCCGTTTGGATCACTCTTTCGCCTCAACAAAGCTAGTGGGCTCTTACGTCTCGGCTAGCAATGCTTGACTTCATCGACTCAATCGGTTCATCGAGAATCTTCTAACTCCACCTCTTACGAATTACGATAAATATCATTCAAGTTTACGTAATGCATTGGTTCTTCATCCGAGATCATCTATCTCTTCAATCTCTCCATCTTGGTTTGATGATTCACCACCATGTGTCTCTCGAATTCAATTTGGGACATTAGTCCCGCACTATCTCCTAATGCGGTATCTTGATACTTTGTTCATTGTCCGCACACTTGCTGAACTCATCTCGAACATTGTCATCAAGACTGGCTTCCTCCAAGCACATTGTCTTTGTCTTGATTGTTCTCATCATCAATCTGAAACTCCATCGGATCACCATCACTGTCTCCTCCCCAATTCCAATTTGCTTTCTCCTCAAAGATCACATCTCTACCGATCACCATCCTTCTTTTTTTAGGATCATATAACCTATGAGCCTTGCTCTCATCATCAACTCCAAAGTACACCATCTTACTGCTTCTGTCATCCAGCTTCTTTGGATGTGGATTTGTGTTCTTCACATGTGTGAGACTTCCAAAAACCCTGACATGTCCCAAATGTGGCTTCACTCCCTTCCATGCTTCAAATGGTGTCAGCTCCCCCATAGGCCTAGAGGGTAGCCTATTTAGCAGATAAACTGCATGTCTCACAGCTTTCGCCCGAGAACTTCCCAGAGATTTTCTTGCTTTTCAACATGCATCTAGCCATCTCCACTACATTCCTGTTTCTCCTCTCAACCACACCATTCTGTTGTGGAGAGAATGGTGCTGTCAACTGCCTTTTGATCCCTGCATTTTCACACAAGCTTGAGAAAATGTTTGATAGGAATTCACCACCCCTATCTGATCTTAAGGTCTTAATCTTGCACCCTTGTTTGATTCTCTCCTCGCCTTGAATCGACAAAAGCATCATATGCTTGATCTTTACTTTTCAGCATATACACCTGCATCCACCTGCTGAAATCATCCACCACAAGCGTAAAGTACTGATTTCCAGCTGCTGTCACTGGTGTGATAGGCCCACACAGATCAATGTACACTAATTCAAGTGGTTTACTAGCTCTGAAGCTTGTTGACTTAGGGAACCCCAACCTTGTCTGCTTCCCAGCCAGACAACCATGACATAACTGATCAGGATGTGTGATCAGTGGCACACCTGCTGCCATCCCCTTTTCAACCAACAACTCCATAGCCTTAAAATTGACATGACCCAACCTAGCATGCCACAACCAAGCTGGATCCTCTAGACTCCCCATCATGCACACTGATTTTGCTAACTGCAAATCAATCGTGTACAACCTATTCACCATCCTAGTGACTTTCATTATCAGTTTTCTGACGGCTTATCAAATACCTCCAACCGGTCATCATCCATGTTTATTCTATGACCGGTCTACGTAAGCTGACCTAGACTCACTAGATTTGTCTTTAGCTTTGGAATGTTAAAGACATCTCGCAGTAACCACTGGTCTGAACTGTTTTTGCACTGAAACAACACTGTTCCTTTTCCGACAATATCTACAGCAGACCCATCCCCAAACCAAACTCTACCAGAAATCTTCTGATCTAACTCAACAAATTTTTCTGGATCCCCGGTCATGTGGTTACTAGCACCGTTATCTAGGTACCAAGCATTACCAGTATTGATGCCGCCGCCGGTGAGGTGTAGCTCCGGGAACACATGATCCTCCTTCGGGGGTCACTGCTTGCCGCCCCCCTGAATGTCGTTGCGATCCCGGCGATGCTTGCTCGAGCAACTCCGGCGCCTCCGTGATTGCAAGCAACATCGCAGCTTCTACTCCCTCCACCTTCATGTGATGAGCTTCTTCCCCACCACCTTCCTTCTTCTTTGGACACCGATTGGCATAGTGCCCATAATTCTTGCGGTTGAAACACTTGATGTGTTCCTTCCCTTTTCTCACTTTGCACCGTCACCTCGGCCAGATGCATCTCCTCGTCCACCACAGCCATGGCCTCTTCCACTGCGGCCCGCGACCACGGCCTCGACCACACCGCCGTCATGCATCCGGGCTCGTCCTCCTCCCGAGCTCTCTCCCCGACTTCTTCTTACTTGCTTCCCACTTTCGGCATGAGTGAGCAACAACTGCCCACCTCCATCAGTCTTGGCACCTGCATCTCCTGCTGTGCCCTTCCTGACTCTCTCCTCATATGTCTTCAGTCGCCCGATGACATCGTCAAACTTGAGCGTCTTCAGATCACTGCACTGCTCGATGGTGGCCACCAGCTGGATGAACTTTTATGGCACAGTGTTGAACACCTTCTTCACCATCGCCTGATCATCTAGCTTCCCACCCAAACTCGCATACCGCACTGACATGCCTATCAGTTTAGCAGCATACGAGTCCACCGACTCGTCAGATCTCATCTTCAGACCATCGAATTCGTTCATCAAATTCTGTAACCGCGCCTCCATCACCCTCTCCTCTCCCACAAACCTTGTCTTGGCGAATCCCGGACCTCCTTCCCGGTCTTCTTCACTTTGCAACTTGCATCAATAGGTCATCCGGGAGGCATTGGAGCGAATGTGCTTTCGCGCCCGTGTCCTTGGCCTTCCTCTTGCCGATCGACGCCGGATCCCGAGCCGGTGCCTCACGTTGGCTCGATCACCTCCCAAACGCCTTGGTCTTCCATGATCGCTGCGTCACGATCGTCCAGCTTGTGTAGTTGCTCGACGTAAGTTGCGGATACCGCAACCGCTCCCCGTCGCCACCGCCACCACTCCCGCTTCCACGATCTCCCATGGCGGATCAAGAACACACACACGCCTTCGCGGATTACGGCTCGATACCGAATGTAGGGATTAAGGATCGATAATCCACGAGCTATGATCAGTGGCTAACCTAGAACACAATCACAGAAAGGTAGAACGCAAGATGAACACGGTGTGCCCCAACCCGGCAACTGTCGACGGGGATGACGGTGCCCCTTTTCACCGAATTGAGTTGTGCTCACCGCACGATTACACACACGAATCAATCTATCACAAGCTTAAACTACAGGGCTTTATACTCCAGCCTTTACAACACTAGCTATGTGAAGAAAAAACTGAACACACACTGATACAAGCCGTGCACATTGCAACTGCACTCACACGACGACGTCGTGGGCGCGCTCACCACGCGCAACCACATCCGGGCTCATTCAAACTTCACGTTCCTACCTCCTCCTGCTAACTAGGCTCCATCCAGCTGATGACATGGCATGTGCATGAGCTGGATTAACCTAACAAGGATCGGATGCCTAATATGAAACAGGTACAGTATTTATTAAAATCAAATGTTGAATTTGAAACTAATATCACAGGTAAACAACTTTTTTGATAAAACAAACATCTTCTGTTCCATGCTTCAGAAGGCTAAGGCTCCTTCAAAGTTACATTTTCCATTGCCATTATACAGGTGTCAAATTCCTTGGCATGAGGCTGTTTTTGCATTCATCGAGTTAAAAACCATTTGCTTATGAAATATGACTAATGGTAAACTGCTAATATCAAAATTCTCTACCACATAGGCAAGAACAGCTTAATCAGGAGAATCGTTATTCTTGCTATTATTATTTGTGTGATCGTCAAAATTGAAACATTCTGTTATGAAAATAAGTTGAGTTGAATCTATGTAATGTTCTTCAAGTTCTACAAGAAACTAATAGGTCTGTATTAGTTGAGTTGAATGCAATCTATATTCATCACGATCAAGGTATAATGAATTAGACTTCACTGAGCTTTTTTGTACTGAAGTGGTTTTATTGACAGACAGCCGCTTGATGATCCTGTCTAGCTAATTATCGCAAAACTTTTTCGCTTAATACAGTCACTGTGGTTGCTATCAGTGGCCGTCCATCCTTCCTTCTGATCAATCTGGTCCATCCTTATGCATATGGAGACAACTGATGCTGCATGTGGCACTGTGGCAGGCAACGTGGACAAGGGGATTGAGTAGAGAATTCACAAGAACCTCCGTGCGTACAACTAGGTAAAAGCAAATGAGAATCCCTCCATGTGACCTCGCATTTCCAAATACCTCCCGTGCCCAGTGCTTAGAGTAAACAGGATGCAGAGATATGCATGCTAGAAAAAGTGAACAAAAATCATCATGATAACTATCCAAAACAAGTCATATATTGTAACCGTGGATTTTTTTAGTATTCTGGTTTTTAGATACTTTTGTGGGATCTGGAGGTATAAGGGAAGCAACAACAACTCCAATATATATATGGCGCAAGGTCCCACAAAATGTCCTTACATGTGATCTGTTTCAGGCTCCCTTGTTTATAATGATCTCAGACTTGGTTGGGGCATAGTAAACCTGGACCATGCTCTGATAGGGTACAACTACTTAACTTTCTAATGGTCTGGTCCCAGGACCAGCCCTCTACTAAAGACTCAAGGGGATTTCCATGTTGGACACTATGCTTTCTCTCCTTCAACTAATCTACCTGTCGGTCTCGGCGATTGTGGGATGGCCATAAAAGGCTAGAAGTTGACTACCATAACCCTAAGATGTTGTTCTACTAACACACATGGGTCGACACCAGCAACATGCCTGCATCAAGCATGCTAACGTCCTATTTGCATCTCCAATCAACGACTTCAATTATAGCAACTGGAAAACAACAGATCAGTTTAGGAGTTTATGTGTTAGGTCAATTATGACAGTAATTTAGCGAATGTCTAAACATGCCCATGAGTTTGTCGCAAGATGGCGGTACATGAGTTTGTCTCTAGCTGCCCGACATGCCAGTAGTCTAAACCTGACCGTTCTGGCTGCCTACAACCACTTCAACCTTTGGCCACCCCATCTTTCTAAGTACAGTCATTTCCTGGCATTGAAGAACCCCTTCACTGCAGTTTCAGTGGCTCAACTGTTTATGCTCAACTGTTCACTGCACTTGCATGGTCTGCCATCATCCATAATGTCACATCGTGACATGATTTTCTTGAGCAACCTGTGGCATGAATTGTTTCTCTTGTCAGATCGCTACAGGATTTTCAGTTCAAAATGCGCTCAGCATATCATCCTCAATCGTATGGATCAAACAGAGCGAGTAAATCAATGCCTTACAAACATTTCTTCAATTCTACTATGTTGCGGGTTCTGGTTCAGTGGTCTGGCTTGCCTCCATGTCTCGCCACTTGGGGAAAGCAGGATTCATACGGGGAGGGGATATGTTACAGATGCTACTGAAAGCACCTGAATAAGAGGAGACGAAGTCATGGCTGTAACTGAAGCCCATCCATCAAAAAGTGAGCCTGACGACCTGAAGCCTGAACGCCACATACACGAGAGGCGTCCTAGTGTTATGATGAGTGGACCAGAGTGGGCGTGACCCTAGGTGAGGAGGCGTAGCTGCACTGCAGGGTCATGTTGCGGCCAAGGCCAATGTAAACGTGAGGAGAGAGGGCAACAAGACTTAAACATAAACCCAAACTCCTAACCAATCCTTCTTCCGACAGTTATCTCTGCTCTTGTGACTTGGTTCTTCTTTCCTCCAACTTTTTCCCAAATCCTCGTCTCTGATGCCCTACTCTAACAGAGTTTTACTAGATGAAGACAACATTTCACGTGTATCCAGATTATGGGTTTGAGGGCTGCAGGCTACCAAAGAACTTTAGTGTAGAAGGGAACCAAGTGGTGTTATATAGAGCCAAGTGTTCTGCTGAAAGATCTCCAATTTGTTTTAGTATCTCATTCTTCCAGTAGTTTTCACCCATTAGTGCATCTTACACTTCACGGTCTCTGAAACTCTGCAACTGTGAGTACAACAGTCACTTATGTTCTGAGCTATCTTTGAGTACTACTGTTTACTAGAGTGTGACATACCTAATCTGGAACTAGTATATTCATTTATTTTGATCAGTTGTTCTCTTAAAACTAATAACCAAGGTAGACATGTTTCCATTTTTTGAAACAAAATATCTTTGTTCCATTATTGAGAAAAAAGTCATGGCTGCTTCAGAGTTGTATTTTCAAATTTTCATTGTCATTAGGCATGTGCCAGACTTCTCAGCATGAGACTGTTTTTCAAATTCCTGGAGCTGAAAAAAAAAACATTTTTGTGTGAAATATGACTGAATATCATAAGGTAAATGGTAATATAAAATTTACACTACAATTGAAGCACAGACATAGATATCAGGAGAAGTGTCAATCTAAGGGCAGCTGTGACTTTCATTAGAACATCAGTTGAGAAAACAAATCCACAAAAAACATAAGTAAAAGAAATTCAGAACACGAACCTTTATAAATGACAAACGAATCTCATACTCATAAATTGCTTAATTGCCTCTCAGATGCAACATTAGTATAGATGGATTGAATAATGACTACTTTTATTTGCCTCATTCCGATAAAAATGAATATTGGCACATTTCTTCCATACTTTTTGAAGAGACAAATGAAGCTATTTGCAAATACAGACTATTAAAGCACTGTCAAGCTCAAGATTTCTTCCTCATGGTTGTCATTACTGAAGACATCCATGACACTCATAACAAAAAAGAGCATGCAGCAATTAAAATAACTGAAGTGAATTGCAGACTACTAATCTGGAAGTATTTCATGTTTTTGCAAGGCTGTTCCGTTATCTGCAGGTATATTACAGAGGTAATTTGTCCACACATTCAGAACATGGCAAGTCAAATGTCGATCCACATAACAAAAGAGCATAACAAGAGCAAGAGTACCACCACAGCATCTTTCCTCAATTCCTCAACGTTTATGTTACCCTTGAAATCAGTTCCAACAACAACAATCTTCATTCAAACCATAGCAGAACCTGCAGGATTTGTGGTGGACGTCGGCAGCCGCGGCGGAGGGCAGGGGTCATGCGGAGGGTGGCGGCAGCTTTTAGTGGTCAGATTCGGAGTTGGCTGAGGATAGGGACAAGAGAATTTGAGAGGCAGTTCCCTTTCTTTTGGGCTGGGCTACCGTTAAGCAGATTGTTGCAGGCGGTGCTCCAGTGGCTTGATGAAGTGTGGGTCTGGGTCTTGTCCATTAGGACCATTACCGTACCACTACGACCAGTACAGCGTCTGGGTCTTGTCTTATTGATTGTGGTATGCAGCCAAACAGGTCAACTGCGAGTGGCGTCTCATGGGAGAGAACAGATTTAAACCACACGAATTTCCTGATACCTCCAAAGCCCACTGCTTAACCAAGGTTGGCAAGAGTTTCCTGGATGAAGGCAAGAGTTGGCAGTCCATTGTAGGTTATAGCTATGGATTTTCGGTGTTACCCAAGATAGTTGAATGTACAAGGGAAACAACTAGCCTGATATATATAGTCGTGCTCCTCAGAGAATTCACATGTTATGCAACTCAACAAATGCGATTGCTACATTCACTTATGTCTCGAGCTACTTTTTTGTACTTTTGTCAGCTGGAGTGGGTGAAGGCAAAAAAGTGTAGGATCAGGTGCCTAATATGAAACCAGTATAGTATTTAGTAAAATCCGTTGTTGAATTTAAAACAAGTATCACAGGTAAACATATTTTTACCAATTTGTAAGGGAAAAACATTTTTGTCCTATACTTCTGAGAAAGGTTAAGGGTGCTTCAAAGTTACATTTTCCATTTCAATTATACATTAGCTGAATTCGGTGGCATGAGGCTGTTTTTGCATTTGAGTTGAAAAAACAGTTTCTTATGAAATATGACTAGACATAATGTGGTAAACTGCTAATATAAATAAGTCACTGCCGTATAGGCTGAGTAACATCTTAATGAGAAGAAGCATCATTCTTGCTATCATTATTCGTAATCATGAAAAGTAAAACATTTTGTTAGGAAAATAAATTTAATTAGTTTTAATTAGTTTGAATTCTCAAGGATTTGGGATTTGATCCAGGAGGCAGTCCAGCAACCCGAGGTGGAGGATGTGCATAAATGGAGATTTGATGATGCATCTAGAGAATTCTCTACTCAATCGGCATAATAAGAATTATTTATTGATTCAGTTGAGTTCAAGCCCTACAATCTGATTTGGGGCAATTGGGCTCCAAGAAAATGTAAATTATTCCTCTTGTTAGTGGCTAACTAATAATCCCTGCAGGACAGCGATAGGCTCGCTCGACGAGGTCCTGTCACATCCGAGGATTGCCCGCTTTCACTACAAGAAATTCGGTTTGATTGTCACAAACAAGAGAAAATGCATAATTGTTAATTATCCATGACAGTCCATTAAAAAGTCATGTAGCCCACGTCATTCATTTTTTGGAACGAAATAGAACGTCACAGGTTGGTTTTTTGGATGGTCATGGATGAATTGGATGGAAACAATAGGAAGAGGTTATGGTGATGAACTATACCATCATAATTTTGGTGCCATGTCATTTGGTGATTTTGATTTGACATGGAAAATATCTTGCCACGTCATAATTTCGGTACCATGTCATTTGGTGATTTGGATTTGACATGGCAAATACCTTGCCACGTCATCAGCCCGGGCTTTCTATGGCCCATTTTGACCAATTAGGCCGATGTTTTGTGTACTTTTTTTTTTTTTTAGTTAGGCCCAGTTTGTACAATTGGGATAGCCTTGCATAGTAGAATTGGCGCATCAGGAGGATGAAATAATCTATCACCTCTTGTGCTCTTGCGTGTTGTCAAGACAATTTTGGCACTGGTTGTTTCTTCTTTTTTTGGTCTGGTAGATGTGGCCCCTCAACCTGGTGCAACATTGTTGTTTGATTGGTGGCAGCAATCTGGTCGATCTTTCAGTAATATAATTAAGCATGATTTTGCCACGCTGGTCACGCTAGGTTCCTCGATCATTTTGAAAGCGGGAACAACATGGTGTTTAATGGCATCCCGCCTAACTGCAATTGTGAATTTTGAATTTTTAGTTGGCATGGTTATTTGGGATGATATTTTATCTACTATCAACATGGTGAGCAAAAGTTGCAATCTCCCATTATGCGCTTGGATGCTACTATGAAACAGATTGAAGGGGTCATATCAAATTTTCAGAAGTACGAGACATAGGCTTCAATGCTAGTATCGAGACTGCAAAATCCATTGCATCTAGTTTGGATGTAGAGCCAACATTTTCTACAAAAAACGTAAAGGTAAAAAGAAAGAAGCATTTTGATGAACAAGGTGATGAAATTGAAGAATTACAGCGCTCAGCTATAGAGGACTTCAATGCTGAGTACTTCCTAGTTATTGTTGATCATTCAATTTCTTCATTAACTACTTGATTTTATCAGCTCAAGAAATTTGAACAAATATTTGGTTTCTTATTCAATTCGAGAAAATCTAAAGTCCTTGGATGATAGTGATCTATGAGATCGTTGCACTACTTTTGTGAAAACTTTTTCTCATGACAACAAGTCCGATGTTGAGTTAGATGATTTGTTCTCTCGAGTTGAAAGTGTTGCAAGTAACTTTGCCCGATGAGTTGATGTCAGCATCTCAAATTCTTCACCTTGTTAAAGTTGCGATTGTTATCCAAATGCCTTTGCATATCGGATTCTCATTAACTATTCCAATGACAGTAGCATCGGCTGAAAGAAGCTTGTCTAAATTGAAAATGTTGAAAAATTGTTTGAGGTCGGTTATGCTACAAGAAAGATTAAATGGCTTGACGGTAGCATCGGCTGAAAGTACCGGTTGTAGCTTTCACCCGGAGTATTCGAGGTATCGATTTCCACGGGAACGCGAAGTGAACTAGAAGGGATCAAAATACGCCCAAGAGATAAGGTAGAATAATATTTTTTTTTTGTTGGTAGAGAGGGGTTTTCTAAGGTTTTCTCAAGATTACTAAATACCAAGATTCAGGCTTACTACACCCTACTTACTTGAGACAGCGGAACCTTTCCGATTCTTGAAAAGACGGGAAAAACGGTAATCGGGGTCGGTCAGCCAAAAGCTCTACGAAAACACCAACACGTGCGTGGTGGACTACAAAGGCCTGTCGGGCTGTCACCCCGGGGCTACCACAACTATTCCGTAGCATTGGGCGCAATCTCGGGTAAACTCTAGCCCGCACACCATGTCTACGCTTAGCGGTTATGAAACTCGTTTCACGTAAAAACTAGAGCCTTCGATTTGAGCGGAGATCCAGCAAGTAAAATAAAGTAAGCACTGAATTTAGTAAAATAATAATCAAGAAATTACCATAAGATAACCCGGATATTACTCACAAAGGAGTAGGCTCCGTAGAGGTACAAGGTTGAGAAGGATCCGACAAACCCGGCTTCTCCTCCTCTCTTCCCTCTCCTCTCTTCCTCTTTTCTAATCTATACAACTAGGTGAAGAACACCTAGAGGGACACCACTACATGGTGAAGAATGTGTAAATGAAATGCTCAAGTGTAGTGTGTTGTGTGTGTAAAGATGGAGGGGTGCCCCTATATTTATAGTTGAGGAGAGGTGAAAATGGGTGGTCATGCTCCACTCGTGGTGTTTTGGTGGGAAAACATGGCGGGAACCGAAACGCACCGCATGCAACCGCCGCTACGGACCCGGGACGAACCGCCAGGAGAAAGATGGGCCCGAACCGCCTCATTTTCGGGCCGGCCGCCACCTTGCGCCGGCCGCCCCCAAATTGGCTCCGTTTGGGCTGAAACTTTGTAGGAGTGTGTGGGCCTCGGAGTAAGCTTCGTTTCGAGTGGTGGATCGCTGAAAACCGAAGTTCGTATGAAAGTTATGCCCAAAATACTCGGGGTGGTCCTGCAGTCAAAACCGGACCCGAACTTGATTTGGGCTTCCACTTCTTGGGCTTGATTGATGTGGTTTTGGCCTATTGGCTTTCCTTTGCTCTTTGGCGTATTTCTGACTTTGCACTTTCCACTTTATTTGGCATACTTTATTTGTATTTTCACAACATTCCCGCAAAAACAACTTGAAACACCAAAACTTCGTGGAACTCGTCGGATAAATAATGTTTGGTTATGTTTTCACATGTAATATTGTATTGGTGGTTCACTTTGGTGGTAATAAAACATGCATTAAAAGTGCATCAACAAGTTCCCCACACTTGGCTCTTTGCTCGTCCCGAGTAAAGGTTAATGATAAAGTAAGTAAAAACATAACAATTCAAGTTATGAACCCGACATAAAGATCATCCCAAGACATACCTCATTACCGTGGGATATGTGGAGTGTCTAACATATA
This sequence comes from Hyparrhenia diplandra, assembly GCA_015847255.1. Lineage (NCBI taxonomy): Eukaryota > Viridiplantae > Streptophyta > Magnoliopsida > Poales > Poaceae > Hyparrhenia > Hyparrhenia diplandra. The sequence goes on along the minus strand of JADLZK010007594.1, from coordinate 810,755 downwards.
TTCTTGGAAGGTTGAGAAATGGAACGGCATTGAAACAAAGTCATCCTATTTTCACATCTTAGTAACTTGGAGTTTTTTTTTTTTTAGAATAAAGCATAGTTCACATGTACTCCTCAAATGGCACTCTCAAATCGCTCGGTATATGTTCCCCTTACCAAGGCATTTATTGCCTTCTTTTTTTCTTCCTACTTCTAAAAGGCTTATGTGGAGCTTAGGTAGGGAAAAATTTGTGGGCACACTTGTACTGCACATTTTGCTAGGTCAAACAATGGATCCATGGGAGAAAAATATTATACAATTAAATCAAGATGTGCAAGTGTGTGGATATATATAGTGGCTATCCTATTTCTACTATGCTCCTTGAAATATCTCTCTTTATTGAGACTTTGGAGGAAATATTTGTGAGAACATGGGCTATCTTTTATTCTCATTTTTTTCTTTTTTTTTTTTTTTTAGAGAGGCGGGCATCTAAGTACCCATTGTTTTAATAGAGGACACTTGTCTATTTTTTTTTTTTGATGATAGCCTCATGTCTCTTTTTGGAAGACTTTTGAGAAGGATATATCAATAAGTATTTGGAGCATTTATTTTGATGAAACCTAACAAAGATATTTTTGTTCACTCCCGGTGTAGGAGTAGAACATTTTTGGATGGATCTAAATGGAAGGCATGTTTTTGCGCCTACTCCCGTGTAGGAGTAGTGCATTTATCTGGTGGCGTGTGCGTGATCTTGATTTAAGAGCATGATAAAATTCTCAACATGGGTCAACAAAGTTTGTGAGCTCAATGCAAGAACAAGTAGCATATGTAGAAGGTTTTCAGGATGTAATCATGATATATTTGGCCTTGGTAGGAATTTCTCACCATTGAGGAGTAAGTGAAACTATGGATTTTAGCATTTGATCGAAAAGGAAATTCTCCAAGTACTTTGAATAGAAAAGGTTGGATTCCTATGCCAAAGCCATATCTCACTTCACAACAACTTAGGCAATATGTTTTTCCTAAATATATTTTCCCCACAAGCACTAAGGATATGTAAGGAACAAAATTTATGTAGGCCATACTCAAAGAGCTATATTCATATTTACTTTCGAATTTTAAATTTAAGTGTGGAATTTGGTTCTTTTTAAGTTTTGCAAGACAAGTATAAAACCAGGGAGCATGCATATGAACAGATGGGGAGAAAATGATCAAACCGAAGTTGTATACATGCTCCTCCATTAGTTCATGATATGGGTTGGTGCTTTTGTTCTTTTCGATAACGCTCATCCTTCGTTCTCAGAAATGTTAGTGATAGAAAATACTCAAGGGAAGCACCATTGTTTTTTTTTTTTTCAAGATCTCATTTTTTATTTATATATATATATATTTTTTTAGAGAGAAAGGACAGATCCTTATTTCGAAACAAGAACATGATAGAACAAGTTTATTATGCAAAACAATTATTTATTTATTTTATTATTATCAAACATGTTCATTCAACTTCATTCAAGCTCAAGCAAGACCAAGGTAAAGTTCGCAACATAAATATAGTCTTGATTTATCTCCATCATAGATTACTTCTCATTGCTCATGAAAATAATTACTCTAATGTTCATTAACCAAGATTCAACACCATGTCAAATTTTGATTAAAGAAGATCTTTTCAACCTAAGCACCATGCTTAATTTGAAAAGGCCTATAGATGTCTTGTATACGAGTTCATCCAAACCAGAGCATATGACATAAACATGGGAAGAATAATTTTGTATTTTTTTCGTGAAGATAAATATAATTGAAGGAGTTGTTGAACATTTATTACCTTTGCATTACACCGGTACTTTTACCTCGGCATATGTGGATGGAGTTCTGAAGTTGCTGCATCGGTGACTTTGTTGTATATGGTCCAACTTAGGCAACCATCAATGCTTTGAGCCACACACATGTATGGTGTGTATAGACCATAAGCTTTGATGATAACAAAGGTCTAGAGAAGAATCCTCCTTCTCTCTCTTCTTTTATTATTATTTTTTCAATCTTTTTTTTTTTCTAATTTTTTTTTTTAGCAAGGTGAGGCTCACATCATTTTTTTGTTGACCCCTTGGTGTGTGTGGAATTTGAACTTACACCCTCCTCCCCCCACACTTGAATTTTTGTGTAAAATTCAAGTGTGCAAGGTCGAGGCCTCCATCCGAAAGTGTGTTCCATCACCCATGAGCATCAAAGTTTGTAGTTGGAGTAGCCTCATGCTTTCAAGCATTGCATGCTTCTTCGTTCTTCTTTGTCTCCACACCTGAAATGGTTAGCAAAGAAGAATACCCGAAGGTGCATACTTGGCTTGATAACATGTTCTTGCTTTTTATTAATGAGAAAAGAAGTTTTTTTTTTTTTGTAAAGAACCATTTTTATTGATAGAGCGGGTCATCTCCCGAAAGTGCTTTGTTTAAAGGCGAAGCTCGTCTTTGGGAAACCTTTTGAAATGAATCCAATGTTGGTGATGTGGTTGTTTTTAATGAATAAATAAATAAAAAAGATACACACGGACGACTTGGGTTCGATTCTAGAACAGCTACCGTTCCCGCAACGGCGCCGAAAACTTGTTGGTATTTTTAACGCACACGTATCAATAAATCCGCAAGCGCACGGAAAGTACCGTTGTAGCTTTCACCCGAGTATTCAGGGTATCGATTTCCACGGGAACGAGAAGTGAACTAGAAGGGATCAAGTACGTCCAAGAGATAAGGTAGAATAATATTTTTTTGTTGGTAGAGAGGGTTTTTCTAAGGTTTTCTCAAGATTACTAAATACCAAGATTCAGGCTTTACACCCTACTTACTTCGGAACAGTAGAACCTTTCCGATTCTCGAAAAGACTGGGAAACGTGGTAATCGGGGTCAGGCGCCAAAAGCTCTACGAAAACACCAACACGTGCGTGGTGGACTACAAAGGCCTGGGTCGGAGCTGTCACCCCGGGGCTACCACAACTATTCCGTAGCATTGGGCGCAATCTCAGGTAAACTCTAGCCCGCACACCATGTCTACGCTAGCGGTTACGAAACTAGTTTCACGTAAAAACTAGAGCCTTCGGTCGAACGGAGATCCAGCAAGTAAAATAAAGTAAGCACTGAATTTAGTAAAATAATAATCAAGAAATTACCATAAGATAACCTGGATATTACTCACAAAGGAGTCGGCTCCGTAGAGGTACAAAGGTCGAGAAGGATCCGACAAACCTGGCTCCTCCTCCTCTCTTCCCTCTCCACTCTTCCTCTTTTCTAATCTATACAACTAGGTGAAGAACACCTAGAGGGACACCACTACATGGTGAAGAATGTGTAAATGAAATGCTCAAGTGTAGTGTGTTGTGTGTGTAAAGATGGAGGGGGTGCCCCTATATTTATAGTTGAGGAGAGGTGAAAATGGGTGGTCATGCTCCACTTTCGTGGTGTTTTGGCGGGGAAAACATGGCGGGAACCGAAACGCACCGCATGCAACCGCCGCTACGGACCGGGACGAACCGCCAGAAAAGATGGGCCCGAACCGCCTCATTTCTGGGCCGGCCGCCCCCTTGCGCCGGCCGCCCCCAAATTGGCTCCGTTTGGGCTGAAACTTTGTAGGAGTGTGTGGGCCTCGGAGTAAGCTTCGTTTCGAGTGGTGGATCGCTGAAAACCGAGTTCGTAAGAAAGTTATGCCCAAAATACTCCGGGTGGTCCTGCAGTCCAAACTGGACCCGAACTTGATTTGGGCTTCCACTTCTTGGGCTTGATTGATGTGGTTTTGGCCTATTGGCTTTCCTTTGCTCTTTGGCGTATTTCTGACTTTGCACTTTCCACTTTATTTGGCATACTTTATTTGTATTTCCACAACATTCCTGCAAAACAACTTGAAACACCAAAACTCGTGGAACTCGTCAGATAAATAATGTTTGGTTATGTTTTCACATGTAATATTGTATTGGTGGTTCACTTTGGTGGTAATAAAACATGCATTAAAAGAGCATCAACAGCTATGTGCAGCATTGACAAGGATATTATTAATACAATTGATCTCGATACTGTTCTTGAAGATTTTGCATCAAGAAATGCCTGAAGGCACTTTTTTTAAAAAGAACTGAAGAACTATAGTTTTATTTGAGGTAACCATCATAGTTATTTTGGCGTTCTATAGTTTCTTTGATGTACTTCTAGCTACTTTTCTCATGAACAAAATATATATTGTAAATTATGTCTTATCAACAATACTATATACTTCAATCACCATATTAAAATATTAGATTGTCGGGCCCTTATTGCCTTGCTCGCCCATAGGCCCTTGAAAATAAATGATCCATCTTCTTTGGAATAAAGTGACTAGTGTTATCTTGATTCAGCATCCACTCTGTTTCTTCGAGCAATCTGTGTCGAAGCCAAGACTAAACTGTAAACCAAACCATGTGTGCTCTTCTGTATATTGGCTTCGGGGAAAAGGTGAATTTAAAAATAAAATGGTAAAAATTTAATTGAATTGAATGATCTATCCATTGGGAGTAAAGTGTATAGTGTTATCATTGCAGCGTGCATTCTGTTTCTTGGAGCAATCTTTCTCGATGCCGGGACTGATCTGTAAAGCAAGAACTTGCAGCTCGTTAATTGGAAGACTTTTTACATTAATCCTTTAGGCTTGGATGCACAGGTTCCTAAGGTGATGGTGGTACAGTAGGTAGCTGCAGTTGTGCGGTTACATAGAAACTGACAATCCTACTTGCTGCATAGAGACAACACTGATGGTGCCTGCGGAAGCTAGTGTGGCTGTATTCATTCCATCAAGAATCCAATGCCCAAGCCTCCTAGCCTGCAGAATCCGTCACTGCTGTTGAAGAAGTCGGTCATCGTTGGACAACTGGTGCTGTTTGTAACACTGTGGTAGGCAGGCAGGGCTGAGCATGTAGAGATGTCAAGACAACTCATGCTAGCACTGTGGTAGGCAGCTAGGCCTGAGCATCAAACCAACTCATGCTAGGGCAATGTCAGGCCTCCTGACAAGGATGACCGATGCGAACAGCAAAGTAAAGAAGTATTTGAACGACCAACCCAGCACAATGTGATCTCACATTTCCTAATACCTCCCAAGCCTAATGGTGAAAAGCATCAGTTGTTAACCAATTATATATGATAACTCTTCGCAAATAAGTATATTTGATAGACCTGGCCTTTTTTATCAATCTGGTTGTAACTATATATAATTCTGGGAATTCTGGAGGTAGAACAGAAACAACAACATCTCTGATATATATATATGGCCGACATTGTATTTGAACGACCACCAGATTAAATGTGCTCATTCACCCATATTCAAGGTGCTTCCATAGGTCTCGGTTAGGCAACAGTGACGTGGCGGCAACAGCGGTCTTCATGAGGCAAGGCGAGTGAAACTCCGACGTGAATTTCGACACCGTCTGATCGACGGCCGGCAGGCCGACTGGTCGTCCGCCGGGCGTGGTTTCGCGCCGGCCGCCAAAGCTTCGTCGGCCGGGGTTCTCCCTCAGCTATGGGGATGCCTTCGGTGTCCATTGCGTCTACAACCAAGAAGGCGCTGCGGAGGATTACGGCGCAAGATCATCCTCCCCATGTCGATTTTGAAGCTCTGAGACAGCGCATCATCTTCGGTGGTATTCCGTCGTCGAATCAACTTATGATGCAAGGGAAGTTTTGGGATTCCGATTCCGACTCCGAGTTCATCGGGGTTGCGGACTCCCTGGCCTTGATCCACGCGGCCAAGTTTGGAGCCAAGAAACCTTCATCGGAGTCTGCTACTTCGACTCCTGCAGCCGCCGGTCTTCACTCGACGGGAGGTAATGGACCTGTCTCGTGCTTGGTTAAAAACAAGCCGGTGCCTCCCCCAAGGCCTACGAAGCCCCCGTGGAAAGCATTATGGAAAGGGCCGCTCCCACCACCGAGGATATCGCCGCCGGTGACGCCGGGCGACCTCTTGCCGTGTGAGTTGTTTTCACGTGAAGTCGATCCTGATTTTTCGGATCAAGTTTCAAATGCACCAGATCGGTGTCGGGGAGACAAACGAGGGACACCAGACACGTTTCCTGCTTTGGGTCATCACCATACCGGCCCGGCCCAGGAGTCTCTTACGACCACGTCTACCAACAGCAGGACGGTAATTCCTTTCACCGGCAACCCTAGGCGCCACCTCGTCTCTGTGGTGCCGCCGGAGTACCACCAAAGCCTACGTTTCGAGCTGTGCTGATGGCCGGTGGTCAAGGCGGTCGTCGGTTCCGGCGTCATGGCCAGTTTGTGGCTGGGTGTGGTGGAGATCGTGACCAGGTTGCGGTGGATCAGGGACCCCTTGATCGTGGCCTGGCTGGGCGTGGGGGCGTGGCCGTGGCGCAGCGGGCGTGGCCGTGGCACAGGTGATCTTGGTCATGCTGCTGGCCGGGACACCGCGGCAGATCGTGGTCGTGAACCTGATCGTGGACGCGGTGCTGCGGCTTCCCGAGGAAGAGGTGCTGATCGTGGGCGCGGCGTGGCCAGGGCTCCTGCGGGCGGTGGTGCCAATGCGACGGTGGATGCAGCAGCAGCGACGATCTCTGTCGACCGCGTTCCAGATGTGGGTCAGGAGGCTTCCCAAAGGTGCGGCCATCCCTGCAACTCTGGATGCAGCTGATCAGGGCAGACCTAAGCGGAAGAGACCGGAAATCCGAATGTGTCATTTGCTTGAAGGATCACTTCGCAAATCAATGTCCGTTGTTACGCGGACCGGCCGCCGGTGGCCTACTGCGGTGCTCTTGAAGATGGTATGGGATTCTTCGAAATTCAAGCTGCCAATTACAATGACATTGTGTCCTCCGATCTGAACTCAGTCGCGGCTCAAATTACGGTGGAATCTGGTGTGGTTCCACCTACCCTACTGCTTTCTGAATTAGCAAGAATTATTCCTGTGCGTTGGCAAGGGGAAGTGCATGAAGTAAGAGGCCAATCATACATTGTTCCTTTTCCAAATAAGGAGGAGTTAGACCGCATGGTGGAAATTCAGACAGTCACTACTAAAAACAAGGAAGGTATTCTTTTGTTTAAGAAGTATGTGGATGATGTTAAGCCTATGAATGTGCTTGATAAGGTTTGGGTGACGGTTACCAATGTGCCTCGTCCACTCCACTGTTTCTTACCTTTGTGGGCTGTTGGAACGATGATTGGTGCAACTCAAAAAGTGGATATTCATCACCTTCGCCAGACCGGAGAAATTAGAATTTTGGTGGCTGTTTTTGATGCCAAAAAATTCCCAGCATTTGGTCATGTATGTGTCAAAGGAGATTTGTATCGTCTGTATTTCAAGCCAGATGAATATGCACTGGAATTTAATCTTGATGATGATGACCTTTTGGGTGATGGGGATAAAGACATGGATAGCGATAAGAAGATGAAAGAAGCCGAGGATTTTGATCCAAAACAAAAGGGCCATGAGAAGGGCACTTCTTCTTCATCTAGCTCTCTACCCTCACAGTCTCACGGAGGTGCTCCCCATAAACAGGCTACTTTGGCAAGTGAAATGATCAATGAAGTTGTTAGTATTAAATCTCTGGATCAAATGGAGAAGGAAAGCGATAGGAAGCTGACCTCACCTTTTTTTGGGGATGATTTAGCCTTTTATAATTCCTTGCTTGCTCCCCCAATTAAACATCATTATCCTCTAGGAAGTGATGCTATTGACGTTGAAGTTTGCCAGCCTGATCTCGCTGTGGTGGCGGAGTTACCTTTGCTCTCGTACACTGTGTCACCACTGAAATCCAGGGATGAGGAAGTAACCATAGAAGTACCTGCAGCTGTTGTGCATGCCCAGGATCCTACGATAAGCTTGGCCGGGACTACTTGTACCTCGGTCATGTCTATCCCGAAAAAGGCCTCACGGGACATCCAAGCAGGTATCGTGAAGCTGGCTTCGACCGGTGATTTTGTTTCTAATAAACAGGTACCGGAGGCTGCTGATGTCAATGTACAGCCGGCTGTGCTCTCCCTTGCGCCTATGGCTGATGGGGTGCAGCTAGCTGCCGTTGCGGCCATTGCTGGTCAGGAGCCCGTGCCGGCTGCAGCTACTTTCTCGGCAACGAACAACGACGACTCCGAAGCTGAGCACTCGACGACCACCGATGTTCCCGCTGCGGCTGCCATTGTAGTGCAGGAACAGCATGAACCTGTGTCGGCTGCAGCTATACTCTCGATCGGCGACGAACACCATCGACGTTGAGCAGCGGGCTGTCCCTGCTGCGGCTGCCATTGTGGTGCAGCAGCAGCCTGCAGCTACGCACGCGGTGACAAACATCGACGACGCCGAAGCTAAGCACTCGACGACGACCACCGACAACGAGCAGCGGGCTGTTCCTGCTGCAACTATTGTGGAGCAGCAGAAGCCTGCAGCTACTACCGCGGCGACGAACATCGACGATGCCGAAGCTGTGCACTCGGCGACGACCACCGGCGGCGAGCAGCGGGCCGTTCCTGCTGCGACTGCCATTGTGGAGCAGCAGCAGCCTGAAGCTGTGCCGGTTGCAGCTACACTCCGGCGACGAACACCATCGACGCGTTGAGCAGCAGGCTGTCCCTGCTGCGGCTGCCATTGTGGTGCTGCAGCAGCCTGCAGCTACGCCTTGCGGCGACGAACATCGACGATGCCGAAGCTGAGCACTTGACGATGACCACCGACGACGAGCAGCGGGCTGTTCCTACTGCGACTCTTGTGGAGCAGCTGCAGCCTGCAGCTACTACCACGGCGACGAACATCGACGATGCCAAAGCTGTGCACTCGACGACGACCACCGACGACGAGCAGCGGGCCGTTCCTGCTGCGACTGCCATTGTGGAGCAGCAGCGGCCTGAACAGGCTGCTCTTGCTGATCTGCCGTCCGTCATGGTGCCGGCGGAGACCAACGGCGATGTGGTGAAGCTGACCGTTACTGCTGATGCCATCCTTGTTGTGGAAGGGGTGGCCGAGCAGATGTCTGACGGTGACACCGACGAACCGGCTGCTACTGCTATTCTCTCGACATCAAATGCAGTCGTTGTGTTTGGCGGTGGTGTTGAAGAACACCAGGCTGTGGCGGCGCTGAAATTTCTTCGGGTTACGGTGGCCACTACAGCGGTAGTGGGGGAGTTGGCTGGGAATTCCCTGGACACTTACATTACTAAGGCTGGGACTCAGGTGGTTTCCCCTACTCCACATCTTCGACGGAGCCAAAGGAACGCACCAAGGGCGGACGAGCATACTCTATGCAAGACAGAGCAGATGGCAAAGAAAAAGAACCTCGAATTTTCAGGTACCTCTTTCTCTAGCTTTTCAGATTCGGTTATTTTTTCAAAACTTGGTAGGGTAGGCATCGACCTTACTTCCTCTAATGTTGTTGCTATTAAAAACTTAGAGGTTGATAGAATTGCTCTTAGTGCAAACTTGAAGAACTTGAAATCTAGGATTAATAATATTCCTAGCGATGATGAAAGGGAAGAACGCCTGGATGCGGTTCTCAACCACGTTTGTGGGAATTTTAATGAGAACTTGCTAGTTGCAGAGAATGATCATATTATAGATTTGTCTCCTCCTGTCAGGCGTAGAAAAAAATATAATAAATCCAACCTCCCAAAAAGCCTAAAACTCCATCTAAAATAAGTTTAAAATGAAAGGAGTATTCTGGAATAGCAGAGGTCTTGCTGACTTGGCTAAACACAGATTTTTGGCGTAACTTGTTAAAGAGGAGCAAATAAATTTTATAGCTCTTTCTGAAACCGGTAGGTACTCCTTCCCCATCACATTCTTAAAAACCTTTGTGGAGGGCGTGATTTTCTCTGCACGCTATGGCTCCTCATGGTAGATCCGGGGTATTCTTCTGGGAGTTGACCTGCAGTTTTTGATATTGGAGCCATTGACGAGGGAGATTTCTATGTGAAATTCACCTTGCGTTATAAAGTAAATGACTTCAAGTTTGTCCTTTATTCTATTTATGGACCAACACAATACCAAAACAAAAGTGCTTTTCTTGCAAAGCTAGCTAATACTTGCTCCAAAGAGAACTTGCCGTATCTTATTGGAGGAGACTTTAATATTATGCGATACCCCGGACGACAAAAAGCACCGGGGATTTTGACCCTAAATGGCCGAACCATTTTAATGCGGTCATTGATTCCTTGACCTCACGTAAATCGCCATGTCGGGTTGCCAATTCACATGGGCCGGACCTGTTGATAATCCTACTCTTGAAAAGCTTGATAGAGTCTTAGTCAGTATGGATTGGGAGTTTCAATTCCCGCTAACCCCGGTGGAGTCTAGAGATCGAACATCTCCCGACCATACTCCCTAGTTATTAATACTTGTGCCTCGACCCATCAAACCGGGTAGACCCTTTCGGTTTTGAAACACTACTACAAATGTCCATCATCTGCCGGCTCCAACCCCCCTTCACTGCCGAAAACTGAACCAGCAGAACCATAGCGGTAGTGATGTGGGGTTCAAACACTACCAGGTCAAAACACCGGCAGTGTTGCGAGGGAGAGACTGCCGGTTTGATATCGAACCGCAACAAGACTATCACCAAACACCGCCGGTGTTCCACGGACCCGGCAAAGATTTTTGATCCAAGCACCGCAGTTCGAAGTCAGCCGGCAGAGTTGATATTGAGAGCACTGTCGGGCTTTAACGAACCGACAGAACTGTAAATTTGTCACTATCGGGTTAGATTGAGACGACAGTGTATCCAAGAGCTAACAATGTCGGTTTACTATGGACCCGTCAGTGAACTTTACGTGAACACTGCCGGCTGATTTCAACCCGACAGCGTAATTAGAGTGGAGACTATCGGTTGGTTAATGCAGCCGACAGTGATGTTTCTGTCGTCGATGACGGTTAGTAATTCAAACCGATAGTGTTTTGTATAGTTACACTACCGGTTTGTTTCTCATTCACTATCGGGACTATGCCACCCGGCGTTTTTGTTTTAAATTTTTGAATTTATTCGTGGAATTCAGCTTTTTAAACCCATAAAAGCATCATATATACATTAAAATCGACAAAACATTACATGGTTCAAACATTACATACAACTACTAACTCCACCTAGGACATCAATTTCCAAATAAGAAAAACAATCACAATGGACATAAATAAAATCAATACATCTTTCATAGGCCAAGTCGCAATTCTCCTAATCTTCATATCTATGGAGAGAGGCTTCTCATCGATCTCGGGCTGGTTGATAGTGAAAGTTTTCACCATAGTAGGCCCCGAAAGCTTCAAACTTCAGTCTTGTATTTTTGTAACAATTACGAGGGTAGCCAGAGACTTGAGCAAATTAATCTTCCTAGTTTCAATAGATCCCCGGCACATGACCAACATGCACTACATACCACGCCATGGTTTGCCTATACATGCAGCCAAAATAGGGCGTTAATGCTATGTCATTCGAAATGTTGTACAGCAAGATTTTCAACACCACCGAAAACTCATGAATTTCAACATCTATCTCATTTCAATCACACTTGAGCATTAGAATGTCTTCAATCATTGCTGTAAATGACCACAATGTTTAAATCTAATTTGTTCACCATACACCAATTAAAATTCAATAATTGCCTATATAAGGGTCCCGAACTGTTTGAAAGCAAAATCTAAATAGAAAAAGGAAATAGCAGTGTTGATTTATCAACACGGGCATTTCAACGAACAACTCAAAGGTAAAGGACCGACGACTCACCGAAGCCCGCGGCGGTCCGGCGCGCCCGTCTTTGTCTCGTGGTGCGAGACGCAGCGCCCTAGAAGGAAGTAGAGGGGCGACGCGTGGCGTTTTTCCAACGGAATCGAGCTCGGTCGCGGCAGTACGGTGTCGGGCGTAGACGGGACGGGGGAGGCGCAGACGGTGGTGCGGTGTAGCGCGTCCCCGTCGGCGACGTGGACGAAGAACAAGCGGGCGAGGCGAGGCGAGAACCACGGTGAATTAGATCTCATTCTCATAGGCAAAATCTCGAGGAACCAAATGGCTAATTAGTTCTCACCGAGGAAGGGCGCAGGACGCCGGCATGGCGCTTTTGGACGCCTGAGAAGAAGATAATGGAGGGGGGCTTGTGGGGGGCGCACTCGACGAATTCAGCGTGTGTGGTGGTGGTGCTCGGTGGGCGTGGCTGGTGGGGAACGATTGGGGCGCGGGTCGAAATGACCTTCGAAAATTTCATTTCGGCTTGCCCCGGCTATTATATATCGTCGAGGCTAGAAACGAATGGCGCGGGGTTCAAATGACATGTGAAATTTTCACCTCGCGGCGCCCATTCTATAGTTAATCACTTTGGGTTTAGCGTGCACCTGCGGTGTTACATTATAGGTTCACTACGGTTATAAACGTCGGTGACCGACGGTGATTAGACATCTTGTTGCCACCTACCACACGGTACCCCCGCTCACGGTGATAAGATCACACTGTTGCCACCTACCACCGCTCATTCCCACCTACCACCGCTTATAAAAATAGCCCCGCGCAGAGAGCCATGTATGGCGAACCGTGCGCCGGCTGACCTCTTCTATTATTTGCCCATTTTCCTATCCACATATATGGCCTCTATTTGGGAGAAAGCCCTCCACATAAACATTTTATCATGGGTAGACAGTGTATATAGCGTGTACTAGAAGGGTGTTTTTGAAGATTAAGCTACAACGCCAAGCTTACGTAAGCCGGGTGTGATGCTCGTGCAACACCATTGTTGCATGGATCATGAAGACGGCGAGGAGCCAAGTAGCGTGCATTCTTGTGCTTCGTCCGGGATGATGAGAGCCCCTCTCTGTCGGGCCTTTGCCGACACGGAGAGACATTGGTTCTTCACAGAGGTCCCATCCGCCTTACTTAGATCGATAAGCATAACGTGTAGCATTGTAACCACCTCGGTCATAGGTGCTAGAAGGGTGTTTTTGAGGTGGTTATTTCTTAATGTGTTTGTACACTTTGATTGTTGTACCGTGTCAATTGTAATAAATTAATTGTACATTGAAAAGGGGTCATGTACCTTTGTGAAGCATGTCTACTCCTACAAAGTAGAAATGTTTTGAATTTTTTTTACAACCTTGTACACCCAAATTATGCCCCCACACAAGATCTTAGGTTTTTTCTCGTCCATATTTTTATTATTAGATTTTCCTACGTGATAAACGCGATAGAAGGAGGTTAATTAAAGCTTGAAAACTCATGAATTTTGCACCAACCTACACACCGAATTGCCTCCTAGGACACATGGGGTCATCAGAAAATTCAATTTAATTGAAAAAATACCAAACCTTTGTCCGAAAAATCTCAAACATCGTGGTTCCTTCACACACGGCATGTGCACGCCTAAGAAAAAGTTTGAGGTCGAGACCACACCGAACGAAGATGACCCGGCATAGCTTATGGATGTAATTGTCGGTCATGCTTCCGATGAAAGGGGTCATGTACCTTTGTGAAGCATGTCTACTCCCACAATGTAGAAATATCTTGAATTTTTTTACAACCTTGTACACCCAAATTATCCCCCCACACAAGATCTTAGGTTTTTCGGTCCATATTTTTATTATTAGATTTTTCTCATCACTATCGGTTTCATATTTGCAAACCGGTAGTGTAGTCTCTTTCACCGCCGGTGCTCTATTAAAACTTGGCGTTGATATATTCAAACGAACAATTTAGTCTGTTTCCTTTGCCGTGAGATTAATTCCCTGACCTTTCTTTTTACACTCGAAGTTGTGTGTTTGAATGATGCTCACCAACTTTTAGGTTAGTACATAGAGCATTTATATATTTATGTTCGTCCCATGGAAAATAAGAAGTGCGTCAAAAAAAAAGAAGTGCTTGTAGGTATGATACATATATATATATATATATATATATAAATGGAAACATCCATTGGAAAGGAACACGATTTACATATATATAGAGAGAGGAGTCAAACCGACACATATATGATAACAAAGACCTTGAAAAAGTTACATATATGATAACAAAGACCTTTCCCACGAAGAGATCAATGTTATCATCAAAGTGTACAAACACATTAAAAATAAAAAAGCCGAAGGTTGTGTGATTCTTGTTGATGAAATACTGATGGGATTTTAAGCCCATTGGCGCTGACGTTCCATCGGTGCTCTTTGAGGTTTCTTGTGGTCGATCTTACAAGGAGGGCATGACTCGGATTTACATTTAAACCACAACAACAAGGATGCCTTACAAGCAAAGCTGTGGTTTAGTCCAAAGAAAGCATGTATAGGCCCTCTCAAGAGAAGATCATCTTAATCTATGAAAATCTCCTTTTGATCACCAAAGGAGACCAAAATGGATTGAAGGAGATTTTCATAGATTAACATGATCTTCACCGGAGAATGCCATGTCACTTATGGACATGTAAAATCCAGCCGCCCACCCTCCCAAACCACGATGAACTGGATGGGAACGTCGACATCACGGTGGTTCTAACCTTCGGCGCCGCTTCAATCTTCGATAAAGACTCTTGTAGCACCCGTTGTGAACCATTTTGGTGGCCTAAGATGCATAAGAACGATATTCGTATGTGGAGGGCTTTTCTCCCATAGAGAGGCCATAGATATGTATGTGGAGAGTAGCAAAGAAGATCGAGGAAGAAGAACAAAGTAAATCGAATCAAGAGTATCAAGAAAGAGAACTGGCGTGCAAACCTAAGGGCCGCACTCAGCCGCTTTTATAGGCTAGAGGTAGATGTCGTCGTGGTAATGACCGATCACCGCCGGTTTCAAATGGCACCCCGGCAAAGGATATGGACGATCACCGCCGGGTAATTGGCACCGACATAAACCAAGCACCGTGGGTCGCGGTACGGGAGAACGTGGCAGCAGTGCAATGGCGCAGTGGTGGAGAGGCCGCGGGCGTAGTGTTCGCCCCTGCTGGCAATGCAAAACACTACCGGTTCCGAAACTACATCCGTAGTGATATACGTGAATCACCGCCGGTGCTGAAATTTCACCCGGCAAGTGTTATGACCGACATTGATTTGACCCGCCGACGCAGTAGCGTGGAGCGTAGCCTTTTTTTCATGGGAAGCGTGATACACCGTTGGTTTAAATAAGTGGAACCGGTAGTGAATATTACTAGAGCAACACGATTCACAAGGTTGCAGCCGGGACGCATCACAGACATGAGCTTTTAGTGAACACTACACAAATGCCTATATGTATACTAAAAAAATGAAAATTTGTAATACGGAGTGTAATGCGGGCGGTTAACGGCGTTAGTTGAACTCTATGCATTAACGCTGTGATAAAAAGTAATGATTTCAATAAATCAATTTTTATAGATATAACTATTTGTTTCACCTTTTTTGTTAATCACCGCCGGTTCTGTATGGGCCCGGCGGTGATCAATGAAGGTGGGCTTGTTGTCGCCATGGAAACACAGCCGAGAATTCGGCGCGCCGCGATCGTCGCGGGAAACGTAGTGCCGCCAGAGTGATGGTGCGATTTCCAACCGGCGATCGTGGGAATTCCAAGCGGTTGCGCCGGACGCCCGGCGTTCGATCGTGGGGAAGTGGAGCAGCCGGCTACCTCACTATTTAAGCACACACACTCGATCATGGCGATCATCCTTTCCAGTTCTCCAACTCCCAATCAAGCCACATTGTCATCGAGCACCATGGTCGCCTCGGGGCTCGGGAGGATCCAACAAAGCGCACAAGCGGGGCGCCATGGAAGTTCGGCCTCCCGGCTAGAGGAGGCGGCCAATGCGATTCGGCTTGAAGATCAACACCGCCTCCGGAGATAATTGAGAGGGATTTCACCCTCGATCGTCTCCCGGCCGGCCTTCGAGGACTGAAGGAGCCGGGCGGGCGGCCATGGTCTTCTTCCAAAGGTGGAGCCACCTCACGGAAGCAAAAGATCAACCACTACGCCCCCCAGGTGGCGGAGTTGGCGGGATCGCCCTCAAGGCCTTGGCCAAGAAGGACGACGCCAAAGAGGAGGAGGAGGACGAGGACTAGGCCGGGCGGCCTTCCTCTTTTTTTTAGTTTTTTATCATTTTATTATATGTTCTATTTTTTTTTGTATATATTAATGAAATAAAAATTATATATATTATTGCCGTGTGTTGCTCCCTCTGTCCCCTGAATACTGTTTTAAGTTTCAGTTGAAAAGAGCGATTAAAAATTAAATCACGCTTAAATTTGATTTGAATATTAACTTGTTCAATGTAAAATTTGTGAAAAACAAACAATTAACAATCGGTTGTGCTTTGGAAAATACGATCGCCGTTGAGTGCCGAGGAGACGGCCATTGGGCGCAAATGTGGTTAATTACGTTTTTCGAGGAACCGTCTTTTGAAAGGCCACATTTATACCCCCGTCCCCCCCCTCCGGTTATCCAACGCTAATTTCTCTTTCGTGCCCCTCATAGGAAAGCTGGACTCGCCGCCCACGATCGCCGACATGGCCGCCACCCACCGAGGAGATGAAGTTCGTTTGTGGAGCACCTCCGCCCGCCCTCACCAAGCTGAACGGCCCGGCCGACGACGTTGGCCCCGCCAAGGGGTGAATCTGCCCCTCGAGGAGAGGGCCAACTTCTACGCCCTCCGGATCGACTCTCGCCGGGTACCCTCGCCGAGGGATACCGCCAAACCGGAGGAGGCCGGAAGGCGGCCGCCGGAAGCCGGCCAAGCGGAGGCCAAGAAGGCCAAGAAGGCGGCCTAGGTTCTCTTCTTTTTTATGTTAATTTATGTGTTCTCTGATTTGTGTGGATGTGTAAGATACAATGATCTGTGGTGGTTAATTTGCTAATGAATCGGTTTGTTGGTTAATCTGTTGCATGTCAATCTCTTTATCTTTTCGTTAACTTGGGTCTCATCAAGTTTCCTTTGTATCGGTTTAATATGATGCGTGTCAATCTTAATTTTCTATCATTTGGCGTTTCCCTCGTCTTAGAAATTAACCGCGTCTAAGTCCTAGTTATACGCACATAAGCCCCCCGTCTCCGGTCCGCTCTCAACACTCGGCTCTCAAACACACTCCCCTCTCTACCCCGTTTTCACAGTAATGGCGGCGTCGGTCGGTGACGCCGCCGACGACCGACATGGCTTCCGACCAGCGGAGAAGATCACCCCGCATCACCTCACCGCCCGCAACAAGCTCAACAACCTTTGCCGACCAAGTTGGCACGCCAACGGTGAATCACCACTTGGAGGAGAAGTCCATCATCGGCCTCGGTCGAGTACTTGGCCGATAGCCTCGCCGAGGGATACCGCCAAACCGGAGGAGATGGAGTCGGCCGCCGGGAAGAAGGCCGGTGGGCGAAGAAGGCCAAGAAGGCCAAGAAGGCAAAGAAGAAGGCGGCTTAATTAGGCCACCCGCTTTTTATGTTAATTTATCATATCGGTTGTTTTCTATGACGCTTTAATTTAGTTTGTGTTGTTTGTTAATGGATCGGTCGTTTATTAATCGATCTGCTTTTTACGTTGTTTGTTTTTACTCTATCATTGTATTTTGCTTCTCCTCCCAAGTTAATCGCTATCGGTTCTAATTCAGCCCGGTGGTGTCAATCTTCAAATCGCTTTTCGGTTCTAATTCAAACCCGCGAGTGATCTGTGACCATCAATACCACTGCCGGGGAATGATTCAACCCGGTGGTGATCCGAGTCTTCACTACCGGATTTAGTCAAGCCCCGGTTTGTCCAAAGACTGAAACGGTTCATCACTACGGGTGCGGTTCATCGCTGCCGGTGGACTAAATTTCGGCAAAGATACCGGCGGTAGTGAAGAGCGATTCTCAGAGTAGTGAAAGGGGTGGTTAATTAGGGGGGGTTTTTATGACATGGTTGCAAATGTTTGGCAATCTAAAACCTCCGAACCAATCCCTAGAACGATGGCTAAGCCAAAATTAGGAAACTAAGACAATATCTTAGAGGGTGGGGCTGCAAATATTGCAGAACTTATAAGAAAGAGAAGAAATCTCTTCTAGCCTTTTTACAAGAGCTAGATAAAAAAGCTGAGAATGTTTGTCTTTCTGATCAAGAGATCAACTTTAAACATTACCTTAAAGAACCTTTAGTTCCTCTATTGAGAGAAGAGGAATTAAAATGGTACGAGAGAGCCAAAGTCAAAACCTTATTAGAGGGTGATGCTAACACTAGGGTTCTTTCACTTAGTGGCTAATGGGAAACATCAAAAACAGCACATCTATAGACTTGAAAATGATCAAGGAGTTGTTATTGGTGATGACCGCCTTAAAAGCCACATTACTAATTATTATAAAAACCTCTTTGGTCCGCCTCGTGCGGATCAAGTAACCTTGTTGGAAGACCAAATTATCGATATTCCACAAGTTACCCCCGAGGAAAATGATATTCTCATCGCTAACTTTATTGAATATGAAGTGAAGGAAGCCATTTTCCAAATGGAACACAATAAAGCTCCAGGACCGGATGGTTTTCCCTGCCGAATTCTATCGTGTCTTTTGGGAGGTTATCAAGGATGATTTCATGTCCATGTTCTATGAATTCCACAATGAGAATCTAGATCTTTTTAGTCTAAATTTTGGAATAATCTCCCTTATCCCTAGAAGTCAAAATGCTACTACTGTTCAACAATATAGACTGATTTGTGTCCTTAATGTTAGTTTCAAAATTTTCACTAAAGTGGGAACTAACAGACTGAATAAAGTAGCTAAGACAGTAGTGAGTTCAACACAGACCGCATTCATGCCAGGTAGAAATAACATGGAAGGAGTAGTTATTTTACACGAAACTATCCATGAATTACATACCAAAAAAAAGGAATGGCATCATTTTCAAAATTGATTTTGAAAAGGCCTATGACAAGGTCAAATGGTCCTTCTTACAACAAACTCTACGCATGAAGGGTTTCTCTCCCAAATGGTGTAGATGGGTCCGTGAGCATGGTCACAGGGGGGAGTGTAGGGGTTAAAGTCAATGACGACATTTGCCCCTACTTCCAGACCAAAAGGGGGCTTAGACAAGGAGATCCTTTATCACCTATCTTGTTTGACATCGTTGCTGACATGCTAGCTCTTCTTATTAATAGAGAAAGAGCAGATGAACAAATAAGAGGGGTTATCCCACACCTGATCGATGATGGCCTATCTATTTTACAATATGCGAGATGATACCATTATCTTTTTTAGATCATGATCCCGAGCAAGCAAAAATTTAAAACTTTTGCTTTGTGTCTTTGAACAACTCTCGGGGCTCAAGATCAATTTCCACAAAAGCGAAATCTTACATTATGGTGCTGCCAAAGAGATGGAACATTATTATACAAAACTCTTTGGTTGTAATGCGGGGACCTATCCTTTCGAGATATTTAGGTATCCCTATGCACCATAGACAACTCCTAAATTCTGAATCAAAAAAGTGGAAGAACGCTTTGAGCAAAAAACTTTCTGTTGGAAAGCTAAGTACCTATCCTATGGGGGAGACTTGTTTTACTAAATTCAGTTTTAAGCGCCTCCCAATGTTCATGATGTCCTTTTTGAGGTTCCAAAAGGTGTCCATAAGAGTCTTGATAAATTCAGATCAAGATTTTTTTCGCAAGGGTCTACTGATAAACACAAATATAGACTTGCTAAGTGGGATATTCTATGTCGCCCCAAGGATCAAGGTGGTGCAGGAATTCTTGATTTGCGGATACAAAACAAACGCGTTTATTGGCCAAATGGATTGTTAATCTTATAAACACCGATGGCACCTGGCAATCTTTGCTAAGGAATAAATATTTGCATTCCAAGACCCTAACCCAAGTATCGGCCAAACCAAATGATTCTCATTTTTGGAGAGGCCTCATGCATATCAAAAGATGAGGTGCTTGCTAAAGGTGTTTTACGATTAAAGATGGAACTAGTACAAGGTTCGGGATGATACTTGGTTAGGTGATAAGCCTCTCAAACTTAGATACCCGAGCTTATATAATATAGCTAGGGATCGACATGCAACAGCTTGAAAGTTATGTCCTCTAATCCTCTCAATATTTCTTTTAGGAGATCTTTGGTGGATAATAACCTGTTAGATTGGCTTAGCCTTGTAACACAGACCTCCAATGTGGCTCTAGTGGATGGAAAAGACTATTTTAAATGGTTCTCATCTAAGTCTGGAGTTTTCTCAGTCCGGACTATGTATCTTGATGCTATAGATACAAATCCACCTTCCAACATAGGAGGATCCGGAAATGGAAAATACCTCTAAAAATTAAAATTTTCCTCCGGTTTTGTCCAAAAAGGTGTTGTTTTGACAAAGGACAATCTTGCTAGAAAAAATTGGAACGGGATTCAAAATGCGAATGTTGTAATTTGAATGAAACTATCCAACACCTCTTTTTTGACTGCCCTTTTGCCAAGATGATTTGGAGGATTATTTTCTATGCTACTAATATAACACAACCTATTTCTGTGAACCATATGTTTGGTACATGGCTTAGTAATCTGCATAAACAGTCTAAGCCTCTGATTTGGGTTGGTGTAGCTGCTCTTTTCTCGAGCCGTGCGGAGATGTCGTAATGACGTGATTTTTAAAAAAAAATGAAATCTAACTCTATTATGCAGGTTATCTTCAGGGGAGCTTATTGGCAACGTTCCTGGGCCCAGCTACAGCGTACTGAGCAAACAAAGGACACCCTTGTGGTCTTGAGCAAGCGTTTAGAATTGGTTGCTTTAGAAATTTCAAATAGAGGGTGGAAACATCTTTTCCGTTTGTTATAATTCTTATGTCTATTTTATGGACATTTGCTTTTTTACTCTTCAAACTTTATAATAATTGGCTGTGTACATCCACGGATGTAGAGGCCGGATTGTATTATCCATTATCTAAAATATATATATATATGGCCCAAGGTCCCTCGAAATGTCCTACGGTGCTCTGTTTCTGGTTTCCCTGACCAGCCCCTACTATATAAGATCCCAGGACCAGCCCCTACTATATAAGATCCACGGTATTTCCATGTTGGAGACTAAGCTTTTGCGCCTTCCACTAATCTACATGTTGTTTTCAGTAGTGGTTAGATGGCCCTAAAATACCAGAATTTTACTACCATATTCCAATGGAGCTGCTCTAATAGTATGCATAAGCCTACACCAGCACACATTCTACAACATGCCTGCAACATGCCTGCATCAAGCATAAGACGGTCCTTGCAGCTCTATGGGCATCTCTAATCTACGAATTTGTTTTGCACTAGCTAAAAAATAGAAAAGTTTAGGTGTATATTTAATTAGTTAGTTTAATCATAACACTAAAAAAACATGTGTGACATCCCATCGTGGCAACCAAGTGGTTTACAAGAAAATAGGATCGTAAGTTACATTTATTACACAAGGATTATGTCTATTATAATTCTTGCTTATCTTTTCAAGCAACTTTTGTGTGTTCTTTTCTATACTAGAGTGGAAAGAAATATGACAAAAATTTAGAAATGAAATGGTATAAAATAGTGCAATTATCTCTAAGCTAGAAGAGGAGTACAAGTGACTATGTTGCAGCAGGCTGTGTCTATTCAAGCATTCCTTGTCGAAGTCCGTGTTGTTGAGTTGATTACCATTGAAAGTGCCACGTTATAACTCGTAGCTCCTGATGTCCTTTTTGTTTGTGCATTGATTACGCACAGGTCGGTTGAGCTCTTCATTGGTAACCCTTGCTCATGACTATATATATCAAGTGAATGCCCTTGACCCATACCTCGAAAGCTTTGCCAATTCAGAAATGAGAATCTAGATGACACAAAAAAAATACTACTGTACTGTTTCTGGAATTTGAGGCTGTAATACAAGAAATATTGGCAAGCTGCAATGACATACTGGAGATCTAAGTTTCAAGCCAGGATGTACGATGTTTGACTAATTCGTTCATGATCGGTTTGTCCATCTCTTCTAGCAACTGTCATGCAGCATGACCACTTCTGATGCTTTGTGGGTGCCAAAAAGAATGACGCAGCCAGTGAAATTATATCCTAGAGCTGCAGGAGCTTCAGTGATTTTGATAAGCATGGACAATCCAGCACATTTCAAATAGAATTTCAGATAGAATTCCAAATAGACCGAAATTAGTTTATGCAAGGGGCATCCATCCACCGTACCTTCACAGACCCACAATTGTTGTCTCCCTTCCCTAGTTTTAGTTGCTTCCCTCCACCATGATTGCTAAAATCAGGAGAAATCAAAACTGTTCTGCTTCCATAAACTAACCCTTTGTGATTTCGGGTCTCCCACAGTAATGCCGACCGGATGCATGTCCATCCTCATCTTTGTCAGCCTCATCCCCAATTCATGGACCACTAGGACTAATCCATCTTCAGAATCTTGGCATGGTGATTGTGGTACAAAACACAAGGTGATAGTGAAGAGCGGGTCAACTGCCAATGGTCAAGGATTGTTTCAAATCATACTAATTTCCTGATACCTCGCAAGGCCACTGCTTGACCATGGTTGGCAAGAGTTCACTGGATGAAGACAACATTTGGCTATCCATTGTAGGCGATTAAGGTGTTATCCAGATTGTTCAATGTAGAAGGGAAACAACTAGCCTGATATATATAGTTGTGCACCGCATGGACTTGATGTGTTATGCAACTCAACAAAAAAGTGAGTACAACATTTTTCTTATGTCTCCATCTACTTTCTTGTACGTCTGCCTACTGGAGTGTGTGAAGGCAAAAAAAAATTTTGGACCAGATTGTAATCAGAAACTAATAGAATATTATTAAGATCAGTTGCTAAATTTAAAGTTAATATCATAGGTAAACAATGTTTTACCAATTTGTCAAAAAAAAAAAAAACTCTTTTTGTTCCATTGTTTAGACAAAGGTTAAGGCTGCTTCAAAGTTGCATTTTTTCACTGCCTGCATACATGTGCCAAATTCCTAAGCATGAGCCTGTTTTTGCATTCATTGAGTTGAAACTGGTCCTTGTGGGGTGGTGGGACAACGGCCGGAGCAGCGTATGCCATCCGGGCGGCTGCCATGAACCCGGAACACTTCTTCCTGTAGCGGTGCCTGCGGGCGCGGTGGCGCTTGGAGGGCTCATCCATCTCCTTGCCATTACCCACCGGGCGGTGGGGTGGGCGGCTGGGAGGCAGCATCGGAGTAGTCCTCCGAGACACTGAGGGGGACGCCCCTCAGGACCGTGGACAAGTAACTCCTCCTCCGCTTCCACCTCGTCTGCCCAGGAGCGTCTCGTTGAGGATCCCTCAGCCATGGCAGAATGGATCTGAAACTAGGGTTGGGAACTAGGTCAAGATTATGGGTGCGGGTACTCCAACGCCAGTGGAACCCCGGAGTAGGTAGTCGAGTGGGCTCTGGACGCCGGGGCTGCGGTGGCTGCCAGCGTTGGGGAGGGATGGAGCTCAGGGGGAGCATGTGTACTGGATGAAGCCAAGACTAAGCTGTAAAGCAAAAACTCTTAGCTCGCTTCATGGAGAATAATTTTCATTGATCCTTTAAGCATGAGTCCACAGTGTTGGATGAGGTGACGGTAATACAGCAGATCTCTGTAGCCATTACGACAATTGACTGCAGTGTCATAGAAATAGGCAAACCATGATGTGTACGCATACAACTGATACGATCCATGAAGCTTCCACCTTAGGGCGTAAACACCTGCAGAATCCATCGCTGGCTGCAGACGAAGTCGCTAGCCATTGGAGAAGTAATGAAGCAAATGAACCACCGTCACCGGGAGTCTGTGATCTAACATTTCCTAGTACCTCCCAAGGTCAGTGCTTACAGTAAAGTCCAAGTGAATGAAAACCATAAGTTGTTAACCAATTGTATATGAAAACCATGTGAAATCCACTCTGATATATAGGGCCAATAGTTCGTGAATATGCCATCATGTTGTCTGCAGTAGAAGGGAAGCAACTAGTCCTCTGCTCCTCAAAATGTATGAGAACCGATGATCTTAAGTGGCAGTCAATACAAAAGTATGACGTCTATTTAAAGTTGCTCTTATGTTTTCCCGCAACTCTTGTGTGCACTTGTGTATATTAGAGTGGGAAAAAGTTAATTCGAAAAATAAATGTATAACAATAAGTTAGTGTTATCTCGTTTCAACATGCACTCTGCTTCTTTGAGCAATCTGTGTTGATGCCAAGACTAAACTGTAAACAAAAACCTTGTGTGCTCTTCTCTATAATGGCATGGGGAAAAGTTGAATTTAAAAATAAAATAGTAAAAATGTAATTCAGTGATCTATTCTTTTTCTTGGGGCAATCTTTCTTGAGGGCGAGACTAATCTGTAAAGCAAGAACTTGCAGCTCACTAGTTGGAGAACTTTTTACATTAATCCTTTAGGCGTGGATGCACAGTGTTGCTAAAGGTGACCGTGATACAGTAGGTCGCTACAGCAGCTTAGATGACTGTGGTATCGATCATAGAAACTGACAATGCTACTTCCTGCGTACAGAGAGACAACTGATGCTGCCTGCGGGAGATAATGCGGCTGTATTCATTCCATTAAGAATCCAATGCCCAGACCTCCTATCCTACAGAATCCGTCGCTGGCTGCAGAAGAAGTGGATGATCATTGGAGAAGTAAAAAGCAAATGAAGGATGAAACTCTTTCTGCTATGATCCCACATTTGCTAAAACATCCCAAGGCCAGTGTTACAGGAGACAGGGTGTGGAGACACACAAGATAATGTGAGTGAACAAAAAGCATCAGTCGTTAACCAATTATATATGAAAACCGTAAGAAATCTGGAGGTAGAAGGAATACAACGACTACTCTGATATATGTCGCCTACGGTCCATCAAAACATCCTCCTGTCTTCTATTTTTGGTTCCCTTGTTTGAAATGTTCACTGTCCTGGTCTGGACCTGTCAGACTCCGTCCAGCGAGTCGCCCAAAATAAACGGAGTGGCTGAATATTTAATAATTATTTAGCTTTATTATTATAATTATTATAATTATTAGATTAAATTAAAGTGAGCTAGAGAAAGACTAATGGGCCTGGCACGTTAGGAATTGTAAACCCCTCATTGACACCTACTAAAGCATAAAAAATACAAGTTTAAAAACATGAATTAAGGGCTAAAGTCAAAGACAAAACATAAGTCTAGGGGTCTAACTAACATAATTCCACGAGTTTTGATATTCTGTGACTTTGAAGGGACCTACTAGATAAATGCAGAAAAAGATGGAGAAGGTTCCGGAATATACAAGACTTATCAAGACCAAACTTGTCCGTGAATCAACTCAACCCGGAAAGTGGACTAAAACATTCTAGAAGACACCAGAGGACACGAGAAAAGACGGGAAGGTGACGTGGCACGCCAGCTTGGCGGCCGCCACTCTCCACCCTGGCGGCCGCCAGGTGGGGCCTGCTTCTCAGCCTCACATTTTTATGTCGGTTTACCACCGACATTGAGGTTGTTTTTACGCCGTTGTTCAAGGTCGGTTTGATCCAAGGGTTGACGTTCATCGACGGGTACTATATAAGAAGACCAAA
Organism: Hyparrhenia diplandra; assembly: GCA_015847255.1. NCBI lineage: Eukaryota > Viridiplantae > Streptophyta > Magnoliopsida > Poales > Poaceae > Hyparrhenia > Hyparrhenia diplandra. Next base: position 785,329 of record JADLZK010007594.1, on the reverse strand, counting down.
TGACCACGAGGCTCATAACAATTTCATATCAACTTCATTATCAACTCATACCCATCAAGTCCAAACCAAGTCTAGACATAAGCTCTAGTTCATACTAGTAGTCATTAGCTATCTAACTAGTTCTAGTTGAAGATCAAGTTCATCTTGAGTTCCTGATTAGTCAAGAAGTAGCAAGGATCGTTCTTGAGACTTCTCTCTTGTATTCAATCTGTAAGTACTCTTATATCTAGAATACAATTGTTATGGCTTTGATCTTTATAATTATCATATTCTTATTGATATGTGTTTATGCTTGCTATGATTATATATTTAGTTTAGTAAGATTGCTTTATATTTTATGCATGGAATTGTATAGCATCCATATAGATGATCACTATGTGGGTGATAAGCAGTGTGTAAACGTGGTGTTTATACAACGTTTATCCGCAATTGCACCCTATATTCGGGTCGTGTGGTAGATCGCGGGAGTGACAGTCCTGTTGAGTCCTTTGTAGTCCACCCTCCGAATGTAGGACAAGTCGAGTTAGATTACGGTGGTGGATAAGTTTCGTCCTTATTTGTCATTGGTAATGCTTGCCATGTGTAGAAGTAATCCAACCTTGCCATGATAGCTAGATGTATTGCACTAATTGTAGTATTCATTGACATGTATGATTAGAGGTATCTTAGGAATATTCATTCTAGTCTAATTTATAACATGCTAATTTCTTGTATGATTCTAGTAGCTTAATGATCTTAGACTTGGGTATTTATCAATTATATAATTATCTTTATCCTGTGACTTATCCTGTTGAGTAATGTTAGATACTTATGGCAACTCTGCATTATACTACTTGTGGAAGTGGATGATCTCATAATTAAATCACAATATATAAATCTTTAGACATCTTTCCTCTCTACCTTTCCATAGACTCCCTTCTCGTGGTAAAAATATAAATACGATACCGGATTACTCCCGGTGAAGTGCTACAATTGGTATTTCTATCGTAAACTTTTTGAGATATCATGTTCATTCTTTTATCAAGGCCAATCAAGAATACCATACCCCGCATTTCTTAGCGTTATTGCTAGGGTGACAGACTAGTGTATAGGTAATGCCTAGAAATGAGTGGTATACCTTGAGTACATATCCTGGTGAGATTAACTCCACTATGGATAATGTTGCTAAGTTACATCCCACTACTAACACCGCCTAACTCCGCTTTGTTGGATCATGAGGTTAATCCCATATCCAAGCTAACATGATTAGATAGATATCCCATATATATTTCTTTCGCCGTCCTAATTGGGATCGTGTAAGAAATATCAACAAGCATTTCTAGCGCCGTTGCCGGGGAAGGCGTAGTCTATTTAGAGAAAATAAATTTTATCTTGGCTTTGTTTTTCAAAACTTTCCTAGTTTGGGAGAGCATAGTCAATCTTTCTATCTTTGAAAATGTGTTTCCAAAACTTCAAAAGTTTTTCTAGTATTTCTTTCCAGCTATCTTAGTTTGGGAGGGTATTAGCTAAAACTTAGACAGTGTTATTCCTATTAAGTTGGTATTGTTTCTGACTTATTAGTTAGAAAGAGTGCTAGCCAAAAATCCTATAAACACATCATATAAAGGAAACAAGAGAGATCCCTTTACATCACCTAATGCATTGAGAACCCATTATCACATACTCAAACAGGTTCACCCTTGTTCTTTATTTTGTTTTTTTATCTTATGCGGGGGAAAATATATGTATGAATAATAATCTTCCGTGATAATTTTGTTGAAGATCCCGAAAAATTAATCGGGGAGGCCAAAGCAAAACTCGACAAACCCCAAAGACCTACATCATCATCATCATCTTTGTCCGATAATTCAAGACCTACTGAATCGGAAGTTAATCAAGTTACTAAAGACTTGACATCTCAATTTGAAGCTATGGCAACCAAGACACTTCGTGAATTTTCAGCTCCTACCACGGAAAAACATTCTTGTTGGTCCGAAGATAGAGGTTGGAGACAAAGGCTTTGAGCTTAAGCCAGGGGCTCATTAATATGGTGCAAGCAAATCAATTTTGTGGAAAGGCACATGAAGATGCTAGTGCTCATCTCCAACACTTTACGGAGATTTGCGACATTCACTATGAAGGACGTGCCGAAGATGCCGTATTGCTCCGCCTCTTTCCATTCTCACCGTTGGGAAGGGCCAAGCAATGGTTTTATGCTACCAAAGTTAAGAATACTACATGGGATATATGTTCTACACCTTTCTTGCTAAGTTCTTTCCCCGTGGGTAAGACAAACGCTTTAAGGGGAAGATATCCAATTTTCAACAACAGCATGATGAATCAGTCCCCGAAGCATGGGAGCGTTTTCAAGATTATATTTCGTAATGTCCACACCATGGGATGGAGAAGTGGCTATTGATGCAAACTTTCTATCATGGGCTTATTCCCAGTGCTCGTGAAACTATGGATGCCGCGGTGGTGGTGCTTTCTTATCACTTACATTAACTCGTGCCACGAACTTGTGGAGAAGATGGCTTCCTACCAAGGTTGGAGTGAAGAACGTCAAACTCGCAAGAGGGAATGCACCAGCTAAAAGAAGTAGATATGCTATCTCGCTAAAATGGACCTTATCATGAAGAAGCTAGAAGATAGAGATCTTCAACCCGAGAGCGCTTATGCAAATTCAAGACTCACATATGACATGTGAAGAATGTGGAAACTTAGGCCACCTTTGGAAGGAATTGTCCGAGGAAACTCGGAGGACATTAACTTTATCAATAGCAACAATAATTTCCGTCCTCAACGAGAATCAAGGTTGGAATCAACAGAGGCCCAACTATCAAGGTAACTATCAAGGAAATTACCAAGGTAATAATCCGGTAACAATTTTAATACTTATCAATGTTCTTTAAGAGATCTTATTGTTAACCAAGGTAAGACCATGGAGAATCTGTTAAGAAAGATAACAACTAATGATAAAGCTCTTGAACTTATCAATACTGTTTAGAAAGCTTTTCTTCAGACTATAAACAATCAGCACAATTTTAATAAAATGATAGAATCTCAGATTTCTCGGTTATACTTCCACTAACCACACCAGGGAAAGATTCTAGGGCAGCCGGAAGAATTAGAAACTGCAAACCTTATCGATATTTATAATGCAGGTCGTTACTATAGAGAGACCTCGGGAAAGTCGTTGATTGGATGACTCAATGCCACCTAAAAAGGAAGATCCAGAAGACCGGTCATCACAATCAAGATTGGACAACACACATTCGACAATGCTCTCTCGTGATTTTGGCTCAAGCGTCAACATATTACCAAAGGTAATTTATGAAAAGATTTATGGTAATGAACTACTTTGGAAAACGAATATGTGCTTGCAGCTTGCGATCAATCATTTTGTTATCCCGAGGGGATCCTTGAAGACGTGTGTGTGGGAATCGAGAGGCTCTTACGTGCCCGAGCGAGACTTAAGCAGATGGTAGACACTAGAAGAAATAAAGAGCAACAATCATATTGGGTAGACCATTCTTATGCTCACTAGAGCTATCATCTACGCAGCATTGGGAAGATTGTTTTCAATATCAAAGGGAAGAAGGAGAAATTCACTTTCAAAGACAAGGTACAAAACTCCCTTACTTATTCCACGAATACTAATCAATATATTGTAGAATCAAAGATGGAGAATTACAATCAAAATAGAAGGAGGAATCGAATCGAAAAAGAACAAGATGGCACACCAACAAAGGTAATGGTAGTAAATAAAACAACATCTTATAATGACCATTTACTTGAATATCCAATGCTTTGTCGGCAAGATGATCCAGTACTCCTACTATGGCATGTTCTATTCAATGCTTAACTTTCTATAACACATATTGCGATCTTTCGGATCTGGTGTTAACATAATGGCAAAGGCTACATATGAATTATTATTTGGAAAATTGCCGTTGCAACCAACATTTGTGCAGCTACGGATGGCGGACCAATCCTATAGAGTTCTGAAGGAATTGCCAAGAATGTACCAGTCAAGATTAAGGACCACTATGTTCTCACCGACTTTGTAGTTATGGACATGGGAAGAGAAGTAGATCCTCCACTAGTGCTTGGGAGACCGTTTCTCAACACTACTCGTGCAATCATTTACATCCATACAGGAGAGATTCATTTCCAATTTCCTAAAGAGAAGGTATGTGTTTACTTTAATAGCTATAATGAATATACAAATCCTAGGGGAAAATCGGGACAGCTCGTCACCGTCATAATAGAAGATGGATGAAGAATTTAATAGAAGAAGCAAAGGAGAGTGAAGAAGCTAAAGCTCTTACACCTACTACATCTACGGAAAAAGAAGAAACAACTACTTCAAAGAAGAGTACATCATCCAAAAGATGGAGGAAGAAGAAGACATCTCCCAAAACATCATCAGAAGAGACAAGTAGAATCATCAAGTACCACCAATTGTGATCACTGATGTACCATGGGAGTAAAGAGCAGAATTTGGAGTCTTGTTCGAGGACTCTAAAACACCGAATCCTCACCGAAAGGTAAGTCGGTAAGTTATCCATATTTAAATCCTCGTATTGCATATTATCCTCCATATCATTTTTATCTTTTTAGTATCATATATGTGCATTCAAAAACAACAAAAATATTTTATCTTTTGTTTTGTGAAAACCTTTAAGCCCCATGCTAATATCCCCGAGGCTAAACACCTCTATGCTATTTGTTGTGGTGGCATAAAAATAAAATAAAGGTGTATCAATATTTTATCTTATTTTACATATGAAAATTAAATAAAAATTTGGAAAATAAAAATCTAAAAATAATCCCGCACAACCTATGCAATGTGGCTAACCTCTAATACTTAACCAAGTTCCACTAGCTTTGTTGTCTATTTTGAGATTACAGATTTCAAGAGAAGAAGATATATGTTCAAATACACTTGATGCCAACTACCTCGACTTCAACATTGAAGACCACACTCCAATCTAGCTTGGGGAGTGCAAACCCCCGCTTATCCGGATAAGTATCTTATTACCTATATCTATTATTAGTTAAATATTTTGTTAGAAAGTTTAATAAGAGTTTAGTTTTATATAGTTTATATAGTCTTTTTGTTTGAGTGAGAATAAAAGGATCGAGAGAGTGCACACTAAAAGTTTACTTTGCTCAACTAAAAGGAACCTAAAATTTGTCAACAAGGAGATGATGAATAGTTGCTCCGTTGTTATACTTTTTCTAGTACCTAGCTTTCAAGCTTAATTTCTCTCAAAGCTCCATTTGCAAAATAAATTTTTACTTTGAAACTTAAAACATATGAGTTGCAAATGTTTGCTCTAAAAAGTCTAGGTGATTGACAGGATATGATATATGAAAATCTGAGCTACTATTTGATCTTACTCCTAGTGACACTAGATTTACGGAGATTTATATTTCAAAATTGAAAAAATCACATGATAAGTTCCCCGTGTGACAAGAGTGTGAACCTCCTACCATATACACCAGATATACATGCTATTTAGATTAGGAAAATCTTTTGAAAAATAAATATATAGATATATATATAGGCTGCTTGCTTTGCATTGAGTTTGTTCAATCTTTGTCGACCCTTAGAAACTTGTCATGCTGATCATGTACACTCCACTCATTCTATTCATTTTACTATCATCCACTCACTCTAGCCAACAAAAATGTTCTACTCCTATCTCAGGGGAGAGCAACCAAAAATATTTACTATACCCATCCACCCATTCATTGCTAGCCAATATCTTACAAAAGCTCCATTATATTTATACCTCTCAAAAGTTATTGCAAAAAGAGATCTGGGTTGTGTATCTTTAAAAAGAAAAGGGAGATGAAAAATGGACAAAAGTCCTACGGGCGAATAGAGCCTACCTCCCTAAATAAAAGAGATGAAAAATGAACAAGTGTTCGAGGGCGAGTAGAGCCCACATCTCTAAAAATAAAGATGAATAATGGACAAGTGTCCGAGGGTTAGTAGAACCCACATCTTTATAAGAGAGGAAATAATGGACACAAGTCCGAGGGCCAGCAGAGTCCACCTCTCTTGATTAAAAAAAAAAGAGAAGAAAAGAAAGAAAAAGAGATACAACCCGTGGTTCTCTACAAAATTATAAAAAGAGAGAAGATTCCTAAAACGAGCAAAAGTAAGATTTCCCATCATATTCTATTCACTTCATACTTTACTACATTCCATACCATTTTTATCCACCATACACATGCACCACTTGATCGGTGTGACTTGTATCTTTGGATCCATTGCTTGAATTTACAATATATGCTTAGTAAGAAAATAAATTATTTTTCTCCCACCTATGAGCTCTACATATATAAGCTTTAGATATTAGGTGAGAGAAATAAAGGCATAGTAAACTATTGCCTTAGTTAAAATGTTATTATACTATGAGAGTAAGGCAAACGTTATATTATTGCCTAAAGAGAGGATCCACAAATACCGTAAATGAGAGATTAGAGAGAGTCATATTGAAGAACTTTGAGTTTTATTTGAAAATCAGCAAAACTCGTAAGGACAGTTGAACAAAAGAGTTTGAGATTTAGTGCATGATTTGATCGTTTCTATCTTTCAATTACCAAAGATAACAGAAAAAGATAAAAAGTCCTACAAGATAATTAAATAAATAAAATTTGAAAAGTTTATCTTTTTTCTGGAGAGAAATTTTGTTTGAAAGCATGTGTACTTTAAGGGTGTGATAGCGTTGTAGCAACTCTGATCCAAGTTAGTAGTTTATAATATTTTGTGTCTTGCTAAGAGACTAGCAAGAGGTAAGCTTGGGGAGCTTGTTGACACCTACTAAAGCATAAAAATACAAGTTTAAAAACATGAATTAAGGGCTAAAGTCAAAGATAAAACATAAGTCTAGGGATCTAACTAACATAATTCCACGAGTTTTGGTATTCTGTGACTTTGCGGGGACCTACTAGATAAATGCGAGAGAAAGATGGAGAAGGTTCCAGAATATACAAGACTTATCAAGACCAAACTTGTCCATGAATCAACTCAACCCGAAAAAGTGGACTAAAACATTCTAGAAGACACCGGAGGACACGAGAAAAGACGGGAAGGTGACGTGGCACGCCGGCTGGCGGCCGCCACTCTCCACCCCTGGCGGCCGCCGTGTGGGGCCTCGCTTCTCGGCCTCACATTTTTATGTCGGTTTACCACCGACATTGAGGTTGTTTCTACGCCGTTGTTCAAGGTCGGTTTGATCTAAGGGTTGACGTTCATCGGCGGGTACTATATAAGAAGACCACCGACCACCGAGGCTCATAACAATTTCATATCAACTTCATTATCAACTCATACCCATCAAGTCCAGCCAAGTCTAGACATAAGCTCTAGTTCATACTAGTAGTCATTAGCTATCTAACTAGTTCTAGTTGAAGATCAAGTTCATCTTGAGTTCTGATTAGTCAAGAAGTAGCAAGGATCGTTCTTGAGACTTCTTTCTTGTATTCAATCTGTAAGTACTCTTATATCTAGAATACAATTGTTATGGCTTTGATCTTTATAATTATCATATTCTTATTGATATGTGTTTATGCTTGCTATGATTATATATTTAGTTTAGTAAGATTGCTTTATATTTTATGCATGGAATTGTATAGCATCCATATAGATGATCACTATGTGGGTGATAAGCAATGTGTAAACGTGGTGTTTATACAACGTTTATCTCGCAATTGCACCCTACATTCCTTTGGTCGTGTGGTAGATCGCGGGAGTGATGATCTGTTGAGTCCTTTATAGTCCACCCTCCGAATGTAGGACAAGTCGAGTTAGATTACGATTGGTGGATAAGTTTCGTCCTTATTTGTCATTGGTAATGCTTGCCATGTGTAGAAGTAATGCAACCTTGCCATGATAGCTAGATGTATTGCACTAATTGTAGTATTCATTGACATGTATGATTAGGGGTATCTTAGGAATATTCATTCTAGTCTAATTTATAACATGCTAATTTCTTGTATGATTCTAGTAGCTTAATGATCTTAGACTTGGGTATTTATCAATTATATAATTATCTTTATCCCGTGACTTATCCTGTTGAGTAATGTTAGATACTTATGGCAACTCTGCATTATACTACTTTGTGAAGTGGATGATCTCATAATTAAATCACAATATATAAATCTATAGACATCTTTCCTTTCTACCTTTCCATAGACTCCTTCTCTACGTGGTAAAATATAAATACGATACCTGGATTACTCCCTGAAGTGCTACAATTGGTATTTCTATCCGTAGGCGCTTGCGGATATCATGTTCATTCTTTTATCAAGGCCAATCAAGAATACCATACCCCGCATTTCTTAGCGTTATTGCTAGGGTGACGCACTAGTGTATAGGTAATGCCTAGAAATGAGTGTTATACCTTGAGTACATATCCTGGTGAGATTAACTCCACTATGGATAATGTTGCTAAGTTACATCCCACTACTAACACCGCCTAACTCCGCTTTGTTGGATCATGAGGTTAATCCCATATCCAAGCTAACATGATTAGATAGATATCCCATATATATTTCTTTCACCGTCCCCCTAATTGGGATCGTGTAAGAAATATCAACAACCCCTCATATAAATATGGGGGCGGCGAATCGTCGTGAGACAATTAAGAAAAGAATAATTTAGGGTTTACCCTATCTCTCCAGACTCTAAGCCGCCGCCGGCGCCGTGCCTCACCGGCCGCCGCTCCCGCCCGCCGCCCGGCCACGCCACGCGCCACGGCCGCCACGCCCCCCGCCGCCCGCGCCACAGCCGCCCCTCTCTCCGTCGGGTCAATGATCTACGCCACGTCACCTCTCTCGTTCTTCTGTTTTGCGTTGGCTGGAAAAGCGGGTTGTGACAGATTGGTATCCGGAGACCCGGGCGATCCAATGGCTCATGAACGGGGGCGATCCATCGCCGAGAAGGTCAACGGGATCATCAACGAATACATCGCAGCCATGGAGGCCAAAGCTATGGAGGCTAATTCAGCCCCATCATCGCCTAAGTACATCCCGCCCTCTAAGCGCTCTCTTCGGTCTGTAGACACGGATGAGCCCTCCATCCGCCGCACCTCCGATTCCTCAATCCTGCGGCCAATGGACCGGTCCCGAATTGTCATCTCGAATTTGATCTGAGAAATTCCCCAAGAATCTCCACCTAAATTCTTGCGAAAAATCCCGGACATTCCAACAATAATATTAAATTATTTTTTTGGAATATGATGGCAAGGGTGACCCTTCTCATTGGCTGTATAAGTGCGATAATTTTTTTCTCGCTCAAGAAATTATTAATACAGATCAGATGCAGCTAGCTTCGTTCCGTCTCCAAGGGAACGCATTATCATGGTTTATTCGTTGGGAAAACGAAGTGAGTCAACCAACTTGGCCAGAATTTTCTGCAGCTATTACCGGCGTTTGAACTCCACTACACAATCATCTTTGTGATCTGATAGCATCACGCCAGACGGAAGATTTGGGCAGTACACTAATACGTTCACAGCAATGCTGAACAAGGTACAACACCTCTCCCCCAAACAGCAGGCTATGCTTTATATTGCTAGGTTAGCACCTCTGATTCAAATCGACGTCCAACTCCATCAACCACCTGATATTGAGACAGCCATAGCTCTTGCTAGACGTCTCTACACAGCTTCACGTCGACAAAACTCAAAGGTACGCACAAGAGGATATTCCGATATTCAAATATCAGTTCATGGGTTAACTGGCATATCCACTTGTCCTACCATGCGCTTAATTATCAATATAAATAGAACCAATTTATTGGCCTGATTAGATTCTGGTTCAACACACAATTTCTGGATTACGATTTGGCTATGAAACTGGGATTAACATGTTCTTCCTTACACCGTCCACTCAAAGTTGCTGTCGCTAATGGACAACATATAACAAATGTGGGAAGGTATGATGATATTGAATTTTCTATCGCTACTGAAAGTTTCAAGGCAGATTTCTTCAGCATTAAATTGGGAGGCTATGATGTTGTTTTGGGTGTGGACTGGCTAAGTTCTATGGGAAATATTGTTTAGAATTTTGATAAACTCATTATGAGATTCTGGAGGAAAGGACGACCGATCCGTGGCACGCCCTCTCTAAAGAGACAGATTCTCCACCAGGGCGTTCATATACTTTCTCCCGATGTGCCAATGGATCCTCTCGTATGCAAATTCCAAAAGCTTTTCGAGAGCCTTCGTGGCTCCCACCCCCCAACGGCGTTATGATCATCAAATTCATTTAAAGGATCCCACTTTCGACCAACTGTCGTTCGCCCTTATCGTTACCCTCGGATGCAAAAAATGAATTAGAATGACAATGCTCGAGATGCTTCAAAGAAGGTATCATCCGGTATAGCACTTCACCATTTTCATCCCCGTCCTTCTTGTCAAAATACATGATTAGACTTGGCATTTTTGTGTTGATTATCGGGAGCTCAATAGTAATACTTTGAAAGATAAATTTCCAATACCGGCTATTGTTGAATTATTGGATGAACTCGAAGGTGCTAAATTATTCACCAAATTAGATCTACGATCTGGCTATTACCAGTACGCATGTATCCTCCGGACATAGAAAAAGACAGCTTTTAGAACACATCATGGGCACTTTGAGTTTGGTCATGCCATTTGGGTTATGCAACGCACCTTCAACTTTTAAGTTTTGATGAATGATATTTTGGGACCGTTCCTCACGAAAGTTTGTGCTAGTTTTCTTTGATGATATCCCGATATTTAGCAAATCTTGGTCCGAAACATCTCAACCATGTGGAAGAAGTTTTAAGGTACTAGCATCTCATAATATCTTCTTAAAGAAATCTAAATGCCTCTTTAGTCAAAAACAATTGGGTTATTTGGGACATATTATATCGGATCTTTGGAGTGGCTTGTTGATCGTGAAAAATTGAGGCCGTCACTTGCTTGGCCGCTTCGACAACTCTCTGCGAGTTACGTGGTTTTTCGGGACTCGCGAGGTTACTATAGAAAGTTTATAATGGATTATGGTACAATTTGCACGTCCCTTGACCGATCTTCTTAAAAAGGATTCATTCATTTGGACACCCTTGGCTACATCGGCTTTTGAGCACCTTAAGAGGACTTTTTAGACTTTAACAAATTATTTGTGGTGGAATGTGATGCATCCGGTACAGGTATGGGTGCTTTGTTTTACATCGAGGCAACGGTCCAATTGCTTACTTTAGCAAACGTATGCCTCATAAGTACAAAAAGTTGGTCGCTTATGAGAGAGCTCATAGGACTGGTCACAAAGAAGTCAAACATTGGCGACCATACCTTTGGGGATGCCCATTTATTATAAGGTCGATCATTCTGGACTTAAGTATATTTTGGATCAACGTCTATCTATAGTTCCTCAGCATCAATGGGTTAGCAAGTTACTTGGCTATTATTTCACTGTGGAATACAAACCGAGCAAATCCAATGTGGTGGCTGACGCATTATCTCGTCATAACACAGATGAATCTTCACTCATGGCTATTTCGAAATTCAATTGGGCTTATTTGACCAACTACGGGAGGAAATTGCATTCAAATATGAAGCTATAGCCCTCATTGATTCTATAATCAACGGTAAGGACTCGCATGGGAAGTTTGCAATGGCTTGATCTTATTCAACAAAAAGGTATGGCTTTCCAAATCATCCAAATATCTTTAGACCATTCTCCTTGCAATTCATGATTCAGCACACGAGGGCATACAGAAAACATTGCACCGATTCCGTCAGACCTTCTTTGTCAAACATGATATCACGCATTGTCACCGATTTTGTGAATCATTGTTTGGTTTGTCAACGAAACAAAACTGAACACCTTCATCCAGCTAGCCTCCTTCACCTTTCCCAATTCGGAACAGGACACGGGAGGATATCTCAATGGATTTCATTGAAGCTCTTCCGAAAGTTGGATCCAAATCGGTAATTTTAACAATGGTTGATCGTCTCTCCAAGTATGCTCACTTTATACCCCTTTCTCATCCGTACACAAACAACTTCATTATCTCGAAAATTTTTCTCGGAGATTGTTAGACTACATGGCTTGCCGAGATCGGTGGTTAGTGATCGTGATGTGATTTTCATGAGTCAATTACGGCAAGAAATTTTCGGACTATCCAACATTATTTTATCCCCAATATCGGCTTATCATCCTCAAGCAGATGGACAAGCTGAGGTCGTGAACAAAATTATTACGATGAACCAAAGGATTGGGTAAGATGGTTACCTTGGGCTGAATATTGCTACAATACTTCATACCATACATCAACCAAAACAACGTCGTTCAAACTTGTGTATGGGCGTGACCCCCTACTATCATGATTTATCATCCGGGTAAGACAACATTACCAAATTGTGGATGACTTACTAACTTCGAGAGGATATTTTTTCTCAATCGGACAAAGGTTCGTTTGCGGTTGTCTCCGGGATTATTATCGCAAATATTTTGATGCTAAACATACAGACAGAGCATTTAAAGTGGGTGATTATGTCCGGCTCAAACTTTTATCCCGATCTGTGGCTACAATATCGGATTTACACAAAGGCAAGCTCTCTCCCAAATATTTTGGACCCTTCAAAGATCGGCAAAATCATTACACCAATTACATATGCATTGAATCTCGCCGCCGGAACCTGTATACACAATGCCTTTCATGTTAGTATGCTCAAACCACACCGTGGGGAGATACCTTCAGAAATTCCAGAATTACCTCGGATTCATGATGGCACACCGGTTCCTGAACCTGAATTAATGCTCAAATCAAGAGTCCGCCAGGGTCAGCTTCAAGTGCTCATCAAATGGAAGAACAAACCTGCTGCAGATGCTTCGTGGGAAGATGCAGAACTATTCAACAAAATCTATCCGGACTTCCAGCTCGAGGACGAGCTGAATCTCCAGGCGGGGAGAGATGTCAGACTCAGTCAGCGAGTCGCCCGAAATAAGCGGAGTGGCTGAATATTTAATAATTATTTAGCTTTATTATTATCATTATTATAATTATTAGATTAAATTAAAGTGAGTTAGAGAAAGACTAATGGGCCTGACCCATTAGCAATTGTAAACCCTCATATAAATATGGGGCGACTATCATGAGACAATTAAGAAAAGAATAATTTAGGATTTACCCTAGCTCTCCGGCTCTAAAGCGCCGCCGTGCCTCACCGGCCGCCGCCCATCTACTGCCGCCCGCTACTGCTGCCCCAAGCGCCGCCGCCAAGCGCCAGCTCCTCTCTCCGTCGGGTCAACGATCTACGCCCGCGTCACCTCTCTCGTTCTTCCTCTTGCGTTGACTGGAAAACGGGTTGTGACAGGACCCAATAACTTTTGACCAGATAAGTATTCTCCATTGATTTGCTAATGGATACATAAAGCACAAGCTTTGTTGGGCAATCCATAAAGCACATCCTTGGTAGATTAACAAACAAGGCTTCTTTGTGTGCCCTAGTTATTCTATGGGCAAAACCTTCCCTGCACCCACGGTCAGATCAATGGATACAGCTCTTTGTGTAATTCTTTTAATTTTTTCGTTTCTTTTTTTTTTTCCTGATTGTAAGATGTAAAGACTTCTTTATGTTTAATGTATTCCAGTAGGGGCTCTGCCCCTCCAGTTTCCCTCAAAAAAAACACAAACAAAGCCACAAAAAAATTTAGATTTGCATCTGCTTGTTACAAAGCTTCACACAGACTCACAATTGCTAGCTCTCTTTCCCTGGCATCAGTTTCTTCCCTCTCCCACGATTCATTGATGTGTTCAATCTACTATACCAGTCTCTCCTTACAACCTCCAGCCTCGAATGGAACACCCAGGCGTGGTGTGCTTGGTTGCCCATCGTGTGACTAAAATCTGGAGAAAGGAAACCAGTGCACCGCCACAAACATCCCCTCCATGAACCAGATCAGCTTCAGAATCTTGGCATGTTGATTGCAGTATGCAGCCCAATAAGAGATAGTGAAGACTTGGTCCACTGCGAATGGCTGTGTCATGCGAGGGGAAAGCTTCAAACCATATGAATTTCCTGGTACATCCCAAACCCACTGCTCGACCAAACTTGACCAAGGATGAAGATAAGATTTGGCAGTCCATTGTCGGTTATATATATAGCTAGGGGTTTCCTGCATTATCCAATAGTTGGTGTACAAGGGTACCAACTAGCCTGACATATATGTTTATGCAACGCTTGGAATTCATGGGCTATTCAACTCAAAAAATGTGAGCACAATGTTCACTTATGTTTCAAGCTACATTTGTGTACTCTTGTCTACTCGAGCGTGTGAAGGCATCAAATTTTAAGACGGGATGCCTTATCTGAAACTAGTGCAGTAGTTTTTTTAAGATCAGTTGTTAAAGTGAAATCTAATATATATCCTAGGTAAACATGTGCAATACTTAACAATTTGTGAAGGAAAAAAACCATATATTTTTGTTCCAGTGTTTAGAGAAATTTTAAGGCTGCTTCAAAGTTGCATTTTGTTCCAGTGTTTAGAGAAAAAACCAGATGCTCTTCTTGCACTAGTACACAAAATTTTTTTTTTTTGACACTCTGGAGGGGCCCAGGCCCCTACAGCTTTTATTAAAAACAAGAAACGTAGCCAACAGATACAAAGGTTCAAGGTTCAGGGGACAAAAAGCTTAAGAAACAAAAAAAGAAGTAAAAACAAGGAGAGATCAGTTTCTGGAAGAGTAAAATTTTGGCTCCATTGAAGAAACTGGGGGGAGGTTGCTTGGTTTCACTCTATGCTTCAAAAGCAAAAGCTCCTTCCTGAAGATTTCCTGGCAAACCAATAGAGTCGGCTGTACCCCCGTTGAAGATCAAACCATTCCTAGACATCCGGCCCGACCGGGCAAGGAGAACAACAACATCCATAAAGAAAGGAGCGTTTATCTGAATTCTGAGCTGGGAGGTCAGTTCGGGGAAAGAGACATCATCTGGAAGCTGGATACCAATCCGGTTCCAACACATTGCTGCAAAAGGGCAGTTAATAAAGAGATGGTCCACTGACTCCTCAATCAGGCTGTTACACAGCACACAATGATAATTGTCAAGAATCATGCCTCGTCTCTTCAGGATGTTTCTGGTACTGAGCCTGTCTTTCATCAAGAGCCAAAAGAAAATTTTGTGCTTTGGTTGACAATTTGATTTCTAGAGCCACTTGAAGGAGGGATGTGCCAACTGGTTACCACATAGTTTGTAGTAAGCCTTGGATGAAGAGAACTTGTTGGACCCCCAAGCATAGTTCCAGATGTCATTGTCATTGCTCTGTTCTCTGGAGCTCATCATATGCTCAAAACTCTACATCTTTGTTGAAAAGCTTCTTCAGATAGGGGTAAATGAAAGAGCTTATGGAAATCCTGTTCAACAATGGCCTTAAGAGTGACCCTCTTATTGGTGGTGAAGGAAAAGAGTTCGGGGTAAGTCACGATAGAGCCTCACCAGCCCATCCATCATACCAAAAGCGAATGGAATCCCCACATCTGCCGAGGAGGGCTTTGCAATATTTTAAAATTCAGGCAGGATTTTGAGAACATCTCTCCACCCAAAGAACCCTTTTTAGTATGACTTGGGAGCTTTCCATTGCTATAGTGCTTTTCCCGGACAAGGTGCACCCGGGGGATATCTTCCTTATTAAAGAATTTGTGCAAACTTTTCAGGAGAAGAGCCTTGTTATGTTTTCCAAATCAATAATTCCTAACCCCCCATCAACTTTGGAAACACAAGTCATTGTCCAGGCAGCCTTTCGGATGGCATAAGCATTGGAGGTGGAACCCCTCCAAAGACAGTATCTTCTTGGCAAAGAATTCTCTCCTTATCAAAGTGAGAGGAGACAGTGACTCCATTGTCAGAATCCAGCTCATTAATAATGTTGGCACGATGCCTGATGGTGGCGTTAGCATGAAAAAATTTGGTGCCAGCATCACCAAATTTAACCCAGTTAATTGCTCCTCTTTGCCTCCAGTAAACCTTTTGCTGATCCAGCAACTTATGAAGATGAGCAGTGAGCAATCTCTTGAAGTTCCACTCCTCAATACTCAGGTCCCTATAGTCACCAATAACTTCCAAGAAAAGGAGAACACCTCTAGACATATCAATCAGACTTTTAAGGTTTATTTTAGAACCATGCCACTCCCTAAGGGCTTCTCTCAGATTTTTCAGCTTGGCTATCAGGGCTTTGGCACTATCAGAATGATGACAGGGTTGAGCCCAGCTGCTAGAAACAACCTCCATAAACTGATCATTATGCATCCAGAAGTTCTCAAATCTGAAAACTTTAGCTTTAGGGATAGAGGTAGAAATATTCACCAGGCAAGGGGTGTGGTCTGATGGTGACATATCCAGAGCTTTGGCTGTAGTGAAGGGAAAAGACATGACCCAGCTAGCAGAGGTGAACACCCAATCAATCTTTTCCATGAGGGGAGAAGGGAATTGCATATTGGACCAAGTAAATTTTTCTCGCCTTGTAGAATGATTTCATTCAGCCCCCAGAGAGCTAATGGCATTATTGAAAAGCAACATCTCATTGGGATTACCACCGGGTTTATTTTCTGTCTTCACCCCTTCTGATAAGGTTGAAATCTCCCAAAAGTAACCAATCAATGCCATCGGCATCTGAATATTCTTTAACCAATGCAGGAATTGAAGCTTAACAGCAGCAATACAGGGGCCATAGACACATGTGAGGACCCAGGAAACATTGTTATGAGCAGAGATGAACTCCATTGAGATGTTGTACTCATTACTGAAAAGCCTGGTGCCCCTGAATGAACCTGTTTTGATCCATAAATACACCTTGGCAAAAGAACCAACATATTAGACCCAACACAGCAGGGTCAGAAAAGAGAGAAAAAACAAGGGAGAACTAGAGGTCTCCTCATTCCTTCTCTCCTGGGGTAGGCTCAGGATCATCTTGTGGCTCCATTTCCTTCTCTCTTGGGCCTTCCTGCTTCTCTTTGGAGGCTCTCCTCTTCTTACCCAGACGGCTTCTTGGGAGCAGTACTCGGGCTTCCTCATCCAGCATCTTGGCTGCCATGCCACACTGCACACCCAAATTTTTAATCAGGCTGATGGGGAGGGTGGGGGGACATATGTTACATCTTTTATCAGGGCAACTGTTATGTTTAAAACCTACGTCACATTCTTTGCAGCCTAGGGCTCCTTCTTACCTCAAAGGCACAAAGAGGAGGGGCACGCTTTCTGCTTTTGGGCACCACCACAGGGGCAACATCTTCAACATGCAGCGTGCTCTGATCATCAGGGCCAACTTCGACAGGAGCAACTTCATCAGAGGCAACTTGTTTAGTGGAGACAGCTTCCTTGTTAATCAGGACAGACCCTGAATCCAATAGATCAGAATGTGCAGCAGAAACAGGTGCATCAGACAACCTCAAATCATCAGAGGTCGATGTATCAAGCGGTTTAGTGATAGTAACGAGAAGATGAGCTGACATTTTCAAAACAAGGGGGGGTTAAGCTAGTCTTACCAACAGGACAAGCAAATGGCAAAGAGAGATCAACAAAGCCTTTGCTATCATCCAGGCATCTCACTTTGCTCTTGAGCTTAGAAAATCTTTGGCCCAATCAAATCTTTTACGGAATCATAAGCATGAATGTGAAGAAATTGGCCCGCATGGATGGAATGGAAACCTGAATTCTATTGGGCTTACCTGGGCTGAAGTGAGTGGCCCAAATTCTTGTAGCTTCAGCATTTTGCCTTCTCTGCCAATCCATCCAGGCAGGATCAGGCCCAAAGGCCGGGAGAAGGGCCATTCCCACATTTAGCACCTGATTATCTTCAGGCAGGGGGGGATCATCCTCTTCAGGGCCCTCATTGTTCAGATGTGCAAAGAAATTATCAACATTTTCATCGAACTCTTCTTCAGCAGCCATCAGGTCAGCAAGCTCAACATCATCAACCAGAACATTAACCAGATTGGCAGGGAGCATGGGAACATTCATCTCAGCATCAGCCACAATGAGCAAGGCTTGTTCAGTAGGGAGCATTAGGGGGAATTCAGCAGCCACAATTTCCTCCACCACATTGTTACCTTGCAGCAGATCATTTAGCTCAAGAAAATCACCCTGTACGGGATTTGCAGGATCAAGAATCACCTCTTGAGGGTCATGCATCAGAAACTGAGCAGGGGCCTTTAGATCAATCTCCATCATCTGAGCAGGAGCATCATTCGGGTTCTGTGCAATGCCATGCTGAGCTGGCCAGGGATCCCAACCACCCTGCTGCACCCCCTGGTTCTGTTCCTGTTGGATCTGAATATTCCCCTGTTCGCCAGCATCATTGTCACCTTGGTTGTTATTCAAAACAGGACCAGCACCTGGCTGTCCCAACCCAAAGAAATTGAAGGCACCTTCCATAATTGGAGCAGCAGGGATTGGGTCCTCCTCAGGTGGCACCCCACCTAGAAAGTTATGATGGACAATCTCACATTGAACAGTCCAAGATTCCCCATTGAATCCGGGGGCATCAGAGAAAACAATAAAATGAGGAATCGCAAGTATATCAACAACCCGAGCACGAATGATCACCCTGGTTAGCCTTCGCTCCTCCTCATGCCAGAACAAATTCTTGCCAAATGAACCAATCGCATCCTAATAAAACTGCTCCTCCTGGTAGTCTACTGGAAAGTTCAACATCATAATCCAGCACTCATGATTAAACTGCGTCCCTCTCCAATTTCTACCTTGGTTATGCCTACCAAACGTGAGGAAAATATTATGATAGGGAATCGGACCCTCCTGAATGAGTAGATCCCTCTCAAAGCTACGCGCAAACCTCACGTATGCTTGTCCCATGCTGCATGGCTGAACATCATCTACCCCAATCCTTCTAAAATGCAAGAACTCACGCACAATCTCATCCACTGCACCAAAGTCCAGGACATTACCGGGCAGCGGATTGATGTAGACTATGGCGAGGTCATCATTCCAGGCGATTTCTTCATTGCTTGGTGTGGACTTTCTAGAAGCTACTGCGCGAACCATCATCGGCCGGTTCACCACATCTTCCCAAACCATCGAACGAGGCATGAATGGTCGCGGATCGACCCGCTGAAAGGCCATTGCCTCCTCTGGTGCACCTTCAAGAACAGGAGTAGGAGTGCACTGTAGCTATGGAGTGGGGGTTTTTTGGTGGCGAGGTGGAGTGCACGAGGTTGGGGGTACGGAGCAGGAAGATGAAGCGGCCGCTAGAGACCACTGTCTTGGCTCTACATTTATATCCGGCACCAACTCGCCCCACGGCCCACCCGAGAAGCCGGATCGATCTCGCCCAAGGAGTCATGGGATCGGGCCAGCGCTGGGGCAGCCCAAAGGGTGGAAGCCATTTCCCAAAAAGAATTGAAGCACGACGGCTTTGAGGGACCCGAGGGGATTAGGGACTTGAACCAATTGACAGGCGGATTAGCATCCAATTTGCCATTAACGCTTGGTCCCTTGCATGCACTCGGCGACGTGTCCCGAACACGCACGCCCGGCATCCGATAGGCCATCTGCACTTTCGGCACGCGCGCGTGGCGTGCAAAAGACAACGGGAACAAATTTTTGAATTTGAGGAAACAGAATCGAACGCCGGAGCCGGGGGCGAAGAAGGCGTCACCATGGCCAGGCATCCCAAACCGCAGACGATCAAAAACTGAACACCGGTTGGCCATGGCGTGGAGCGGAGGTTGAGCCTATCAAGATCAAGGCTTGAAGGCGGCGTCGCGGAAAGAACCTTTTCCCAAATGAACGAGTTTGCCAAATGACACCCCCCAAAAGAATTGTGGGCGGGCGTCTAGTTTGCCCGCCACGGTTAATGGCCCAATTAATCGTGTGGGCATTTTTAATTTACAAGGGTGGGCAAAATTGCCCGCCTCTTAAAATTGATTAAAAGAGGTGGGCCTTTATAAGTAGCCCACCACTAAAAATGCATCCATTTTCCAAGGCGGACTTGTTAAAATGGCCTGCCACGGAAATCCCCTCAGGCCCATCACCAAGCCCAAACCGACCTGGCTATCGGGTCATATATACATATACAGGAGTTAGGTTTTACTCTCCACACTTATCTCCCTCTCTCCCACGCTTCTGTTCCTGACACCAAGCAACTGTAGGCACAAAAATCCTACTCCCTGCGCCGCGCACACTGACAAGCCGGAATAGCTAGCTTTACCCTGCCCGGGCGTCTTGAGGCGTGCCAGTCAATTTGACTTGTTAATTGACAAGGAGGTAAACGTGAGATCTGGAACGTGCCTGGTGAGACCAAGACAGTTCTGCATGTATGGCTCTAAGGCCAGGTGTAAAGACACATAGCTATGACAGCTATCTGTCAACAAATAATGAATGCATTCGATAAGTATATATATAAAGATGAAGTGCAATAACGGCTACCGAATGATTATAAAAGACATGCTTGAACAAGTAAAGTCGATCATCATGATGTGCTATCGTAAAGCTCTATTGCATAGATCGAATTAATTGACAACATGCCAAAAGAAGATGACAATAAATATCATTACAGATACCTATCGTACGTGAAAGCCTAACCGTGTTCGGCAAGGTTGCCGAATCGGGGTCCATGAAGAAGGAACTACTACACGTGTAAACCTATCAGATTAAACTGATCTCTAGTCCACCGGATGACTAGCTCTAGAGTAACCCAAAGATCTGTATCCACCGGATGACACAGTCCTATCAAGATCTAAACATGCACGAACCCACAACACGTGACAACTTAGATTGATCTAAGCTCGGCTTTGAAAGCACAGATAGATCTAGTGACAAGCTAATGATAAGCAATGAAAAGAATTGATGTCATCTAGATCTAACAAAAGATAAAGCCGAGCTACGTCAATCTAAATTGGGCAAAGAAGTGTGTGCAAACACAATTAAATAAATAAACAAAATAAGGACATTGCACCACTTGGTAACTTAATGAATTCACTAGATCTTGCCAAAATCTAATGAAGCCGATAACTAGCTCTCGGCCGGATCTTAGCCCAGGGATGGCTCATGATCGACAAAAGAACCCTCTTGCCCCGATAGCTTAAATCCGCCGACGATACTAAGCGTGAACAAGAATTCTTGCAATAATCTAAATCCGCTGACGATACTAGACATGTGCAAGGTTGCGGTACTTACGGAGGTCGGCAATCGATGAATCCTCTTGCGAAGAGATTGACGACATGGCCGGACTCGAAGGGTGGCTGGAGCCAAGGCACGGAGCCGGGTTGTTTTGTATTGAATTGGGTATATCGTTACAGTTGCCGGGGGTCTTATATTTATACCCTGGGCTTGATGAGTTCTAGCTAATTACGAATAATGATAGCAAAAATATCTAGCTAAGATACATTGTTCTCCAAGTCTTCTCAGAGTCGTGGAAGTATATGTGGCGTGGGCCCTCGTCTTGAATATTCTCTTTGATCTTTTGCACGCTTGCCGAACCATCTCTTGCTCGGCTTGTCTTGGACTCGGGCTCCTTAGCCGAATAACGGCTCTCCCAAATGCTACATCCTCGCTATCATCCTTTTTGCTAGCCGAATGACCTCTTCAGAACCATCGTGTGTTGGCCCTTTGACATCCGGGCTCTACCAAATTTTGGTGTTAACATATGCCCCATCAATTTTAGAGTAAAAGAGGCCTTTTGCTCTGAAATTGACCTCAATCTGCAAAAAACTCGGGCCAAACCTTTTACTGGGCTAAAACTTCTGAGGCCCATTTTACGGAGACTTCTTGCAACACTTTGTTTCAACCCTTGATTTGCCTCTTGGGACTAGTACCACCATGAAACCTCCATCAATGTGAATCGGTAAGCTGGGTCGTTTTAAAGCTTCTCAAGATAAGCACCGAACAGATCTTTGCGCCTCTCCTCGGCCAGTTCAATCTCTTCCTTGGCCTCTCCTCTGGATATAAATGTGGGCGAATCCCCTTGGCCAGAAACAGTCATCTAGATTTTCACTCATATTTCTCCGGCTCTCTGTTTTCTTTTAGAGATCTAAAGCATTCGGCAAACCCTAGCTCTGCGCAATGGAGTAAGTCTTCTTCTTCTACTCATACCTTCCTCGCTTCATATCTTTGGATCTAACCTTTCTTTTTCTGATGACATCTTGAAGCCCTCGTGATGCCGAAATTGCAAGTCTCCGCCGTCAGCTTGCAGTAGCACAGGAGGCGCTCAGGTTGGAGCGTGAAGCCCACGAGCAAGCTGTTGAGGATATGGAGGATATCGAAGAGGACTTGGACATGTTTGCAAGCAAGCTGTTGAGGATATGGAGAAAAATCCATGGATGTGTATGAAGATCACGCTACTGCTGTGGTCTTGTCCAATGAACCGCAAGCTGTCTTCAACCTTTTGCAAGATTAGTTTGTATAGGGCAGATTAATGAAACACTCCTTCTGTCGAATCTTTGATTTTTCTGCTATGTATTTCCTGCTGAAATTTTACCGAACAGGTCTCTGCCGAATGGATGACGTCATTCCTTCTTTGGATCCTCTAAATAATGTTAAAACTTAGCTTTTCGGTCATTTCGTGAGCACTTTTTCATCCACAGCATTGAATGTGCTTTCACTTTTCCTTCTCCCAATAAACCAACCAAGGGTAAAATGTCGAGTCGAAGGAGGGTGAAAGCAGACACCATTAGCTTCTTCAAGAAGCAACCTCTAAAGAACATTTGAATAATTCCTTTACTTCCCACGGGATCTTGGGTCTTTTTTCCAATACTCGGCGTGATCAATTGTTGACAAAAGCGGAGAAACCATGAAGAAAAAAAGATCTGCAACTAGAACTTTTGCCGAACAATATTTGGGATTAGTATCCAACAGAAATCTTTTGTAATAGATTCAGCAATACCTTTGTGACAAATTCTTTGAAGCTTGAATAAAGACTCCTTTTGTCCTTATATCAATACTATTATTTTTATATTTTTGCACTAAAGGCGACATAACAATTTCATGCGGCTGTTCTCCAAGTTCTTGGAGTATTTTTTTGCTAAAGATGATGACTTACACATCGGCTATTCATATAGAATAAATTCTTTTTGCTCAAACGATTAAACTCATACGTGTCGGCTAGTCTCATTTGGCAATGATCGATCCTTTAGAAGCCGACACGAAAAACTTTCCTTAAAAGTTGCTATGAGAGCCGACTATCTCGATCGACTAGCGGTTTTTGTAACAGTATTGATGGGACCTTCTTTCCATTCTCTTCACGAGAAGCACTCCACACCTTCATACTTCGAGAACTATGGCTCGATGGTCGCAACGCTTACCGAATCATCGGCTTGTACTACCTCAACATCATCACCCTTCCATTAGATAAGGACTTGATGCATGGTGGATGGAACACAAACGATTAGCATGGATCCAATCTCTTCCAAGTAATAAGTCATAGGACCCCTTCTTGTCGACCACAAAAGAAAGTAGTGATCAAAGTCTTTGAACCGATCATCAACTCAATATGAACGGCTCCATGGGTATCTGAAGGATTTCCAGCAAAGTCTCTGAGTATAATGTCTGTCTTGAGCAAATCCTCCTTGGTCATCCCTAGCTTTCTGAAGGTTGTATATGGCATGACATTGATTGCAGCCCCTCCATCAATGAACATATGAGTCAGAGGTTTTCCATTAACATATCCCTTCAGGTAAAGAGGTTTCAAATGATTGTGTTTCTGGGCTC
Source organism: Hyparrhenia diplandra (assembly GCA_015847255.1). Taxonomy (NCBI): domain Eukaryota; kingdom Viridiplantae; phylum Streptophyta; class Magnoliopsida; order Poales; family Poaceae; genus Hyparrhenia; species Hyparrhenia diplandra. The sequence goes on along the minus strand of JADLZK010007594.1, from coordinate 761,639 downwards.
ATCAAAAAACAACTGTCATGATAAAACCAAGCGCCCTAGTAGATCAATCATCTCTTTGTTGTCAAAATCGGAATAAGCCTCTTCATCTGAATAAGCATCTTGCTCCTCTGGATCTTTAGTGGCTTGTTCTGCAGGTGCTGCAAACTCTATTGGGATAAAGAATACCATGCTAACATCTGCCGAACGCCCACTTGCCGAATACTCTTCTGCCGAATGACTGGCTTCCTGAGTCTTCTTCTTTGGGCGCCATACTCGTTTGCGTTCGGCTATTGCTTCCTTGAGCTCCTTGTTCCTGAGACATTGGACTCTTCTCTTCTGGCTCTTCCTTAGACCAGGAGGGCACCACTTGTCCCCTTTTGCCACACATACTCTTGAGGAGAGTCCATGTCATCATCAGAATCCTCTACATCAGCCCATGCTTGATCTGCAATTCTCTTACTAACGTGAGGTATACTGTTTTTATTTTTTAAGCACCGATCATCCTCTAGGATGCGTGCCCCCAGTCTTTCTTGGATGGGACGGCGGTTGACTCGTGCCTATCTGTACCCTTGATATTGCTCACTGCATTCAGGGCAATTGTTCCTAGCAGGCAACTTCAAGCCTTCATTCTAGCAATGCCTGAAGAAAGGACAGTCCCAATGAGACTCCTCTTGTTCCTTCATATATTCCTCCTGCTCTCGGTGGTACATCTCTTCTTCATACCTCTGCTATTCCCTGGCAAGCTGCTGATCTCTACGATATTGCTTCTCTTGCTGCCTTTGCCATTTATTTAGCAGTATACGAGATGTCACCCTTGGTTTGGAGGTTTCTCCTTTCTCTGTTCGGCTATTTGGAAATTGAACACGATGCTGCTGCAGCTCTGCACTAGACACTTGCCGACTATGGTCAACTGATCCACTTTGCTTTGCCCTTTCAGAAGTCAGCACTTTCATTGGGTTTTTACCCTTAGGATCACTGGCAGAAACCATGAACAAATCAAAAGCAATCATACTGGCAGGGAAAGGCTCCTTATCTACCTTCATGTTGTTGTTGAACTTGAGGAGGCCCCGCTGTATAGCCCTCTGAATCTGCTGCTTGAAGATTTGGTAGTTAGTGATGTTGTGAGTGATCATATCATGGAAGCTACAATATCTGCCAGTCTTGACCCAATCTGGACGCTTCATAGAATGATTATCCGGTAGCTTGATACGTCCTTCCTTGACTAAGAACTCAAAGAGCTTTTCTGACTTGGAGACGTCGAAATCATATGCCCCCTTGAGTGTCTTCATCCAAATACTGTTGACTGAACAGGTTCCTTGCCCCAGGTGAATTCGGCAGCTGCTATGTCCTCTTGGCCATCATCTTCATCTTCTCCCTCTTCTAGGAAGTGGTGGTATGCCTGATAAGACACATTGCCCCCTTTCTGAAAATGGGTATCCTTCTTGATGCTCTGGAATTGATTGGCCATGAGCGACAAGCGCCTTGAGAGTTGTCCAAGGTCATCAAACTCTATGCCGGCTAGCTTCTCTCTGATGGCTGGATGCATCCCCCGAATGGCCCACGGCCGCAACGATGGTCGCAAATTCAAAGAGTAGCAGGGAATTCTTTGTCTCCACGAACTGCGCAAGAACTCTTGTGGTGTTTCATTGTATTTCTGCGTCAACCCCATCAAGTCGACGAGCTCCTTCTCGTTGGAACCGGTGTAGAAGTATGAATGAAACTTATCTTCCAGCGCAGCCCATGTTCCAATAGAGTTGGCCGGCAATGTAGCAAACCATGTAAAAGCCGGCCCTGTGAGGGATGATGGGAAGAAATGAATCCTCCATGCCTCATCATTGGCAAGCTCTCCCAACTGAATCAAATACCGACTGATGTGTTCGGTAGTAGAGGTGTCATCTTGTCCAGAGAACTTGGTCTCGGTTGGAGGTTTCAGTCTTGAAGGAAGCGCCACTCTGTTGTACCAATCAGGATATGGTGACTGATACACATAGGCCGATTCTTGGGCTTGATCCCAAATTGGTGTTGCATCATATCGGCCATCCTCGTTAGGAGTATATCCATATTTGAGTTACGTGGTCCATGAGATTGTCTTGATCGTCCCAAATGGCCTATACCCAAGATTTGGCATAGCATGAATTGTGGAGTAGTCAACGAACTCTATGTAACCAGGGCCAAAGGGATTTCTTTGTAACCCACTGGCCATTGGAGCTATTGAGTAGGTTTTGTATACTGGAGGATTCCCGGGTGCACCGAATGCCGCTTCTCCATATGTTTTGGCTCCGGATCCCTCTGGTTTCTCCGGTGTTTTGTTCTCTCCTCCAGACTCTTGATTTGTAGCTCCCTTCTTTGGTGGTGGCTTAGGCACATGTGTGTATCTTGGCCCCGAAAGCTCACCAAGCCGAGTCTCTAAGTGCTGATCAAACTCGAGTCCAAAGCTAGCCTTCATAATATCACGGAACGTGTTGAAGAACGCCGTGTTGTGATTGGTCATTGCTCTCCCAATAGCAGTTGCAACAATCTCCTCCATCCGACGGATTTCTTCGGGACTCGGTTCTTCATCTCCCTTTTACGCCCCCTTGTGTGTCAAAAACTTCCTAAGCATATCCTTTGTCACCGGGCATCACTATCTTTGGAAGATCTGTCTTACGGATGATTGTACCGCTCTTGTGCTTGGAGAAACATGACATGCACTTTTGTGCAAAGGCTGCGCACAAATCTCTCACCGTAGCCTCTAGCTCAATTGGCAGGTCATCCATCTGAAGCTGAATGATATTGTTCTTGTTGACTAGCTCAGGCATCTCGTTTTGATCTTGAGTGGTCCCACCGGGTGTGCCAAAAAGTGTGTAGGCACATAAATCCTACTCCCTGCGCCGCGCACACCGACAAGCCGGAATAGCTAGCTTTACCCCGCCTCGGGCGTCTTGAGGCGTGCCGATCAATTTGACCTGTTAATTGACAAGGAGGTAAACGTGAGATCTGGAACATGCCCGGTGAGACCAAGACAGCCCCGCATGTATGGCTCTAAGGCCAGGTGTAAAGACACATAGCTATGAGAGCTATCTATTGACAAATAATGAATGCATTCGATAAGTATGTATATAAAGATGAAGTGCAATAACGGCTACCGAATGATCATAAAAGACATGCTTGAACAAGTAAAGTCGATCATCATGATGTGCTATCGTAAAGCTCTATTGCATAGATCAAATTAATTGACAACATGCTAAAAGAAGATGACAATAAATATCATTACGGATACCTATCATACGTGAAAGCCCTAACCGTGTTCGCAAGGTTGCGAATCGGGGTCCATGAAGAAGGAACTACTACACGTGTAAACCTATCGATTTAATCGATCTCTAGTCCACGGATGACTAGCTCTAGAGTAACCCAAAGATCTATATCCACCCGGATGACACAATCTGTCAAGATCTAAACATGCACGAACCCACAACACGTGACAACTTAGATTGATGTAAGCTCGGCTATGAAAGCACAGATAGATCTAGTGACAAGCTAATGATAAGCACTGAAAAGAATTGATGTCATCTAGATCTAACAAAAGATAAAGCCGAGCTACGTCAATCTAAATTGGGCAAAGAAGTGTGTGCAAACACAATTAAATAAATAAACAAAATAAGGACATTGCACCACTTGGTAACTTAATGAATTCATTAGATCTTGCCAAAATCTAATGAAGCCGATAACTAGCTCTCAACCAGATCTTAGCCCCACCGGGATGGCTCATGATCGACAAAAGAACCCTCTTGCCCCTGATAGCTTAAATCCGCCCGACGATACTAAGCGTGAACAAGACTTCTTGCAATAATCTAAATCCGCCTAACGATACTAGACATGGTGCAAGGTTGCCGGTACTTACGGAGGTCGACGGGTCGATGAATCCTCTCACAGTAGATCGACGACACGACTGGACTCGAAGGGTGGCCGGAGCCAAGGCACGGAGCCGGGTTGTTTGTATTGAATTGGGTATATCGTTACAGTTGCCGGGGGTCTTATATTTATACCACTGGGCTTGATGAGTTCTAACTAATTACGAATAATGATAGCAAAAATATCTAGCTAAGATACATTGTTCTCCAAGTCTTCTCGAGTCGTGGAAGTATAAGTGGCTTGGGCCCTTGTCTTGAATATTCTCTTTGATGCTCCACGCTTGCGAACCATCTCTTGCTCAGCTCGTCTCGGACTCGGGCTCCTTAGCCGAATAACAATGCTCTCCCGAATGCTACAGCCTCGCTGTCATCCTTTTGCTAGCCGAATGACCTCTTCTTGAACCATCGTGTGTTGGCCCCTTTGTCATCCGGGCTCTACCAAATTTTGGTGTTAACAGCAACGGCGTCATCCCATCGCCCCTCTCCATGCCACATCCCAACAAACGACCGCGCTGCCCCTCCCTCCTCTACCCATGCGGCGCCGCGGCGGTTCTCCACGCTGGCAAGGGCCTTGATTAGCTTGGATCCGTGCGGAGCCAGTCCTCCGACGGTGCATCCACGCCGCGACACACCAATCGGCTGCGTCTCCATGCCAGGCAAGTGCGGATCCCGGTGGATCCATGTGGGGCGGTCCTCGGCGAGAGATCCAGTGCGACACACCACCCAACGGGGATCTACGCCGGACAAGGGCGGATCCATGCGGGGCAAGGCGGATCCTAGGATGGCAAGGCGGATCCCGGTGGGGCGGCCCTCCTACGGCAGATCCACGTCTCGGATGACGCATGGAGGCGGCTGTGGCACGGATCCATAAATATTATAACAATGCAGTGGTTTGGGATGGTTGAAGGGAGTGGCGGCGCAAGGAGGGACACGGAAGGAAGAGAGGAGGCAATGGATGGCAACTAAGATTTGCGACAACTCACGTGATTTGTGAGCACGGCGCGAGGGAAGGCTACGGGCGCGGAGACTGGCAACGGAAGAGACGAAGGAAAACAGCATAACCTAAGGTTGGTCACTCAGTAACAACGATTGGATGTTAAATCTCGACAGATCCAATGGGGGAGACTGTGACATGTGTTCTACAATTCCTTCGTTCTTTTATAGTACAGAAAATGGGTACCTTGATTTCTCAAATACAGGTATGTCAACTGCATAGAGAACTCACCATGAGTATGTAGGACCCAACTAAACACATCCCTCTCCTTGGAAAGTTGAATGTTAGCCTTAGCAAACCTGTCCCCAGCCACAGATTCGGGTCAGCATCTCTAGTTAGTTCAGTCTTCTACATAAGAGTTCCATCTAGTCTTTCCCAAACGCTTTGATGGAAAAGTCTTCCCAACGCTTCCCATGCACACTACAAATGTATGTGTATGCTGTATATACAATTTAGGTTTCAGAGGGCCTAACGCTTTTTGATAAGAGGGCCTCATGCTCTTTTATCTGAGAAAGGGCATGGTGAGTTGGTGCTACAAGGTCGATAGAAAAGCTGAACCAGCTCATAGGAGAGGCTTGTGATATATAAGAATATATTGTTTGTTACCAAGAAAAACACAAAGGTTGTGATGTTGTGTTATTTGTACTTGATCAATCCCCAGCAATTGTACTTGGGGACTACTCAGTGCAATACTATATAGGGCACCACTCTGTTCACTTCAAGTGCATTAAATTAAAAGGACATTCTTGCTAGTGCCGTTTATTATATTGTTTGAGATTGTTTTCTCATCTCAATAAGAAACTGTGAAGTCTATATAAAGGCACCACCAGTGTATGTGACCAGTCTATTACCTGCTTAAGTTACAATGAAGAGGTTGTTCATACCATCGGCTATAGACAAGCAAAGGGGAACATCTACAGAACTTCTGCTCTTTGGATTCTATATTGTGGAGACCGGAAAGAGGAATTTTTTTCTAAACAGATTCTGACTTCAGCAGTCGATAGAGACTATATGTTAGAATGCTTGGACTATAAATGTAACACGGTGCAAGTGACCTTTGTTTTTTTGGTAGCCAATCAACCTTCTACATAAACATGTTGGTTCCTTTCTATGCCTCAGTATGTTACAATAGCATAGGCTTGGAAGGCATTGAGAAGTTCACTCTCGGTATTTCATATAATTATGTGAAAACAACAGTGAGTATCACAGGAGCCACTATAGTATGCTTGGCACCTCTAGAATGCCTGGATCTGCATGTACAGTGTCTACTTAGTGGTGTGGTCCGAGCTACGGCAATGGCATCGATGCAATGATTGGTAGCACTCCATAATGTAGATCAAACAGAGACAGGCAAGGTGGCTGCAGCAACATGAGATTCAGTAACAGAAAGGGTTCTCTCCCACCCACAACTCACGTTAAGTCTACACACCTTATGGAACCCCATGGAAACAGATATCCATGGATGTGACATGCTATGCAAAACCTCAAGTACAGGTTCTGCTTCTGAGATAACCAATATGTCCGGACTACTAAGCGGGCTCGCCTGAAGACTGCCCTGAAGGCCTGTGCGTCGTTTCACGGAAATCTGACAATAGAAGTGGAGCACGGCCTGCAGTCAGTAGTGGGGTGAGTTGCCGTGGCAGCGAAGGTTGCGTTCTTTACGAAAGGCGGTTGAGCCTGATGTCTAGTGTGGCCATGATGGAAGGGGTGCGCCATATATAAGGCATCGATCGAATAGAACCGAATCCCGAACCCTCTGTTCTGCTCGCCAATTCAATTCTTGTTCCGGCCTGCTGCCTACCCTGAACTCTGAATCTCTGCCAAATTCCCTTTAGTGATCCAAGGATTCCTTTGTGGATCATCACACAATACAACACATAGCATGATGACTTCTTAAAACTAATTGTAACCATTTAAGCGTCAGTTTGTAAAGTAGCATTTCAGGCATATTAAACATGCTTGACAGTTCAGGCCCATATAGTGGTTTAACTGAACTAGAAAATGTTTCTGTATCAGAATGGGAGGCAGTGTATCACTTTTTTGTAGAAACTTTCAATATTTAGAAATGGTTACAACATGAAACGTAAGAGGTACTCAGACACTGTAGTTTACATAATCATCTTACACAACAACTGTGACAACAAAATATACAGGGGAGCCAACAATCCATTGTGGATGTGTCTGGACAGATAATGACATCAAACGACTACAAGAACAGACAGCTTCACTTGTTGACAAGGCTGGAAAGGTGATGTAGCATTGTGACCATCTCCTATACAACCAGACCAAGTTTGCACCATTGATGAACCTCAGCGGCATGCTTCTCTCCCAATATTCCAGTCCATGCACAGGCTCGAGCAAATTGGATTGTGCCAATGAAATACGTTGACACTACTATGCACTCTTGAGTACTGGTGCCAGCATGGTAAACGCGCAGCATTATGAACATCCTGATGCATCTCAATCCTACTAATTCAGTAGCCAATGCATGGTATGGAAAATTTTCACATCTAAAGCTACAGGCTTGCTATGAGGAACATCTGGTGCATATATATTGCTATATCTGTTTGGCAAATATGCTCTCTCTGTCTGTCACCGTTAAATAGGCAACTCAATTTTTTAGTAATTATGAAAAACAGTACCATAGTTATTGTAATAGAGTTATCTATATAAAGTGTCATAAATGGGATCGAGCTATGGCAGGAAATATGTAATGTTGGCTTCTTTGAGCCGATACTTGAAATCAGTGAGCTTATTCCAACCCAATGAATGACAAGGATTAATGGCTGATGCTACCGTGTACTTGATCCATGCTTGTTGTGCAATTCAATAATCCAGCACGTGGGTACCTGGAATCACTCAAAGTGACATGGGAGCACAGAAATAATTTCCATCAATGATGTAAAGACATACTAGTAATAAATTGTCCTAAAAACACATCACCCACTAATAATTTCCATTACAACCTTCACTTGATAAAGTTAAGCCAAATGTGTCATTGTTTGTACCGGGAATGTCCTAATCGACTTGAAAACAGTTTCTATTTTTTAAGAAAAAAACACGCCCGTTGATGTTTTTTATGAAGTGGTATAAGGCAATGAAAACCTTTCCGCTGTCCCGCCGGCACCCCCATATGTACTCAGTCCACCATTTAGCCAGTGAGTCTGACTTCTTGTCAAGTGGTGCGAGGGCCAGCGGGGTCAGCAGGCAGCTCCATACTTCTCTGGTGAACATGCAGGATCGCAATAGCTGGTCTACGGTCTCGATGCATTTTAATCTACTTAAAAGTCTATCAAGTACTTGACTATCAAGAAACTTAGAAATCTTGTTCTCTTGCAAAATTCATGTCAGCAATAATCCTTTCCACTGTTGTCAAGAAATTCGGTCTTCAATTGTACAATACAATTTATGCAACATACATAATTTTTTTTTAAGATTTTTGTATGTGGAGATGTTATAACTTATCATATCATCACCACTTACAGAAAAAACTGAAATTTCACAGTAAGTAACAACAATCTGGGTGTGGTTGTGTAATATTTGTCATTTGTATCCGAGTTGTGTCCTTAAATAGTTATTTTGTTATCTTTATTTTAAACTACTTAAAAGAAATTTGCTGCCCCGGCACTATGAATTCTTTCCTATCTTTATTTTAATTTGCTTAAAGGAAAACTCTGGCACCCTCGGCACTATCATTGTTGGTAATTTTGAGCCAAAAACTCTGGCAGCCTTGGCACTCTATTACACTACCAGTTCATTAAAAACATCACTGCAATATTCCTCAAGAAATTGACACTATAACTTGAAAAAAAATAGACTGTTGAACAAAGCTCCAACACTATTACTTTCGTAGTCATAATTATATGACTGGGCAGTGAAATCATCGCTTCTATCATTTGTTGCAGAATGACACTGGGCAGTGAAATCATCCACCCGTCTACATCTCTCTATCTCCAGAAATTTAGTTGAGCAGCAGGCTGGCTGATCTGTAAACAGGGTCATGGATGGGCCTCCACGTTTTGAAGCACTAGAATGTGCTCCTCTGTTCTGGTCGTCTCCTGTAGATTATATATACTGGAATAGAGAGGATCATTTGTGATTTTTTTTTTTTTTTTTTGCTTCTCATTTCCTGTCCACTCATTTAGGTCTATCGTCGCCACAAATCAAGTTGATTCGAGGCAGGTGGTGGAGCCTGCAGTACAGAGCAACTGACAACAGGTGCTTGGCTGCCTGGGTGTGGGCACCACGGGTGTAGACACACCTGGTGAGAGCTTGTGCCTTGTGGCATGCTGGCTCCCTGCGCAGCGCGGCTAAGAGCTCCTGACAATGCAGCGTGCGGCATAGTTGTTCTTCGTGTGCAAACGCCATTAGGAGCTTGGCTCTAGCAGCGATAACAGAATTGGTGATGGTGGCATTGGTATGGTCTATCTGTGGTGCCTGTGGCTACGTTGTCAAATTCATGATGCAGTCTAATCCTAGGATCACTCAACATGCATAGGATATATACCGGAGAAAAATTGTTCCCTGAACGCTAAAAGGTCTCGGAGATCATGGAACAGAGTAGACCCATGTATATATATGTATCCAAGGGTTTCGAGCTCTTTCTCATAATATAAGCAGATCACTTACAAGCCCATAAAGGGGATTCTCGTAATTTTTAAAGCAGATCACTTACAAGACCATAAAGGGGATCCAGTAGTCATCTTGTTTTCCTCTCAGTAAGAAACATGGGTCCATGCCTCGGGGCAAGGTCAGCGACCTCACGATTGCTTCAAAGCTCCACCATTGCAAGACGATTTAGACGTTTCTTTTCCTTTATTATGGCCTTCACCTGCTAACGCCTGCCAAATGAGTCATTGGTTGTGCTGGGAATACCCCTCTTAATCAGCTGCAAACCATTTTCTAGAATTTGAGGTTATTTAATGCAAGTATATATAATGTCAAGCTGTGACAATAGGACTGGAGATCTAGTATATATAATGCACAACCACTTGTGGTGGTCTCTGTTCGCCCACAGTAGTCTTTTTTGTTAGCAGATTAGCCAACAGTAGTCATGCGGCCTGTTCAATGAGTACGTATTGAAATCATATAATATGTAATACTTTCGATAAGGGATTTTCATATAGACCAAACTATGTGATTGAAACCATGTGAAAAATCAGTTGGTAGAAGGGAAGCAGTACCTGCTCTGATATATATGGCAAATGTTCCAGAAAATTGTCTACTGTGTTCTGTTTTAGGTTCCCTTAATACAAATTATCTTAGACTTGGTTAGCTAGGGCTTAATGACCCTTGACCAGGCCTAGCGCACATAGTCACTAGAGATCCAGTCACTAGAGATCCATCATAACATAGCTAAATTATAATTGATAACAGATATCATAAGCCTTTTGGACTGTCTACTTGTAGCTTCGTATATGCTACTATGATGTCTGCAGTGGAGGGAAGCAACTACAGTGATATACAAGTCCTCTGCCTCTCAAAATGCATGAGAACAGAGGATCTTAACTGAAACAAAAAGCATTACATCTACTAAAAATTCCTCTTATGTTTTCCAACAACTCTTCGGTGCAGTTCTGTTATATTAGAGTGGGGGGGATGTCAATTCTTAAAATAAGTGTATAACAATAATTCAATGATCCATCTGCTTTGGAATAAACTGACTAGTGTTATCTGGTTTCAGCATGCATTCTGTTTCTTCGAGCAATCTGTGTCGAAGCCAAGACTAAACTGTAAACAAAAACCTTGTGTGCTCTTCTGTATCTTGGCATTGGGAAAAGGTTGTATTTAAAAATAAAATGGAAAAATGTAATTCAATTATCTATCTGTTGTCTACTGTTTTTATTGCAGCATGCATTTTGTTTTGTGGAACATTGTTTCTTGATGCCTAGACTAATCCGTAAAGCAATAACTTGCAGCTCACTAATTGGAGAATTTTTTACATTAATCCTTTAAGCGTAGATGCACAGTGTTTCTAAAGGTGACGGTGATGCAGTTGGTCTCCCTGCAGCATTTTAGATGACTGCGTTATCATAGAAACTGGCAATCCTACTTGCTGCATACAGAGAGACAACTGATGCTGCCTGCGAAAGCCAATGCGGTTGTATACGTTCCATCAAGAATCTAATGCCGAGGCCTCCTATCCTGCAGACTCCGTCACTGGCTGCAGCAGAAGTCCATGATCTTTGGACAAGTGATGCTGAGTGTAGCACTGTGGTAGGTAGCCAATGTCAGGCCTCCTGACAAGGATGGCCGTTGCGTACAGCAAAGTAAAGAAGCAAATGAACGACCAACCCAGAACAATGCGATCTCATATTTCCTAATGCCTCCCAAGCCTAATGCAGAAAAGCACCAGTTGTGTTAACCAATTATATATGATAACTCTTCTCAAAAACATGTATTTGATAGACATGGCCTTTTTTAGCAATCTGGTTGTAATTATATATACTTCTGGAAAATCTAGAGGTAGAAGGGAAACAACGACAACTCTGATATATATGGCCCAAAGTCCCTCAAAATGTCCTATGGTGCTTTGTTTCTGGTTCCCTGAGTCCCTGATCCCATGACGAACTCCTACTATATAAGACCCAGGCTACTTCCATGTTGGATACTAAGCTTTTTCGCCTTCCACTAATCTACGAGTAATTCTCAGTGGTGGTTAGATGGCCTTAATATACCAGAATTTTACTGCCATATCCTTATGGTGCTGCTCTACTAGTATACATAAGCCTACACCAGCAACATTGTACGACATGCCTGCATCAAGCATAAGGTCCTTGCAGCTGTATTGGCATCCCTAATCTACGAGTTTGTTTTGCACTAGCTAAAAATAGATGACTTTAGGTGTTTATTTAATTAGTTAGGTTAATCATGACACTAATAATCATGGCAACCAAGTGGTTTACTTTTTTTTTAGATAATACCAAGTGGTTTACTAGAAGATAGGATCGTAAGTTACATTTATTACACGAGGATTATGCCTAATATAATTTATGCTTATCTTTTCCAGCAACTTTTTGTGTTCTTTTCCTATACTAGAGTGCATGGAAAAACGATAAAAATTTTGAAATAAAATGGTATAAAAAATAGTGCAATTACCTCTACGCTAGGAGACTCGGAGTACAAGTGACTGTGTTGCAGCGGGCTGTGTCTATTCAACCATTCTTTGTCGAAGTACGTGCTCTTGAGTTCGTTACCATGGAGAGTGACACATTAATACTTGTAGCTCCTGATGCCCTTTTTGTTTGTGCACACTGATAACATACGTCAGTTGAGCTGTTCATCGGTAACCCTTTGCTCACGACTATATATATAAAAGTGAATGCCCTTGACCCATACTCGGAATGCTTTGTCAATTCAGAAATGAGAATCTAGATGACACAAAAGAAATTTCTACAGGACTGTTTCTGGAATAATGGCAAGCTGCAATGACATACTGGAGATCTAAGTTTCAAACTGGCCAGGATGTACAATGTTCGACTAATTCGTTCAGGATTGGGTTGTCCATCTCTTCTAGCAAATAATTCGTTCAACACAGAGTCAGAGTCATTAGTTTCCGAAATTAGTTTATGCAAGGGGCATCCATCCACCATACCTTCACAGACTCACAATTGTTGTCTCCCTTCCCCAGTTTATATTGCCTCCCTCTACCATGATTGATACATCATGCATTCAATCTACTACCTCGGAAACTAATGACTCTGACTCTGTGTTGATAAAATCAGGAGAAATCAAACTATTATGCTTCCTTACACTAACCCTTCGTGATTTGCAGTCTCCCACAGTGACGCGAAGCCGGATGCATAGCCCAGCGACACATATCCTCATTGTTCTCAGGCTCGTGGCCAATTCACAGAACACTCTGACTAGTCCATCTTCAGAATCATGGCATGTTGATTGCGGTACGCAGCACAAGAGGAGATAGTGAAGAGCAGCTCAACTGCCAATGGTCATGTCATGCGAAGCGAAGGTTTCAAATCATACAAATTTCCTGATACCTCCCATGGCCACTGCTTGAACGTGATGGCAAGAGTTCACTGGATGAAGACAGCATTTGAATGTCCATTATATAGGCGGTTTAGGTATTATCCAGGTTGTTCAGTGTAGAAGAGAAACAACTAGCCTGATATATATAGTCATGCACCGCTTTGGAGTTCACGCGTTATGCTACTCAACAAAAGTGAGTACATTATTCACTTATGTCTCTATCTACTTTTTTGTACGTCTGATATATATATGGCCCAAGGTCCTTCAAACCCAGGTTGTTCAGTGTAGTTTTATACAGTGAGTACATCGTTCACCTATTATCCAGGTTGTTCAGTGAAGTTTTATATAGTATTACGACGTCTGCAGTAGAATGGAAGCATAATTACTCTTATTTTTAACCCCATCTGTCCATGAGAAATGTCTGCTCATGTTTTGGATCAACTCATCTTGTGTTTTTTTTCTGTACATTAGAGAGGAAATAGTCAAACATGGAAATAAAAGGGTAAACCTACAATTCAATTATGTATCTGTTAGGATTAAACTGGAGTACTGTGATAGTTTTAGCATGCACTCTGTTTCTTTAAGCAATCTGTGTTAAAGCCAAGACTAAACAGTAAATTAAAAAACTTGCAGCTCCGAGACTAAACAGTTAACATCAATATGTTTTCAATAACTGATGAGTTCATTAGCCATCAAAGTTGTACTCCATCGTTTCCAAATTATAAGACATTTTGGCATGCACTTACATATACACTATGTTTAGATACATAGTCAGTTTTTATCTTCATTCTTTGGCTTCCATACTCAATTTGACCAAATACATATAAAAATATTTAAAAGCCAAACAGCATGTGCTCATCAACAGAACGTGTTTTGGTCAAAGTTGCCATGCCGGTGCCAGTTTGGCCTGTTGGGTGGGCCGTGCTTTGGCCGGGCCAGGCTGTCAGTTTTAGGCGTCCCATTGGATCAATCGCTGAATTTAAAACTAATGTCCTAGGTATGTAAAAGCTCTGTTCCACCATTTCGTAAAATAAAAACATTTTTTGTTCCATTATTCACAGATATGTTAAGGTTGCTCCAAAGTTGAATTTTTCATTGCCAATACTTCTACCCAACAGCTAAGCATGAGGCTGTTTTTTGTGTTCATGAGGACATCCAAGAGATTCAGCAGATGACTGAAAATGTGGCGTTAACCGTTGCCCGAGATCAGTGGGTATGCGCCTTTGAAGGATCATAAGTTATCAACAGCAACAATTTACAGAACATCGGTCAGAGGCGAGCCGAAGATGCCATCATTCTAGTTTGTGTGGAAGAAATCCCCACCACCCCAATCCCCAATGACCTTTTTTTTTTTTTTTTTTTTTTTTGCCTGGCTGCTGACCCAAAACCACATTCAGTGCAAAGTGAATCTAAAGAAGAAGGGCATGATGGACCCAAAACCATACTTGTGACATGGAAGAGATAATGCATTGGCAGAATACTTGTGACGATTCTAGGTATTATATTGTTACTTGTCATGTCCCATCCTGTCAAATTACTTTGTACCTGCCAAGCCCAGTGCTCAGAGCCTAAGGGTCAATGAAATGCATGATAGCATAGATGAATGGAAAGAAATCAATGACATGACATTTAGTTGTTGGATGGTCTCGTTTTAGTTTTGGAAAATGCTACAATTTTGGAGGTGTAGGAAAGATGCAATTACTCTTATGTACATCATTGTACTGGAGAACAGAAGAGGATCGTAAGTAACAGTATTACACATGGATTTCCTGAATTACATCTTTGGCTTACATTGATACTGACTGGAACCACATACAAATTGACAATCCAAACTGCTTATTGACAAGGTGTTCCCCAGAATCTATCTATGTTCAGCAGAAGAAATTAAAATTCCAATTTTTCTTGCAAAAAAAGCAGTTCAAGTGCTTACATGGACCCTGTGATCCAACATAACTAAGTATTAATTCTGCCTGATTTGCTTATGGATATATCAAGTGCTCTACAGTATTAATCCATTCATGATTAAAGACCGATGGATTTCGATCCAAGCACGCACAACCTTCTTGGGTCACCTCTGCAACCTCTGACATGAATCCACCGCCATAAACAATCCTTCTGTGATTTCCAGTCTGCTACAAAACTAAAAATCCTACTTGATGCAAGCCCGGCAACAAAATCCTCATGTTCCTAATAAGTAGTCTGCTCCAGTTATGGACAACTAGAACCACACTAACTTGACAAAGTCAGCATGTTCATCGAGGTAAGAAACACAATGAGAGAGAGTGAAGAACAGGGACAAGTGTCTAATCAGTCAAATTTCCTGATACCTCCCATGGCCACTTCTAGACCAAGGTTGGTAAGACTTTGAAGAAAAACATTTGGCAATACATTAGATCAGTGCATGATGCAGTGAAGAACTACAGTGTACTAGGCTACCAAATAGCCTGATATATATATAGCCACGAATCCCTCTGAGATGTCGCCAAATTGTTTCTGTCACCCACTCACAATATTGAAATTTTCTTTAATGCACCTCTTGGAATTCAACTGCAATACGTTTTGAGCTACTTTTGTGTACACTTGTCAACTGGAGTGTGTGAAGGCAGTAAATTTAGCATCACATGCCAAATCTGATATTAGTACAATATTTATTAAGAACGACTGTTGAATTTAAAAGTAATATCCTAGGAAAACAACTCTTTTCCATTGTGTCACAGACACATGTTTTTTGTTCCATTGTTTAGAGAAAAGTTGTCGCTGCTTCGAAGTTGCATTCAGGTATCCCAGTCACCCACCGGCGCGTGAAACACCTTTTGGCCAAACCATCTGGTGCCTGCCATTGCATTTTGTTAGATTTTGTTGAAGGATTGCATTATTCTCATGGTTTGAACTGCACCATGGCGTTAGAGGATCGTCTTTCTAAGTGCAGTCATTTCCTAGTCTTGAAGCACCCCTTCACTGCACTTTCAGTCGCTCAACTGTTTACGCACCATGTATAGTGTTTATGCTCAACTATTTACGGCACTTGCTTGGTCTGCCATCATCCATAGTGTCAGATCGTGACAAAATTTTCTTGAGCGACCTGTGGCATGAACTGTTTTGCTTGGTAGGAGTTTGAATTCACATGAGCTCAGCATATTAACCTCAGTCGGATGGACCAAACAAAGCGAGTAATTCACATGAGCTCAGCATATCAACCTCAGTCCGACAGCTATCTCTGCTCTTGTGACTTGATTCGTCTTTCCTCCAACTTTTCCCCAATTTCTCGTCTCCGATCCTCTACTCTAACAGAGTTTTACTGGATGAAGACAACATTTCACGTGTATCCAGATAATGGGTTTCAGGGCTGCAGGCTATAAAAGAACTTTACTGTAGAAGGGAACCAAGTAGTGTTATATAGAGCCAATTTGTTTTAGTATCCTATTCTTCCAGTAGTTATCACGCATTAGTGCACCTTACACATCACGGGCTCTGAAACTGTACAAATGTGACTACAATGGTCACTTTATGTTCTGAGCTATCTTTGTGTACTATTGTTTACTGGAGTGTGAGATACCTAATCTGGAACTAGTACATTCATTTATTTGATCAGATATTAGTTAAAACTAATAACCAAGGTAGACATGTTTCCATTTTGTCAAACAAAATATCTTTGTTCCATTATTGAGAGAAAGTCATCGCTGATTCTTGACGGTTTTACAGTAACCGACATGAGTTATTCGACATTCCAGATGGTTTTCCACGAACCGACAGGAATTGTCTATAGTCTCGTAGTGCATGTGCCAGACTTATCAGCATCAGGCTGTTTTCAATTTCATTGAGTTGTAAAAAACAATTTCTGGTGAAATATTAGTGAACATTAGACGGTAAACGGTACTGTAAAATTTACAATAGAATTGAAGCAGAGGAATAGCTTAATCAGGAGAATTTTCAATCCTTTTTCTGCTATAAAATTCATACCACAATTCAGGCAGAGGAACAGATTGATCAGGTGGTGGCTTCTCCGTTATTGCTGCTGATAGCATGTTTTTTGTGAGACTGAGAATCAACGAGGAACAGATTTTTAGCAAATTCTAGAGGCATGTCGACATGACGATTTTTGCTGCCATGTTGACTACCTGCAGATGTGCGTGTTGCTTGCACAGAGTGACACTCAGGGGGCACCACCAGGATATAGGCATAGAGCGCCAAGTGGACAATGACAACATAGTATGCTTCGTTTTGAACATCTATCAAAAAGTTCTTCAGAGGCTGTTGCTCGATGAAATGCAGGGGCCTAGGGTAAGGCACCACCAACACACATTAGCAGCATTCTTTTCCTCAGGACGCCCAGAGAGAGCCAGTCACCCAATTACCGACATGTAGAATTTCTAGATACCTCCCAAGGCCACTTCTTGATGCAGTTAGGTAACAATTTTGCTAGATGAATGCCAGAAGTGGGAGTCCATTACGTGTTACACCTATGGGTTTCACGCGTTAACTAGATTATTGGTTGCAAAACTACAGGCTACCAAGAACTTCAGTGTAGAAGGTAACCAAGTAGCTGTATATATATATACTCGCGTTCCTCTGAAACGTCCACAATTTGTTTGTCTCCTATTCTTGTAGTTCTAGTTATCAATGACTGAATGGTATATTTTTGCAGTTTCCTTTATTGCATATCTATCTTAGAGATCATGAACTCGGCAAACTCCACAAATGCGTGAGTACCACAATCACTTATGTTTTGAACCACCTCGAAAGGGTCTCTAGCCTAGTGGTGGGAGTGAATTTAAAAAGATTTGCAATATTAAGGATTTTTAAAAAATAGGCTGGGGTTTCCCTTGCTGACTTCGGTCAAAAAAATGTATTATTGTTTATATATAGGATATTTATTGCAAAACAAAAATCAGGTAAAGAAATCTTTTTTCATAAGTTCTGTACAAAAAACTTCAAATTGGACACTTTTTGGTCGGGCTAGAAGAAAACTTGTATTTCAAGTAAGGCACATGGGTTGATTAAGCTCTAGCTTCACCCCTGCACTCCACGCGCCTTGATGGTCGGTTGTACCCAACCTGTCAGGTTCTCGGAGGGGCGGGCAGGTCGGTAAGGGCCACAACTAGCACTCCAAAGCCACACCCAGCCAAGCCCCCAGTGCCGGCAGCTGGACACAGGCAGCACCCATGCTGCCAAATTACCTTGAGCTGGTGCAGTAGGGAGTAACTGTTGCACCAATCCAGGAGTCTAGAGAGGCAGGCTGCAGCGATGCGGGTGCCAATGAAAAAAAGGAATGTCAATTAGAGTTAATGACCTAGACTAAAAGTACTGAAGTACGCTTAATTATAATTGATTTTTTTAATCAACAGCTGGCAACTATAGTCAGTGAGGGAACTCTCTTTGGTATTTATCTACAGGAGTTTGCTGGTCGAAGACCGCACAAATCAGACCCAACACACTACTAGAAAAAAAAAAAAATCTTTTACAAGACGTTTCCATTTCATTAACCGTGGCGCTTTTTGAGAAAAAAACGACACAGTTAATGCCCTAGTTAACCATGGCACGCGGTTTTTTACATTAACCGTGGCGGTTTTTATAACCGCCACGGTAAATGAGGCTAGAAACCCAGCAAACCCTAGCCAGCAAAGTCTATCTTAGCCCATCTCGCCCGATATTATTGTGCTCATATAAAAACCGCATCGACGTTGAGGGTGGCATATTAATTTCATACATGCACCAATGAAAAAAAAAGAAAGTCAATTATAATTAATGACCTAGATTAAAAGTACTGAAGTATGCTTAATTATAATTTAATAGTTTTATAATCAACGGCCGGCAATATAGTCAGTGAGACAACTGTCTTGGTATTCATCTGCAGGAGTTTGCCTGTTGTGGACTGCGCAAATCTGAGCCCACAGGCTTGGATACGTGAAATTGGAGCCAAAATGTTTCACCTTCTCCTTCATTATAAAACGCGATTTGATCTCCACACGACACAAGTCTCCTTCCACTGCTCTGATGGAAATTACCACTCCTGTCCTGCCACCACCCCCCCTTCAATTCGCATCAAACGTGGGAGGCTTGAGCAGCAGCCACCGACGAAGAAGCCCGTCTCCGTTCTCTAGCCAATGGCTCAGGCTCCGCCGCGCAGCGCCGCTAGGACCACAGGAGGCCCTGACTGGATAGTCGCTGTCTCCGACGCACAGAAGCAACACGACACCCAACAGGGCAAGGAGCTCTACAGCCATGGCTCAGGTATTCATAGGGAGATATTATGTTTTCGCTTAGAAAAAATAATACAATACAATAAACGGGGATGTGTTTTTGTTCCGTCGTCTCCATTTGGATCATGCATTCATGGCGAGATGTTCCGTTTTCGCTTAGGAAAAAAATACAAATACCACTACACATCTTTCGCCTAATTATAAATTCTTTATTTATTTCTCTATTCAAATTTTCAATCCGCACAGACAGTAAACTGTCGATTCCGCTAGATTGGGCCGAGCCGAATTGACACTTGAATTGGGGAATTGGAGAGGGGAGAGGAGGCGGTGGTGGTGGTGGCGATCGGCGGCAGGCAGGCCGGGGGCGGTGGGGCGCGCGAGCCGCGACCCTGGGGCGGCGGCGGGCGGTGGAGGCAGGGGCAGGGGGCGCGCTGGGGAGAGAGGAGAGGCAGGGAGATTGGGATAAAATTTTTTATTTGCTTGTTGCCCTGAAAGATTACAGACCCTTACTTATATAGCCCGGCTATTGGGACTTGTATCTGAAGCAATCTCTCTAAATGTTTCCTTATAGATTGGAATACCTTTTACAAGCATGTCCTATTTATTTATTTCCTAATAAGGGTCTCCCTTACAGATGAGATAGCCCTTGCACACCAAAACGCCTAAAGATAATCCTAGATAATTTTCTCCTTTATCTTCGGATTAGTTGCCGAAGAATCCGCGAAAGGGAGGAGACGGCGGCGGGCGCGCGCGGACGAGCCCCGGGGCGGCGCCGGCGCCCCTCGAGCCCGCTAGGGCCTGTCCTCCCCGGGCCCTATTTCCGGGATCATGACATCTCCCCCGCCCCTTCTCCGACCGGCGCGTCCCTCGTCTTTGGATGAAAGTCCATTCGACGCCCGGAGGGGGATTGGCTGCCCCGGAAGGATGAGCTCGACCGCAGCATAAGACGACCCCGCACGGGGTTCCTGAGGATCATGTTCTCCCTGGTTCGCTTGGGGTCGAATTCAAGAAGGTAGTGGAGATTGCCGATGTAGCCGTGGTAGATGTAGCGATGAACCGCACGGCCCCGCTGCGGAAGCCGTTCGACGACGGGCTGCCGCCAGAGCTCCCTCGACGCCCACATCAAGGTGCTGGTGCACCACGCCGCGTGGGGGCTCTCCAAACAAGAAGCGCCATTGGGTGGAGTGTGGACGAAGAGCGGAAGTAGACGCCGATAGTGATGTCGCGACGAGTAGGAGGAGTAGCGACCAAGTTCAACATCGTCACCGCATATGAAGGATCCGACGTCGAATAGGGAGGGCAGGAGCTGGTGAGTGTCCCTCTCTCGATCGTAGCCGATGGGACGTTGTCGACGCGTGAGGAAGAGGCGATCCATGCCATCAAGAAAGATGACCACCGGGCCGGGCCGACGTGGTGGCGCCGTGGCCATATCCCGCCTAAGAGTATGGCGGCAGTCGGTCCAAATGATGTTGGCTCCGGCCGTAAGCTCCCAAGGTGAGGAAGTTCGTCCCGCGAATGCCGCCTCTTGAAGCAAGGCCTCCAAAACTCCGGCATTAGTGGAGAGGAGGCCGGAGGTAGAAGCGGCCGGCCGAAGAGGAGGAGGCCGCCTTCAAGTGTCCATGCCGGAGCAAATGTCCGCCCGTGGTGACATTGAGAGCGATGCGGCGTAGGTGCTGATCTTCCAATGTAGCCCGCGTAGCCGGACGAAGACTCTAGTTGATGTGTCGTAGAGGTCCAAGGCAGTCGCATGCCTCAAACGCTTCCCGAGCCGAGTCGCAGGTGTACGTATGCCAGCGAAGATTCCCGACCGAGGAGGCCGGGGCCCGGCGCCCTCGCGTTGCGGTGGTGGAGCTGAGGTGAACGTGGTCCGGCGACCCTCACGGTAGTACCGCAGCTCGTGGGTCGCAAAGTCCCACATCACGCATCCCGTGCTTGCCAACCAAGGCATGCCAAGGATGACGCCGACGCCCCGCGCCCGGTGGCATGACGAGGCGCCGATGTCGGCTGTGCCGGGCGCCAAGGCGTATTGGTATCGCCGAAGGTGGTGGCGCGGCATGTAGACGCCGCTACCGGCCGTGCAGTGATCGACACGCGACCGGCCGAGTCCGAGGCCCGTGCGGGTCACCACACGGGGTCGATGTAGTTGTGCGTTGCTCCCGAGTCGACGATTATATTGACGCCCGCCCCCGAGATCATACCGACAAGGTAGAGAGAATGAGCACCACGCACGGGAGTCGGGTCCCCGCAAGGACCTTCGGATCTGCCGGCCCTCTTTCATGTTCGCTAGTGGCGCGCGTTCATCGCGGCCGCCGGTGTAGTCGTTGAAGATCGTGATGTCGAAGAGATGCTTGCATTTGTGACCCCGTGAGAACGGCTCGCCACGCTTGAAGCGTAGTCCAAAATTTTGCGCCGCTCGTCATCTCCTTCGTGTCACCCGCTTGAACGGCCCGGTTGGTGTTGCCGACGAGGGGGCGCCCCCGGGCGCGCAGCCAGAGGCAGGGGGCGCAGGGGCCCCGCCCTTTGTCCGTGGCCGGCTTGCCGCTGTTGTAGAGGATGGCGAAGTCGCCGCCGTACGCCCGGGCGAGACATGGCTGCCTCCATATCCTTGGGATCTTGCATCTCGACGCCCGTCTTGAGCGGATCGCCCAAGCCCGCAAAGTAGATGTTCACCGCCGCTTGTTGTCGAGGTGGCCGCTCGTGCCACGTGGTGCCGAACTGCTCCGCGTACTCATCGACGGTGCCCCGCCTTCCTCGATGCTAGCTCACCCAAATGGATTGCGCCGCTCGACCGGGCCAAAGCGCCGTTGACGACATTGGGCAAAGCTTGCCCAATCTCGCCACCGGTTTCTCCCGACAGCCTCATGTATCATTGTTGTGCTCCTCCCGCCGATGATAAGAGGTGTACCGTAACTTGTTCTGTGGGTCTGGCGTACCTTGTCCCTTGAAGAATTGCTCGCAGCGGTTGATCCACGGAAGGGGATCTTCTTTGCCATCATATGTGGGGAAGGATAGCTTGTGCGTGCAGGAGCGAGGCCCGGGAAGGTTTTAGCCGAAGGTGGAGGGGGCGGCACAAGCGCCCAGCGTAGGATGATCTCCGCTAGCGGTTTGTGGCTTCAATTAGCGATTCATCGATTATTCAGATCAGAATCGTCACCCGATTATTCTCGGTCCTGCTTGCCATCTATCTTCCTCTTGATGAAGTCCTTGGTCTGCTTCTCAAACATTGTTCGTGATCTCGGTCTCGACTTCGCGGTTGTTGGCGGTGTTTGAGTTCCGCAGATCATCGCCCGGTGAAGATGGTGATCCGATCCTCGAGTTGGCCGATCCTGGTGTGGATCCGTTTGACCTCGTTCGTCAAGTTCGTCCGCCAGGGTCTTGATTCGTGTCCATGGTGGTGGTTGGATCGTAGTGGTCTCCGGATACCAGCCGGCCGATTCCGCTAGATTGGGCCGGAATTGACACTTGAATTGGGGAATTGGGGAGGGGAGAGGAGGCGGTGTTGGTGGTGGCGATCGGCGGCGAGGCCGCCGGGCGGCGGCGGGCGGCAGCGGGCGAGCCGCCCCGGGGGCGCTGCGGCGTGCGGCGGCGGCGGCGGTGGAGGCAGGGCGGGGCGCGAGAGAGAGGAGAGAGGCAGGAGATTGGGATAAAATTTCTTTATTTGCTTGTTGCCCTCGAAAGATTACAGACCCCTTTACTTATATAGCCCGGCTATTGGGACTTGTATCTCAAGCAATCTCTAAATGTTTCCTTATAGATTGGAATACGTTTTACAAGCATGTCCTATTTATTTATTTCCTAATAAGGGTCTCCCCTTACATAAGAGATAGCCCCTTGCACACCAAAACGCCTAAAGATAATCCTAGATAATTTCCTCCTTTATCTTCGGATTAGCTGCCGAAGAATCCGCTAAAGGGAGGAGACGGGGGCGGCGGGGGCGCGCACGAGCCCCCAGGGCGGCGCCGGCGCGCCCGCGTGCCCGTCGGGCCTGTCCTCCCCGGGCCCTATTTCCTGGATCATGACACAAACGGTTTCTCCTAGAATCTGGTGATTGATGTTTTTGTTTTCTTATTAGATAGTAAAATAATACTGAAAAAAATTCTTCCATGGAGACAGATGATGAACACCCCATCCTAGAAAATTGTTAATTATACCCTTTATACATCGAATTTTAGCACAGTCACCATGTCCAGTCCAGAAATAGTTCATCTCTCTATTTCAATAAACAAAAAAAGGAAGTTGTTTACAAAATGTTATCCTCCAAATTCTTGTCACTACCGGTTTGCGTTTCAGGAAAATGACTAGCACGTGTATCCTCTTGCTTCCATCCAGATAATATCCTCGACACTCATCCATCCCGACACTTCCCACCAAGATGAAAATGGGAGCAGGTTTCGCTCAGCTCCAAAGCAGTGAAATGTAGATACTGTGTGCCAGGTAAACCTTCCAGACAGCTGCAAAGTGTTGATCAGCTCGATCGTTAGCAACGTATGGTGAAGGAAAACATATGAAATAACAATACAAAATTGAGAAAAAGAGTATAGTTTTACGTAATGTGTTACTAACCAGTCAAATTCCAAGATACCTCCCAAGGCCATAGCTGATTCAGATAGGTAAGTGGATCCCTGACGGCCATGGCTGGCCAGTCCATGACATTATATCCAGCTGACTTCAGAAAGTGAAACAAATGCCATCCCAGTGTACTAACAACTCCATTGGTAGAAGGATACATGGCGCTCTCCTATATATGGTCATGTGGCTATCTAAAATAAGTTCCAAATTTAATGTTTTACAGGTTCCCATCATTGCAGTAGAGTTGAATGCGAGATCAGAAGGTTGCAAATTCCATTCAATCAACCACATGATTCCATCCTGCAGCTATACTACAAAATAGTCCATCAACGTACCCATGTGAGATATATTCTTATACTAGAAGACCAAAGATTAAGTTGCTATTTATCAGGTTGTTCTATGTGTGAAGCTCTAGGAAAGTGCTTGAGACTTATTTGAGTGAATTTATCCTTTCTATATAAAAAAGTCGTCGATCCAACATTTTCTATCAGAAAGGCTAATCCAATATTTTATTATTGACTGAACTTTTTTTCTTACAGATTTGTCAACATTTTTAACGATTCAAAATGTTACAGTTATAGTAGGAACATACTATTCTTTTTCGGCTGGGCACTACTTGTAGTGGACTACTTCCTTTGTCCATAACTACCTAAAAGCTTTTCCGTGGCGGGCAAAATTCATTTACCAAGGCGGGCAACTGCGCCCATCATGGAACGATGGTCACGAAAATCACCGAATAACCGAGGCGGACAGCAAAAATAAAAGCCCGGTAGGCCACCGAGCCCGCCGGTCCAATAGCCCATCGAGACCGCCGGGTAGCCGATCTGCCGCCGCCGGGCTGGATCCGCCACCGGTGGCCGGTTTTAGGGTTGGGTGGCCAAATCCGCCGCGGATAGCTAGATCCACCGCCGGATAGCCGGATCCGCTGCCACCTTGATCTCTCCGCCGCCGCCGCCGGATTTCTCCACCCACCGCCCCGGATCTCTCCGCCCGCCACCGCCGTGGTGGAGAGGAGGAGTGCGCAACCACCGTGGAGAGGAGGACACTACTACCAAATTGATTAATGGTGGCGGTTTTTTATTAATGGTGGTGGTTTTTGGAAACCGCCATGGTTAATCCATGATTAACCATGACCTAAGCTCGGTGGCGGTTCCAAAACCGCCACCGTTAATCAAAAATATAAAAAAAATAGAAAACCCTAACCATAATGCGTTGGATCCGGCCGCCACCACGGATCCGCCCCGCTGTCGCCGATGGATCCTACCCGCACGCCGCCGCCCCTGCCAAGATCCACGCCGCCCGCGCCGGATCCGCGCCACCCGCGCCGATCCACTCTGCCGCCGCTATGGTTTTGGGGGGCTCGGGACCACTCCATCGCCGATCCCACCCATGGAGCTGCCATGGATCCCGCCGCTATAGACCCGTGCTCCGCCGCCGATCCCCCGCCATGGAGCCGCAGCACCGCGGTATCCCGCCGCCATGGAGCCACCCGACTATGCTCTCCCCGCCAAGACCGCCGCCATGGATCCCGCCCCATCCGTGTGCCTCCGTGTGCCCTTGCACGCCACCGGGGAGCCACCACCGCTATTCGCCGGGGAGGTGCGCCACCACCAAGGTCGGAGGGGCCGGGAGATGGGAGGAGATGGGAGGAGACGGAGGGGCCGAGAGGAAGGAGATGTGATGAGATGGAGGGGCCAGGAGGGAGCGCGCGCGCCGCACGCCAGAGAGTGGAGAGGGAGAGAGGTCGGGGTTTGGGGTTGAGAGAGTGGAGTGGAGAGTTTGATGCTGAAACCCTAGCTCGCAATATATATGAGCCCAAGAGGATGGGTGCACATGGGCTTTGGCTGGGCTTCTTGGGCCTCCGGAGGTTGGACGTTTGGGAGGTTTTAAAAACCTCCACGGTTAATCAATTTACCATGGCGCTATTATAACCACCACAGCTAATAAAAAATAACCACCACAGTTTAATCGTGACATTAACGTGGGTGCCACGGTTAATATTTTTAAAGGGCCTTACAAAATTTTTTTGGTAGTAGTGGGAGCGTGCAACCGCCGTGGTGGAGAGGAGGAGCGCCACAAATGACCGCCAAGACCGCCGCCGCCACCGTCGCCGCCTGGGGAGAGCATCGCCGGCTATGGTGGGAGGGAGAGGGAGAGCTCTGCCGATAGGATGAGGAAGGGAGGCGAGCGGGAGAGGGAGTGCGCCACCGCTGGGCGCCGTCGCATGGGAGGGGCGTCCCGAGGAAACTACAGTGTGTGGAAATGAAATGGAACCCTAACTCATTCTATATATATGAACCCGATATATGTTGGACTTGGGGTTTTGTTGGGCCTTCGAAGTATTAACCGTGGCGGCCTTTATAAGACGCCGCCCACGAGAAAATGAAGGTATTTTCCATGGCGGCATACCGTCATGGTAAATAAAACGACCGCCACGTTATTCGGATCATTAACCGTGGCGGGCAAAGAGTGTGCCTGCCATGGAATTTTTGGGCAGTGCACGTAAAATAAATTTTGTAGTAGTGATCCAAAATGTAAGTCCTTCAAACTTTCTTGAAGAGTCAAAATAATTTCATGTTTGACCAAGTTTATATAATAAAATAATGACATATACGATATCAAATGAGTATCGTGATATTCTTCATTAATTATATTTTTGTACTATGTCGATTTGATGTCATGACTATTTATAAATCTCTCTATAACTTTGGTCACACTTGAGATGTTTGACTCTCTAAGAAAGTTGTATTGACTTACAATTTGGAAATTTGGAACAGAGGGAGTACTATTTAGCATATCCATGCTTACCTGTTCAAGCGGGGATCAACTCCAACCACGATGGTATGGAAACTGTCCATCCACTCATGTCGCTTTCATCACTGAGTTGCCACTAGAGACCTTAGTGAACCTATGTACAAGCCAACTTAAGAACACTGTATGCATTAAAGAACAAGTCACGACAAGGTGTTGTAGCTCTGCTCACGGGACTCGATCACTAGCATGCAGAACAAGTTGACCGTCCTCTACTCTGATCATCAACCAGAGAAGCAGCTCCAAAATCAATGACGACAGCATTCGCCTCCCCACAGAGCTCTCACATTATTTGAATCTCACACCCACATTTCGAATCTCACCAGAATATGAATATATGCACAAATAAACAAAAGAAACTTCATATTTTCTGTAAAATCAGAAGGGACTGTGCTTTGTGAAACTTCTTAATGTAATTTGGGTCATGTATCATCTATTGAGGTACTTGTTTTTTTTTGGGGGAGTAATCGTATATTGGTGTTTTTTGTTTTCTTATAGTGAGACTTCATGGGAAAAGCAATGATCAATATTATTGCATCTCATCACCCAGAAAATATCGAAATCAAGTAAAAACTATTAAGAACCATGCACCGACAACCTCTGTTTGGCTCCTCGCCGACTTATGAGAGCATCTTCGTTTCTTTGGTTGTCTTTTTGTTATCTCAATTTGTCTGCAACTACACCACACAAACTCTCCTCATCATAAAGGCCACTGTTGTCTCGACCGGTCTTCAAACCGAGTCATTATTTCCCGGCATGTTGTCTTTGATGAGACTTACTTCCCATTCTCAGAGACTCCACGTCTCAAAATTTTGATTTTTTATCTATTGACCCCTGTTGTGGCTCCACCAGTACCACCAGCGCCTGCAGCCTCAGCAGTTCAGCCCAAAATCTTAAGTTGATTGGGAGAGGATCTTACGTTGATTGGGAGAGGTGGGAAATTCACCTATATTCCAACACCCTCACGCGGAGGCTCCCTCAGGCCTCAAACGTGGAATAGGAGCGAGCTGCATTTATATTTATTTAATTGAGCTAACCAGGATTCAACTCGAGATCTCTCGCTTGATACCTATTAAGCAGCATACACGGACCAGTTCAACCCAAAAGCTTAAGCCGATGGGGAGAGGTTGGCAATTCGATTATATTCCAACAAAAACAATGAGTTGTAGTTTAATCTGTATATAAATAAAATTAAAATATGATTCCCCTCGGTTCAAAAAGAATCAAAAGATGATTCCAAATATAGCCTGCAGACCACCATGCATGCTAGTTGAGATTTTTTTTGTATACGTTAATGCTGAAACTACAACTTCTCAAAATGGCATATGACTAGTGGTATACAATAGACTGTTACTGCAATATTTTGTGCTCCTATGTTTCCTTGAACACATTCGTGAAAGAAGACAAAGGTTCTTGTATATCAGGATTTGGATTTATGGTTCCAGCTCACAGGATAATTTTGTTAATAGGCCACAACCAAGCAATAGCGCCAAGATAAATACCATGGAAACAAAGCATGTGCTATAGTATTGATGAGTTCATGGAAACATCTGAACGATAGAAATTTCCAAGTGTTTAATCAGCCTCAACCAGCTAGCAGGCTGCAACATACGGAATCATTTGTCGATCAGCCTGAGCCTGCCTCTCTAGGTCCTTGTGGAAGAAAAGAGGTACCATCTTGAGTGCTTCCGCCCCTTGGTTGACTTGCTTCTCCAAACCTTCCTTTAGAAGACCTGCCCAATAATTGACGAAATAGTAAATCATACGGATAATCTCCAGATAGCTCCCAAGGCCTCTACTAGCATAATACAAAAAATGTTTTGTATGAGAGGCAAGTTACTAACTTGTTGTTGAATTTCCAGATGCCTCCCAAGGCCACTACTGATTCATGTATGTAAGCATTTCGCTTGATGAAGACCACATTTGGCAAACCGTTGTATATATAAACGTGAAGGATAAGGAGTATTTTTGTGTAGAATGAAACCAACTAGCCTGAAACATATAGCCATGTGTTCCCTTGAAACATCTCTAATTTGTTTCAGCCTTTGATTCTTCCCTGTAGTTATTAACAACTGAATAGAATGTAATTTCCTTTTAGTGTGCCTCACAGAGTGTGTAAAGGCTCTGCATCCCACAAATGTGAGTACAACATTCAATTTTTTTTTGAAACATAACTGGGGGCGAGAGCTTCCCCACCTTTCATTTCAAAAAACCACTCCCACCAAGAGCAAGCTTGATCAGGAGGGAAAGTTACAAATGTTGGAAAAATACAGGATCGGATATGATTACACCAGCCTAGGAGGCCGTTTACATGAGAAGGGGAAGGCGCTTGGCGCCAAAAACCACTAAATCATCACAAACTCTAAGTAATACTTGTCGGTGACAAAAATTTTCATGTCGAAAAACATGGCCGCTGCGGGCATCCCAAACTCGCCAGAGGATGCCGAGGAGGACAAAAGCCACAGGCCCGACGACAGCCCTGTTGGTGTAGTCGCCGTCCGTGATGTCGCCAGTAGTCATCGGTGTCACCGCGGCACATGTCGATCTTGTCGCAGATGAGAGCGCCTGGACATACTCAAAGAAAACATGTTCCCTGTTCTCTGCATGTAATGAACAACGCCACACAGCTCCCCCAGTATCACGTGTTTGGCACACAAGTTGACTCTCGTGCTTAGCCGGTTTTTGAAGAACAACCAGTGCAAAGATTTTGACTTTGTTGGGAACTTTCATCCCCGTGATCTTGCTCCCCGTGAACGCCTTGGTCATCTCCAGCTCTATCTAGTGCTGCATATGCGTCTCTCATTTTGTATGGTCTGCCAGTGAGCTTGAGGAGGCGGACGTCGTGCTCTTCGTTCAGTTGGATTGCCTGCATTAGTGAGGCGAGGTCGCTCTATCTAGCAGCATTAGTGAGGCGAGGTCGCAAACGCAAATCAAAGCCGTCAAGGAAAACTTGCTGCAACGAAATGTTAGGTTGGGTTGTATGGGAGAAGAGTGCGGTGTGTGTATCAGAGAGAGGCCCATCGGGGAGCCAATGATCAAACCAGAAAGAGGTGGCTGCCCCATTGTTAGTATGGACAAAAGTGATAGAACGGTAGGTATTAAGCTCATCATTGACAATTCGCCAAAGGAATCCAGGCGAAGCGGTGCTGGGAGTATCAAAGGTTAAGGCCGATTGCATCACCCACTCTTTCCAGCATGGTTGGTCACTGGAGAATAGTTTATCGATGAACTTCAATAGCAAGCAACGATTTTGTAGTTCTAAATCTTTCACTCCGAGCCCACCTTTGTCTTTTGTGGCCTTTACATCATCCCACGCCACTAGGCATTTGGAACCATGGCACGTATCCTATCCTGTCCAAAAGAAAGCCCGCATTCTCCTATCAATTGCCTTTATAATGGTTTTGGGGATGTCAAGAGCCGACATGAAGTGAAGTGGGAAGGAGCTTAGGACAGAGGTGCATAGGGTGAGTCTAACTGCTCGGTTTAGCAGGGATGCTTTCCATCCAGAAAGGTACTTATCAGAAGTTGATATCAGCGGCAGGCAATCGGACACAGAAATTTTGTGTGGAGACAAAGGTAAGCCAAGATATGTCTGTGGGAAGGTGGAGGTTGTGGTACCAAATTCAGAAGCCAAGGCAAAGAGCTTCCACATCGGGACAGCGATGGGTAAGAAAGTGGTTTTGTGGTAATTTATGGCCAGGCCGCGGATTGCTCAAAAAGCCGGAGGATGTTTTTTTGTAGCTACGATGGCAGCCGGTGTGCAACGCAGGAAAACGAGGGTATCGTCCGCGTACTGCAGAACGGGAGAGGGGGCATCAGGGAGCACAGGATGGCGAATGTCTACAGCGAGGGGGTGACTGTGAAGCAGACGACGGAGAACATCAGCAACGATGATGAACAAGTAGGGGACAATGGATCACCCCCGCCGCAGGCCCCTTTGGCCCGTGATCCATCCGTCGGGGCTGCCGCTGAGGAGAACCGCTTGTTTTGCCAAGAGCAAGCAAATCCTCGAATCCGTGCACACCACTTGTCGAAAGCCACGACACTTCATGATTTGCATTAGGCTTGTCCAATCCACGCAGTCAAAGGCCTTATGGAAATCCAATTTCAGCACGATGGTAGGACAGTTTCTTTTGTAGCAGCAATTGAGCAAGTCAGCGACATCGACGACATTGTCAGCGATGCACCTCCCCCTGAACAAACCCGCATTGGTCGAACTGATGAGAGATGGGATGTGAGCCTGAAGCCTTTTCATGAGCACCCTTGATATGCTTTTGACAGTAGTGTTTTGCAAGGCAATCGGCCTGAAGTCCTGAGGACGCCTAGCACCTTCCTTTTTGGGTAGCAGCACTAAGTATGACATGTTCATCCTAGACAGCTCCAAACTACGGTTGTGGAAAGCCCTAAAGAAGGCATTGATATCCCGAGAGATGGTAGACCATGTCTGTTTGAAGAAAAGGGAGCTGAAGCCATCCGGGCCTGGGCTTGAGTTGGCTTTCATGTGTCTAAACGCTGCAAAGATTTCATCAGGCAAGAATTCATCTTCCAGTTCTGTGAGCGTAAGGGCTCCTTCAAGGTACAAAGCATGCAGATCGAAGGCCCATTCATTTGCAGTGGTAGTTCCCAACAGATCACTGCAAAACCCATGTAGGATTGCTGCTTTCTGCTCATGTCCGTGGACCTCACAGGAATCATGCTCAATAACTTGGATGTTATTCCGTCTACAACGTTGGTTTGCACAAGCATGGAAGAATTTTGTATTTTCATCACCTTGCACTGCTACTCTGATTTTTGCTCTTTGCTTCCAAAGTAAAAGCCTAGCATGAGTGGCATGACTGAGGACAATCGTGATCACTGTTCGCAAGTTCAACTCATAGACAGATAGGGTTCTATGCTCCTCAATGGAGTCCAATAAGTCAATCACCAGCCTGCAGTCTGCCTCCTGTTGTTTAAAGCTAGCCTGTTGCCTTCTCCAGGTTTTCAGAGCTCTCCTTGTTTCCTTTAACATAGCCACTATAGCTCCCCGTCAAAGTTATCATTACCCGTCCGACAATGCCAGTTGAATCGACCACCGCCGAAAGCCGGGCAAAGTGTCCAGTAATTCTCAAATCGGAAAAAGATTAGATTTGGGAATAGATGTGGCACAGTTGAGCAAGAGAGGAACATGGTCAGATGTACGTCCGGTGAGTGGGGTGAGATTAGCGTTTGGGAGGACACTGTCCCAGGCTAGGTTGATAAACGCATGGTCAAGACGCCCGTGGGGTGAGACTCTTTTTGTTGGACCAAGTGTAGGTGAGACTCTTTTGTTGGACCAAGTGTATTGTCTTCCTACCAGAGGGAGATCAATGAGGCAGAGCTCGTTGATGCAATCGTTAAAAGCCTTAGCCTCGGAGGAGTTGAAATTTTGGTTGTTCTTCTCATGTGGATATCTGATCATGTTGAAGTCCCCAAAGAGCAGCCATGGCGTGCCCGGTGGGGGGATCAAGGTTTGAAGCTCAAGAAGAAAAGAAGGGCGTAATTCTGGGGTGGATGGGGCATAAACGTTGGTAATAACAAAAGAGAGAGGGGAAGCGGTGGAGGTGAGGTGTGTGGTGATTGTGTGTGTGGTGGAGTAAGTGGTAGAGGAACTAAAGGAAGGGCTGTTCCAAGCAATAAGCACACCACCCGAGCTTCCATTTGAGGGATTATAGGAGAAGTTGTCCAGTCTACGGGGTAGGAACGAGTGGAGTTTAAGGATAGAGATGTGCTACAACACGGTTTCTTGAAGGAGGACGATATCAGGGGAAGCATTGATCAATTCAGAGAGAACATTGCCACATTTAACATTATCATTTAAACCACGCACATTCCAACTGCAAACTCTGATGCTTCTATTCATTGAAAGGATCGTGTACACCATACAAGAGACGGGGCATGACAGCAGCCGTCAACATTACAAGCTTGCAGTAGCGAACGCTGCAAGACCTAGGGGTTGGTGTACTCCGCAAGCATCTCCTGATGCATACTAGTGGCATCTCTCATACTAATGGTGAGGGTCCTAGAGCTACTACAAACTAAGACAAAACTGGAGCGCGGACGCTTCCTGGAGTTGTAGTAGCAGGCACCCTCGTTCTCTCTTGCTACTGCTCGACTCATTCAGTGGTGCTGGGTGGCAGCTCCGCCCCACCAACGATCCTAGCGATCTCCTCCTCACTAGCTCCACAAGCTGCAGCGATGTCAAGGAGGGACTCAGTGTCATAGGAAGAAAAATAAGGATCAGCAGTAAGATAAGAGTGAGAGAGTGCGTTACGGAGGCGTCAGGACGCACCAGAGAAATCGTAGAAAAATAAGGATCAGCAGTAAGATAAGAGTGAGAGAGTGCGTTACGGAGGCGTCAGGACGCACCAGAGAAATCGTACTTAGCCTGCTGGACCCTTGTTGCCTTGTCCTCTGGGAGCTCGAAGCCAGGCTCCTCCTTCTCCATGAGGCGCAGGCTGCTACGCAGGGCACGCCGCACTGTCCTTGGCCCTCTTGCTCCTGGCGCGCCGCTTCTGCGCGCGCGCTCTCGTGCTCCGGCTCAGTGTGCTCACCCAAGCTGAGCGCGGCAAGCTGTCCAGCGGCCTCCAGGTCCACCACAGCCCCTGCATCCAAAGGCACATGCACAGGGACGCCCAGCAGCACCTCGCCTTCCTCCATCGCGGCCTCCTCCACAGCAGCCCCCTCCAGGATCTCCAGCTCCTCTCGTGCAGGCACCCCACCGACGCCATACCAGGGCAGCGCCAGGACTGCACGCGCGGGGTACGGCGTGGCCACCCTTGTGTGCACCGGGCGCAGTGGTGGAGTGGGAACAGAGTTCTCCCACTCCATAACTGTGGCCACCAGGTTCTCAGGTGCAGGCGGCAGCTGTGTTGGCGGGTTGCCGACCGGTTGGTAGTAGGGCGCGCCATGCACCGCTGGATCATCGTTGAAGTTGTACTCGCTCCAGTCCGGCTCGGGCCCATTGTCAGTCCACGTGCGGACGGCGTAGACCGTGGAGATATAGGCAGACCCGTTGTGGTTGCGCACAAGCAGCTGGTCCGGCAGCTCCAGGTGGTGGTCCAGCCGGACAACCGCGCGCATGGACGTGAAGTCGTACCCCTCCAGGCAGCAGACGTTCCCCAGCACACTCAGCGCCTCCCTTGCCAGCGCCTCCCTCCAGTGTTCCAGCGGAAGTCCACCGCCGCGATCTCCGCGTAGAGGCGGTAGAAGGCGTAGAAGCGGTTGTCCGCCTCCTCGTGGTGCTCCACCGTGATCCGGTTGCCGTCGTGAGCAATGGGGCTCAGGGCAACGATCTCCTCCCCTCTCCTCCGGGGTGTTGAAGACCATCAGGCCCGCTTCCCGGGCAGACGCAGCGAGCGTGAACGCCGGCACACCAGCAGCACGCTCCATGGCCTGGCGGATGAAGAGGTTGGGGCAGTGGACGGTGTGCTCGAGGTAGACATAGGCGAAGCACCTGGCCTGTTCGTAGTCGCCAATGCCGACGTGGGCCTCGGCCATGGAACGCCGGATGGGAGCACCCCCTACAGGACTGGGTGGAGGAGCCAGGGGCGAGGATGGGGCAGTGGAGTAGTCGGACATGGCTACGTTGGCTTTGGTGGCTGTTGATCGGAGTGAGCGATGTTTGCAGCTTGAGCTCTTGTGACTCTAGAACGTAAGCACCGAGTGCATTTTATAGGGTCGCGACACTGAGAGATAAGGTGATCGGAGGATAAACACCGGTAGCAGATTTTCACCATTTTGTTTCCTTTGCTCCTAAGGAACTAGTCAGTGGGGTGGGAGATTGTTTGAGGTTTTGCATGCATGGCTCCAGATGTCAACGTTGAAGAGCCATTGCAGGCAGACAGGATACGTGTCTGTTGCAACCCGTTCTTCATATTGAGGTGTCCACCCCCACGATCACCAGCCATGGTAACAATCGGTGAGTAAGCACCCTTGTCTCCATCAGTCGTCAGGTTTATAGGCTTCCGAGTAGCCTTAGGGTGCAGCAGAGCCACTTGAAGGTAGGAGAGAGGAGTGATAGCTGAGTGCTGCTGAGGTTCAGAAATGTCAGGTTTGACTATCTTAACCTCGCACCCGTCGTCGGATAATCCCTGTGAGAGGCCGGCTGGCAGGGCTGAGAGAATGGAGTCCAACTGTGCGCTGACAGAGAGATGAGTGGGCTCGTGGGTGGGCCTTGGCTGGGCCAAAGACCCGGAGAGAATTCGAAATTTGAATTTGAATCCCAATGGTCCACCGCCGGCCGAGGCGATGACGTCACGGGCAGCCGAACAGAGGTTGGGGTGGAAATGGAAGATGAAACCGTCGATGGCGAAAACTCCAATCCGAAGCAGACGGAACTTGACAATGTCATTGGCCACAGAGGTACGAAAGGTGAAGGGCAGAAGAGGGTCAACAGAGAAAGTTTCAGGGGCGGAACAGAAGTGGAAATCTAAAGCTCTGGCCAGAAGATCGTGGTCAGCAACGTTAGGACGATTAGTTTGAGCAATCCAGAGAGGGACGGGGAGAGAGGCGGCCAGGGGCCTAACAATCGGGCAGTGAAAGTCTTCCAAGAACTGACTCTGAAATTGTGTACCAGGGTATTGCGAGAAGTCGATGCAGAAGCGGCTCGATGAAGCTGCTGACTTGCGACGTGCCCTCTACTTTGTCCGTGCGGCCGGAGTCGATCGAGCACGGCTTGGTCGCCACAGCTGGGAGCACGCCTCTCCCTGGCCGTTGAAGCAACAGCCCCAGTCAGGCAATCCATCGAGCACCGAGTTGCGCCCCGTCTTCTTTCACCCTCCAAAACCAGGTCTGGTCCGAGCGTGGTGCCGTAGCCGCCGCCCCGCCCGGCGTGGCGGAGGTGGATCCAGGTGGCGCCAAGCGTTGTGGGATCCGGAGGTGGAGGCGGAGCAGTCGGAAAAGGTGGGGAGTGGCTCGCCGGCATCAGGAGCTGAGGTGGCAGGGTGCGAAGCAGAGAGGCTGGGGTGCAGGGGAAGTGAGAAGCTGCCGGAGAGGCTTGCTGGTGGCTGCAGATCCGGGCGCCAAGGCGGTCGCGCGAGACCTGGGTGGCTGGTGGCGGTGAGGGCGACGGCGGAGGTCGCCGGAGCCATGGGTGGGGTGGTGGGGGGCTGCGGGGGTACGGCGGGGGTGGGGTGGGCAGGGTGGGGAGCCATCCGGCCACACAGCTCCGGTACAACATTCAATTATGATTTGGGCTACTTTTATGTACTCTTGTCTAATTGAGTGTGTAAAGGAATTAAGCATTAGGATCATTACTTGCAATCAGTGCTGAAATGGAATGAAGCTTCGACCTAGTCTCATCGTCATCCTTGTCAGCGTCAACACGAGGCTCTCCATCTGACAGAATAGTTAGATGCAGTGAAGGAGTCTGGGGCACGAGCAGTTGAACGGCCACTTGTAGGACGCCATCGACACAGATCACCAGCATTCTCTACCACAGGATGCCTAGAGCACGCCTCACCAATAGTCATGTCACTTGAGGGACAAGCTGTAGACGACCGATCAAATTTCCAGATACCTCCCAAGCTAACGCCAATACCACATTTGGGAGTCCATGTTATAGCTATGGATCTCAGGTGTATTCCGGATTGTTGGGTGCAGGCTACCAAGAACTTCAGTGCTGTAGGGAACCAACGACTAGCCTGATATATATAGTCAATAGCCATGTGTTAATCTCAAATGTCTCCAATTTGTTTTAGTATCCCATTCTTCTAGCATTTATCAATGGCTGAACCTCTCAGACATCACGCCTTCTGCATCTCCACAAATGTGAGGACCACATTCACTTATGCCTTGAGCTACCTTTATGTACTCCTATTAAGTTGGAGTGTGTAAAGGGATGGCTTCCCCAACTCTTGCAACCTAAGGGCTGTCAGCCGGAACCTCTCGGGCGGCTGGATCGAACTCCGGCGTGCTCTCCCTCTCTGTTTCTTACAGAAAACTCACGCAAAGAGTGGACACAGGTGTTTTGGTGCTTTGGCAACTGCCTCAGCGTTTTCTGTATCGAGTGCTCCTATCTTTACACATCGAGCAACTAAGAGTAAGCTGCAAGAAAGAAAACAAATGGCTGAGCTAGTGTCGCCAACTGACCATGACCGCCATGATCTTCGGCCCGTGCGCCATATCCTGCATGCGATTGTGCCACGCAAGTCTCGCCACGATCGTGCATAGTGGAGCGTCGTGGCGCCTATAAAGGACGCGCTCGGGAGGATCTGAGGAATCCAGGACGATCCCAACAGCAGAACAAAATGTAAAGACTGAACCGAACATAAACTGAACTCAGGATTACAGACTCGATAACAAGGGCTCTCTGCCCAAAAAAAAATTGGCAAGCCAAACTCCCTCGGTGATTCTGTTTTCCTCTGCCACCAAAAAAAAACAGAGTGCAATTGAGGAGGACAATGTGCACGATCTGAAATTGTTCACAGAAATTGATTTTATATGGCTGTTTTCAACCATTAGGAGAGTACGCACAATAAGAGAGAGAGCTGTAATTTTAAAGCAAAGCAAACGAACCTGCTTAGGAGACTATGCACAATAAGAGAGAGAGCTGTATTTTTTTTTTCTAACCACTAGTTTTGAGTGTAGCAGTCCTATATGCTAAGTACATGCGCGTGGACAACATATATTAAATCTGCGACAGGTGCCCATGACTCTGTTTCGTGGGGCACCTCAACAACACCATCAACTACATGTTGCAAAAACCTGGAGAAATCAATGTAGTCCGCTGCAATAAACAATCCCCCCATGATTTCCAATCTTCCACAGCAACATTCTACCAGGTGCCTCAGCCCAGAAACACAACCTCAATCTTGTGAGCCACCAGCTCCATTCCTAGACGTGGAGATCCTCACTGTTCTGCTCTCCCAGCTTCAGAAACTTGACATGCTAATCGTGGTAAGAAGCATAATGAGAAGAACAGGTCAACTACCACCCACGGTCATGTCATGCGAGGAACAAGTTGTTCCTAACCATACAAAATTTCCTGATACCTCCTATGGCCACTAGTCGATCAAGGGCTGTAAGAGTTTTGCTGGATGAAGATAACAATTGGCTGTCCATTGTATGTTACCGGTAAGGGTTATCCAGATTGTTTAGTGCATCATGCTACCAAGAACTTCAGTGTAGAAAGGAACCAATTAGCCTCATATATATAGGCATGCGCCTCTTGGAGTTCACGAGCTTTGCAACTCTTGGAGTTCACGTCCTCCGCAACTCAATAAATGTGAGTACAACATCCACTTATATTTCGAGCTACTTTTTTTGTATTCTGGGTCTACTGGAGTTGTGTCTGAAGGCAGTAAATTTTAGGATCGGATGCCTAATCTAAAACTAGTACAGTATCAATTAGCATCAGTTGTTGAAGTTGAAAACTAATATCGCAGATAAGCATCTTTCTTTTCGCATTTTGTCCGATTGTTAAGAGAAAAGTTATGTCTGCTTCAAAGTTGTATTTTTCATTGCCATCGTATATGCGCCAAACTCCTCAGCACGCGTGAGCCTCCTGTTTTTGCATTCATAGAGTTGAAAACACATTTTCTTGTGAAACAACTAAACATCATATATGACAAATTGCTAAAATAAATTATACACTAGGCTGAGGAACAACTTAATCGGGAGAAAAGTGTCATTCTTTCTCTCATGCTCATAATCAAGCATGGCACCAACAATCAGTCCAATGAAAACTTTAAGTGAGAGAACATCAACAGTCGAGATTGCGGCACGGCTGACAAAAGCAATGTTAATCAGCAAGCAAACATAAAGAGAAACATTGGAAATATTAGGAAAGGTGCATAGCACGAGGACATAGGAAAGTATTCGATTTTTTTTTTTTTTTTGAGATGCATGACCCATGATTACTCACATAATCACATCTGAAACTTAGATGACTTATCATGAGTTTTAGAAAAGTTGGTTACTCATCACATTTTTATGATTACACACAGAAGCTTTCAGCATAATGCTTACAAAAATCTATTTGGGAAGAGGAATACATGTTCCACTTAATATTTTCTAAGTATTATGGTACCATGTTTACAGAAAGATTCCTGTGACTTTATTCCTTACAATACAACGCCTGCAGATTATTAGTATAAATAAAGTGGCCATACAATATTGTAGCTAAATACACACACATAGGCTATAAAAAAATGTACAAATACATGGTCTTTCCTTATATACCGACATAACTTGGTCTCGTCAATTATTTTCCAAACTTATCTTGGTTCAGGATCTGTTATTGATAGCTCATTCGGTGACATTACTGTCGATCTTTGTGTAGAGTCATTGATAAACCCTGGGTATTGGTGGGAGTATGTCCCTGGTCCAATGAAGCCACTCATTTCTACATAGAATGCTGGCCTGGCTGGAGCTTGGGAGGGGACCGTGTTGCTGTCGAGCATGATGCTGATTGCCGATATAGTTGGCCTGTCAAGTGGGTCTTCCTGGACACATGACAGTCCAATATGGATGCACCTCAGTATCTCGTCCTCGGAGGAAGCATTACTCAAATAAGGGTCAATTATCTCCATGATTGATTTCATTGTCCAGTGTTCCCACACCTGCATCATTGTAAAATTCCTAAATAAATAATGAATGTTCTTTTTGGGGAGGAGGACCCTGAGTTTATTAACTACGTACTCAAGCAAGCGCAAACAACTGTTCAAACTGGTATCATGAGATTCTTTTTAGATTTGTCTTTTCCTTAATATATGTAATTTCTACAATTCACACCAAAACTTTGAAAGCTGCATGTTGAAGTTATTTAAAAATCTCAAAGATAGTATATCAAAAATCTATTATATGAGTGTGAGTATCCTTCATAGGTTTATATAGTGCATATACTCACAAGGCTTGGTAGGTCAACAGCTTTGTCAGAATTGTACGAGTCACTGTTTCTCCTTCCCGTGATGATCTCCAAAATCAACACGCCAAAAGCTATATATGTCTGACTTTATAGAGTACTGGCCACGTAGAGCATATTCTGGTGCCATGTATCCACTGAAATTAAGGTAATAAACAAACAAATTTATATCGTTATAATTTTTAATGCAAGATCTCAATAATAAATAGTTACAACACTTTCCACGCAAAAAAGGACAGAGTAATATATTGACAGTTCTTACTATGTCCCAACAACTCGTTTGGTGGTCTCTTGTGACTGATCCCCTTCAAAAGCCTTGCCAAGCCAAAGTCAGAAATCTTAGGGTTCATATCTGCATCCAATAGAACATTGCTTGCTTTCAGATCTCGGTGCACTATCTTCAACTGAGAATCTTCATGCAGATATTGCAACCCTCTGGCAATTCCATTTATTATGGTAAACCTTGTGCCCCATCCTAGCCCTTTCCGCCTCTCTGAATCTGTGGCACCAATGATCACAAACAGATTTCAGAATCATGACAATTTAGGCATCATGTTCTTATTATTTAAATAAGTACCACTGCTGAGATTTTATTTTTGGTTGCAATAACATTTCACAGATCTATTTTAGGCATTATCAAATTACAAGTCTTTCACAAATCTATTTAATAAATGTAGAACTTTTTTATGCCCATAAAGTTAATGTCATTAGATTGATAACAGAAAATGATATGCTTAGGATGATAAATTTGAATCTCATAACATACTGAAGTATTAGAGTAATCATTATTGAAATCGTGTCCTTATGAAACAAGTATGCCTTGTAAAAGGATGGGAGGGAAAAATAAGAATGTCTCAAACCAGGGAACACCACATGTCCACTATAAAATTCAATCATGAACATTGGTTTGAGGGTTGCAGTAATTCAAGGGAAGGCCAGGGAAATATAACCAAGATATATAGTTTGTGTAGTATATACCGAAAAAGAAATAGTTAAGTCGTTGAGTAATTCATAGACCAGAAGTTTGTGTAGTATATACCGAAAAGAAAGGTGTCCAGACTTCTGTTTGGTAAGTATTCATAGACCAGAAGTTTCTCGTCCTCTTGCAAGCAAACACCTACAAGCCTCACAAGATTTTTGTGTTGCAGCTTGGCAATTAGCGCTAGCTCATTCTTCAGTTCTCCAATTCCCTGACGAGAACTGTGGGACAGCCTTTTCACGGCTATTTCTTGACTACTTGGAAGGGTTCCCTGTGCAGGTTAATTAACAGGTTCATAAATAACTTATAGAAATTAATTAATATTGATAGTTAAGTCGTTGAGTAATTTAAACTGACAAGATATACAGATACGTTATATATCACAATAATGTGCCTACCTTGTAAACTGATCCAAATCCTCCTTCACCAAGCTTATTATTGTCAGCAAAGTCATTAGTGGCCAACCGTAGTGTTGGCAGGTCTATAAGAAGTGATTCAATACTTTCCATGTTCTCCATGTGAGATCCAACTGTTACACAAACCCAAGATGAACACTTCATCAGTAAATTTTGGAAATATAAATATCTAAGGTACTTAGTTAGACAATAACAATTTTGTTTCATTTTGTGTAACAGAACACTATGTCAGATTCACTAATTACAGATGTGGCTTAACCAAAGCATGTCTGTAGTGTTTTGAGTCAATACAGACATGCTTTGGTTATTAAAAATCGCCTGTTTGTAACAAACACATTTGTATTCACAAAACATAAATGGTTGGTCAAAACTGCATCTGTAACAAACAGATCCAACATGTAGAACATTAAAGAGAAGTCACAACTGAGACTCTGGAAGATAAGGAAATTCTGTCAAGGATCAATTCTAGTAGAACC
Source organism: Hyparrhenia diplandra (assembly GCA_015847255.1). Lineage (NCBI taxonomy): Eukaryota > Viridiplantae > Streptophyta > Magnoliopsida > Poales > Poaceae > Hyparrhenia > Hyparrhenia diplandra. Next base: position 720,459 of record JADLZK010007594.1, on the reverse strand, counting down.
AGGCTGTGCGATGACTGCAGAACAAAAAGGCCAATAAACCAGAGTTGCTCTGCTGCAGCTTCTTGCAGAATGAAGAGTAGTCCAGGCGAACAGTCGTTCATAAATTTATTTATTTAGCTAGACGGGACACTCATTCAACTGTGTGGCTAATTCATTGAATCTAGCCGATTCATTGAATCTGGTTGCTGACAAAGCAAAAATCATTAAGAATTTCGGGATTTTTTCAATTAGTATTCCTAATATCAGATATTTGGAGGGAACTTACACGAAAGTGACCTTTTACTTTTTGTTTTCCCTCCTCAAGCAACAAAAACATATCGCCATGCTTGCAGCGATAACCACAACCGAAGGTATTACAATTGCAACAATCATGCCAGTATGATTACTCTTATCGCCTGCAAATACGTACAACTCCATTATATTACAATGGAACAATTTTTTTTACATTTGTACCAAAATATAAAGAATCTAATAAAAGTTGAAGCATCTACTTGTGCAATTTTTAGCTTAGTAAAACAAATTACTGCCATCCATAGCCTATATATGATAGTAATAATAAATATATGTTGCTATGTTATTCTTGTAAACTAATATAAATTACTTCGTCACATATATCTCAGTGTAGATGAAGCATTAGACACCTTATTATCATAAAAGATTAATTCTTCAGTTCAAAACTTTGTTCTTTTCATTATAACCCTCAAAAGAGGTAAAAAATGGATAAATCCTTCAATCTTCTAACGAAAATAAAATAAAATTTGGTGCTCTTTTCGGTGGACTTTAATCATCAATGATACTGTTAGCAATTGCATATACTATGATTCTAATATTTTCCCACTATATAAAAAAAGGAGTGCCCATAAAAAATCAGTGTGAACTTACCCTTTAACCTTGAACTAAATTAACCACTAAGAAAAAGAAATACTGAAGTCACCCTGCAGTAATCTTAATTACTTGAATATACACCATATCATCAAGAAAAAAAATAAATAAGCTCATAAGTCTGGGTCACCGTTGTTGATAGAAACAACCAACGGTGACATCTCAATCTATTTATAAAAACAACCACGTAGCCCGACCCTATGTCATTATTATAAAAAAAGTTAATTACTTATATTTATTCTTTAAAATTACAAACTTGTGTGATTGTGGATATAGAGAAACGAAGTAATGTCCAGCAAAAATAGCCCCCAATTAGATCTATGCTGACCTATGCTGACCAGTATGAAAAATCTAACTTACCTAATACCAAAGTAATTAATGTCCAACAAAAGTATTTATTCTTTATAAATTTAATTCTAAATTACCTATGCTGAGCTGTATGAAAATTATGCCACTACCAGGGCATGTAGCTCACTGGTTTTCAGTGGATATAGATGTACAAAAGGGACAACATCAAGCACAAAATAAAATTTCGCTGATTGATTACTTAAAGTTTAATACCACACCTCCCCTGTCTTCCATATATCCTGACCACACCATGCGCAAACCTTTCATATAAATATGTCATACAAGTTTTAGGTGCAGTCAAAAACAATTTTTAGAGTTGTTTTTACAGCCACCTTTCATATAATATATGTCATACACAACTACAGAAACCATATAATTTTTATTAATTATGGCTGCCTAGTGACACTGAGCTATCAGTCTCTTTTGTTAGGTAGGAAACAGGAGTTGCCAAGCCCCTACAGGAGATACTGCAATTATTTGAATAAACCCAGAGAAACACACCAGCTTCGTGCCTGGTGGTGGTGGCACCGACAGTGGAAGCTGCAGCCCGATGGAACCGTTGAAGAAACGGTACACCTCATACCGTCACGATGCACCGCAGCCCTGCAATCCTGGCACCCTTGGTGTTGGGGATGAACTGTTCTGGCATCTCAGCAATTGCCGCGTCAAGGCAACCGCGGCACTGCCCGGGCGTCAGGTCTGGATTACAAGACGTCAGGCCATAGATAAACGGGTAGACAGCATCGAAAGCAATGGACCCGGTGAGGGACTTATTGGAAGAGTTATCCATAGTGGTGCCAATGTAGGCGGCCATGCTACTGAGAAGCTTCGTGGGCGGTCGCATTGAACTGGGTGACGCCGGAGGTGACGTTTTGGCCGTTGTAGAGGAACACCGCCTGGTTGTCCGAGTTGGTCGTGGAGGCGAGGAAGTCCTGGTCGGAGAAGCCGAGGAGGCACGTGTCATAGAAGATGGCCACGCGCTTGTTGTTGGGGCACATCTTCTGTGCCTGCGAAGCAGGCCACGATGCGCCGTGGCGGCGGTGGCGCTTTGGTCGCCGCGGCATTGCCCGAGGGCGTACACCTTGTTCGGTGCCGTCCCGGTTGTGGCAGTAGCGAAGAGAGTGGCCGATGAGGAGACGTTGCCTGGCAGGGCTGCGGCGACCAGGCGGAGGTTGCCGCCATAGGCGCTGTTAGCCGTGTAGTTCCCGGTGCTGCTGTTGCAGGCCGGCCATGGTATAGCCTCTGCGAGCGGTAGTGTGAGGGCGATCAGCAGGCCAGCAACCGTGTAGCCCACGGGAAGGCTGATAGATGGTTTCATGTGAATTGTTGGTTAGTGTGGGTGGCCTCAAGCCCTCAACTGACGAGCGAGAAGAGAGTAGTGCAGCAGGAGTGCACCTCACTAAGCCTGCTATGAAGGAATGGACGAGAGGATGAGGCTGTGGACTTCGGGCGGTGAGGAAGGCATGTAGGGAGCTCGGAATGCAGGGCCTCCATTGACCTGACTTCTTCATCGGCCCTAAGTCTTCCTGCTTCGTTTTCGACGGAGACTGCCGTGCGATATAATGTGAAGTCGACAGTGCTAAATGCCGTGCAGGATAGGGGATCACCCAGAGTCAGGCATATGCACATCTACGATCCTTACAGTCGGCCCCATGAAATGAAAGGACTAAAGACTTGAGCGGCCCAGTCAATATAACGAGACGTTTCTATGGTGTGCATACAGTCGCACGTCATGGACTGATGGGCAACGACGTGCAGTACCTACAGGGGCTATAACTGGTCAGGTCTTTCTATATACCTTTCAAAACAAACATTTAATTTTTGATTGAGATGGCTGAACTAGAATCCCTTGTAGACTGGACAGGTAGTTATCAGGGTGACTGGTTGTGCAGTAACATCCACGACGGATTCAAACGACTGTCTGTGTAAGTAAACTTTTTCAAAACGGCCATATGAAAATTATCTTCCTTATTGAAAAAAAAAAAAATGAGTGCAGGTGCTCTTGTTAAGCTTCCGCCATGATGTACAAACTACAAAGACTGCTGCCACCTCTAGAATCCCATTTTCAAAAGTACCCTGACCAGCATAAATAAGAAAATTGTTTTCAGAAATGGTCATTTATTTTAAACAATCGCCTCGGTAAATTTCGATGTCAACATAAGTGATAATGTTTATCAATCCAGTGTTAGATGCAGTTTCCTTATATTAATTCACCACCTCACGAAAACTTTTTATATGAAAATTAATGAAGACATGTTTATGATAAAATTGTCGAAGTATGCAAAACTCAAACATTGTAGCTGAAAACATTTTGTTGAGAACATTTAGTTCCCTAAATATTGAGATGTTCCTACAGGTTTTCAAAACGATAGCTTAGATGTAGCAACTTTTTCATTTACAATGGTTTAAACAGTTCTAAGCATGCAAAAGATATTTCTGTGCGAGTATTCAGGTCACGTTGATGACGCCAACGAACAACGACAGGAGCGTTCCAGATGGTTTTGTAGCAGCGACTGTAGCGGTATATGTACACCACCCCTAAAAATCGGTTTGTACGGGTAGCTGAAAAACGAGCCGCCTCTACAAAACCGTTTTTCAGAAGTCAAAAGTTGCCTGAAAATGCGCGCTTCATGGCCACCAGGGATGAAACCTAAGACCCCCTGCCTCATATGCTACTCCTCTAGCCACTCCACCCACAATCACTTGTGTCAGTACCAGATATTCTTTCTTCCCATGTTATACTCAGATGTATTTAAAATCATTGTTTCAAACTCTAATCAAATTCAAATGGAAATGTCGCCGACTGCGAGATTGAATAACTTTTTGGTATCTAAAACATTGGTCTGATCGTTTAGCAATCCAAGGTCGTTTGAAAAAATAAAATTTAAATGTAGTAAATCTACAAAGTTGTATAACCTTTCGAGATTTACAAATTTCGTTTATGTTGTTTCTTCGCCCAAGGCCGTTTGAAAAATCAAGTTTCAAATTTAGAAAATTCAAAAGCAGTTTTCGTTAGCTAGGTGATCTCAAATGAAAATGTTGTCAACTACAAATTAAAGTTGTATAACTTTTTCATGTCTACATCTTTTATGCTCTTATTTCTCCATCCAGGGTTGTTTGGAAAACTCAAATTTCAAATGTCAAAAATTCAAACATACTTTTCCTTGACAAGAAAATTACAAACGAAAAAGTTGTAAACTAAATAGTTGTATAACTTTAAGAGATGTACAACCTTTATTTTCGTTGTTTCTCCATGCACGGATGTTTGAAAATTTTGAATTTCTATACGTAATTATGTTCGTCGTAGGGGCGGCTGTAGATTCAGCCACTCCTACAACTAGCGCCATTTCTAGGAGCGGAAAAAAATGCCAACATCCCAACCAAAAGGATGTTATTGGAAACCATTTATAGGAGCGGCTTTAAATTGATCTGCCTGAAAAAATAGATGTTGCTACAAAGGTTTTTTTTAGTAGCGGTTTTGAATTGCTTTTCCAAATATATATATAACTGAGGTTCTTGGTCGAATCTATTTATTTCCACTTCATTGTCAGTGATATGATTTGTCGATGGAATACTCCATCTCCATCTTTGGGTGCTGTCCCTGCAAACTACATGAACTATGTGCGTAGGGTCGGAATGCTTTTACCTGACTATAGAGGGTGGTACGTGGTAGCGCTGGTCACATCGTTGGCAGAGCGGATGTTGATGTTTGGCAAGATTTGTGGCGGCATTGGCACCATAAGCGTGGTGGTGGCTTAGATGTCCCAGGATATTTAGCTGTCTGCGGCATTAATGCGTACTTTGAACAAGCATCGTTCGGCAGGGTGGTAATGAGAGAGATGGACAGATTGGCAAGATAGATTTCTAGAGTTAATCTATCTCAGCCAATCATACGCATAGATAGTTTGACCCTACAATACAGGGCTCTGTAAGTATTTATTTGTACGGCATTGGGGATTGCACTAGAAACCTGACTCGATCAATGATCCACTTGTCCCTGTTATAAACGCGACGGGAATAAACGATGAATTAAAGAAGATCGAACCACAAAGAGACACAAGATTTAACGTGGAAAACCCTCCCAATGCGGGAGAGTAAAAAACCACGGGCGCCAGCCAGCAAACACTCCTCACTATTATCAAGAGTCTGGTTACAACGCCGTTGCGGCGGCTTACAAGTGAATGAGACGATGTGCAGGTGGAAACCCTAGACAGGGTATATGTACCGGCCCAAGCCGCCGGCGATAGGCCTCCGCTTCGCTACGGCAGAAGCCCGGCCTCCCTTATTGGCCTGAATTTGGAACATACTCAACAAACTCCACCTTGAGACAAATTCTCCTTGTAGCAACAATCAACACCTTCATCCTGAATAAAACAAAGGAAAAATACTTCTGGCGCCACATAGCCTCTTGGGATAATCAATTAAACCAACTAAGTTTGAGCACAGCTCAAACTTAGCAACAGAAACGAACTTTGTCATCATATCAGCCAGGATTATCATGAGTACCGATCTTGCGGACCTTTAACTTACCATCTTCGATCACATCACGAATAAAATGATACTTGATATCAATGTGCTTAGTCCTCTCATGGAACATCTGATCTTTGGTAAGATAAATGGCACTCGACCGTCCACGTAACAAATTAATGCAAGAATCAACTCCACACAGCTCAACGTACAAACCTTTCAGCCAAAGTAATTCCTTGCACGCATCAGCAATAGCCATGTACTCTGCCTCAGTAGTAGACAATGCAGCCACAGACTATAAACTAGCTCTCCAACTCACAACATAACCGCCAACAAAGAACACATAACCAGTAAGAGATCTCCTCTTGTCCAGATCAAGCAACATAATCAGAATCCACATAGCCCTAAGACCCTTATCGGTTCGCCAAATCGCAACCAAGCATCCGCTATGACTCGAGGTACCTGAAAAATCCACCGAACTGCCCTCCAATGTTCTTTACCAGGATTAGACATATATCTACTAACCAAACTCACAGCATATGACAAATCTGGACGAGAGCAAACCATGGCATACATCAAGGACCCAACAGCATTAGCATACGGAACTCTGGACATGTACTGAACAGCTGATAATTTAAAGTGAGGTGAAATAGGAGTGCTAACAGACTTAGCATGATGCATGTTGAAACGCTGAAGAACTTTCTTAATATAATTCTGCTGACTAAGAAATAGCAAACCAAATTTTCTGTCTCTAGTAATTTCCATGCCTAGAATTTTCTTAGCAAAGACCAAGATCTTTCATGTCAAATTCACTACTCAACAATTTCTTCACACTACTACAAAATTGATTAACCGTGACACTTGCAATACATTTTCCGTTGCGGTTATTAGAAAAACCGCCACCATTAATCGGAGCCGGATTAGCCCCCTTGTGACGCAAAAAACCGCAACGGTTAATGGGGATTAACCGTTGCGGTTTTTGTTAAACAACCGCAACGGTTAATGGGGATTAACTGCTGCGGTTATTGTTAAAAAAAACCACAACGGTTAAGTCTCTGGCTATAAATAGGCCAAAGAGCCCTCTTCTTCCCCTGTCTCTCCTCCATTTTTAGGGTTTTGAGCTCCAAAACCCTAAAAAATGCCATTTTGGGGGGGGAGGTTTTGCCCTTGGATTTGTTGAAGTTTGGCACCACAAGAGGGGTAATTTTACTCTCTCCCCCAATTATGCCTAATCTCTCCCTCTTGGCATGACTTGAGATCTAGATTCAAAATTAGAAGAGAAGGAGCAACATTTAGGTGCTATTAGCTTCTAATTTTTGTGATTCTTATTCTACTACCTTAATCTCTCCCTCTTGGCATGGCCTGTGTTAATTTAGTAGAAATATACTCCCATATCTCTCTTTTTTTTGGTGTTTTTCACTTCTTTACACTCTCCCTTGTCTTCCAATGGCCATGACTTAATTAATTAATAATTAAGGTGCTCATTTAGTTGAAATCTACTCTTATACCCTTTTGGTGATGACTTAAGTTACTTTTCTCTCTCTTTTGTTCTCTGGTTTTCATGTCAGGCCCGTCGTCATGGACAGGGATTGGATGTACGAGTCGAGGTTTACAATTTCTTTCTTTGAAGATGTGAAAAAAAAAAGTTTATGCCCATTGCGCGAAGCATCGAATAAGTCGTGGTCGAAAAAAAATGGTCTCGCCTGCCATCACCGCAAAGAACATGTTCTTACTTGAGGATGATGATGTGATGTCGCACTTGGTACGGTATGGTTTCATCGTGGAGCCGAGGTACACCTTGTGGAAGTATCATGGCGAAAGAGAACCGAAAGCGCCGGTTTATCGACGGCAAATGTGGATGACGGGACGACAACAACCCTCATCATCGCCCGAGCAAAGAACCCCGTAGGCGTTGACGATGACATTGACAATCGTGATTACATCACGGTAAATGATCCGCTTGATAACTTGCCGAAGATGATGGAGGTGAAGATGGTGAGCGCACGGTAGTCGATGAGATGTCGCCCGAGGATGCCGAGCTTTTTGAGGATATTGCTAACCTTAAAGATGACGACGACCTTCGCTTTGGCAATCCAAGGTGGCCGGAGAATTTCGCATGCATGAAGAAGCGGTGGCAATTGATCCCCTCTACAACGATGACAAAGAAATGTCCGAATCATTGCACGGTGCTACGTTTTAACCTAACGATGTTGATGCCGAAAGGCTCGCCCGCACGGTCGGACACCGGCCTTCGATGACCTATTACGAGTCCTTGGTGACACTATTTTACCGAGGGGGAATAAGGTGCCCGCCAATACCTATCGGGCAAAGAAGATGATTCGTCCTGTGGCGATGAAGGTTACAAAGTTCCATGCACGCCCTAACCACTGTATTCTATACCGAGGTCAATGTGCGGACTTGCAAAGTCATTCATGGCTAGCGGCGCGAGTCATTACAAGAGGAATGCTGGTTGTCGCACCGATGAGGAGCCAAATTCGAAGAAGCAGAAGACGGGAAAGAAGAAGCGGATGACGGCTCCCGAGGGCGAGGAAGAAGAGGGTTACCTACGAGAGGAAGACCCCCCGCCCTAGCGGTGTGGTACCTACCCGTGCTCGACGCCCACGTGCAATTTTCGAACCCGAGAGGATGCAAAGCTGATGTCCCGGCATGCATCAGCGGAACGCACGAAGGGCGATGGCAAGCTGCGACACCCCTCAGATGGCAAAACGTGGAAGCGTGTCAATGATATGTTCCCGGAGTTTGGGGACGAGCCCAGGAACGTTAGGTTTGCGTTGAGTACTGATGGGATGAATCCGCTCGAGACCTCGGCGGCTTCGCCAAAGACGTGGCCGGTCACCCTCACCATATACAACATACCTCCCTATGAATGTCTAAAGCGCAAATATCTTCTACTCACCATGCTTATTTCCGGACCTAAGCAGCCAGGAAACAATATAGATGTGCTTATTGAGCCGATGATTGAGGAAATGGCAAAACTATGGAAAGGGGTCAAGATTATCGATGCGTTCCTAAGGACAAGTTCACTCTAAAGGCCATGATAATTGTCACCATCGATTACCCCCGCTTTTTCATTGTCGGGCGAGATCAAAGGGAAGATAGGTTGCCCGGTTTTGCATTGAGGAATCTTGCTCCATTTACCTTAGTGGATCCAAAAAGACAGTGTACATGAAGCATATCGACGATTCCTCTGCAAAAAGCATAGGTACCGGAAAGAAATGTTTAAAGAATACTTTAATGGCGAGGTAGAGCCTCAAACGGAGGAGGTGGAAAGGATAAGCTACGGGCCGAAGGTGTTTGAAATGGTGAAGGACATAAACAATGAGTTTGGAAAGGGTAAGAAGAAAGCCGTTGTGCCAAAGCCAAAGAAGAAGCGGAAGCGTGACAAGACGGTAGAGGAAGAAAACGAAGGAGAACCAGCTGAGCCCGAACCAACACCGCCCGAACCGACACCGCCCAAAGTCATTGTCCCATTCAAGAAGCAGTCAATTTTCTTTAAGTACCTGCCATACTGGAAGGTGCTCCATACACCCCATGCCATCGATGGCATGCATCTAAAGAAAAATGTCTTTGAGAGCTTAATCAGGATTTTTCTAGACATCAAGAATAAGACGAAGGACGGTCTCAAGTCACGTCAGGATCTTAAAGACATGGGCATCAGGCCCGAACTTCACCTGACACCGGCGGCTGGTGGAAAAGTCGACCTTCCGGCCGCGAGCTACAACCTCACGTTGGATGAGAAGAGGGCTTTTTGCAAATGGGGCTTAGGGATGTCAAAGTGCCGACCGGTTTCTGTTCCAACATCAAGAGCATTGTATCGATGAAAGACCTCACACTGTCAAACTTCAAGGCCCATGACTGCCATGTCATGCTGACGGTGTTCCTTCCAATTGTGATCAGGTGCATCAGGCCAGAGTTCGTGAAGATGGTCGTTACACGCTTGAGCTACTTCTTTAACCGCATCACAGAGAAGGTCATCATTGAAAATGAGCTTCCTGCCATTAAAGAGTTCATTGCAGAGACTATTTCCCAGCTCAAGATGTGTTTACCACCGTCTTTCTTTGATATTATGCCACACCTTATGATGCACATGATTGATCAGATACAAGAACTAGGGCCTCTCTACCTGCATGAGATGTGGGCAAACGAGCGGTTCATGTCCTCCCCAATGCATCCGTCCTTAACCGTGCATACCCAGAGGGCTCTATGATCGAGGCATATACAACACAGGAGTCTGTTAACTGTTGCACTAGATACATCCGGGATGGAAATGCAATCGGCTTGTCCGACCACGCGCACGAAGGTAGAACCGCGGGGATCGGCTGCGCGGGGAGGAAAGTACACACCGATATAGAGCAAGAAACAATTGAAGAAGCCCATGACAGCGCTCTTAACCAGTTAGTCTCAATGGAAAAGTGGGTTGAGAAGCATCTGGCCCACATTCGCAGCACGGCTGCCGGACGCACGGAGGGGTGGGTACTGAGACAACACAAGATCAATTTCAAGACGTGGATCCTATAACAGGACATACCCCCACATGCGGATACTGAAGAATCGAGACTTGTATCTGGCCCATCTAGCCGTATCACCACGTGGCAAGGTTATGACATCAATGGATACAGGTTCCACACGAAAGAAAAGGACAAGAAGAGCGCATCACGTAATAGCGGCGTTAAGCTATGAGGGCATCGACGTGGCCGACCGAGCAACTCAACATATACTATGGACGGATCCAAGAGATATGAGAACTTGACTATGGGAGTGACCTACGGATACCGATCGCCGGTGCTAGTGGGTCAAGTCAAAGGCGGTTGACGTGGGACGACTATGGGCTAACCACCGCTGACCTCGCAAGTAATTCAGATGATGAGTGGGTACTTTCGCAAAGCGCCCGCACGGGTAGCTTACTACCCGATGCCCAAAGAGCAAGGCAAAAGCAAGTACATGTGGTCGTGGGTGGGAAACAAAGGATCGTGGGGAGCCGATGGAGTCCGAGTCCCGAAGAGTACAACAACTACGCAGACTTTACGCTCTTTACCAATCATCCAAAGAAGATCAAGGCCGCCGAGACCCGCGTGGTGGCGTAACATCAAGAGGGACAAAGACGAAGCCCCGGTGCCGCATGGATGGTCGAAGAAAACCGTGCCGGCAGCCAAGCCAAAAAAAATGAGTCAACATTTATGTAAAAGCACCAAATGTATGCCTTCACATTTATGTAATATGCATGACCAAATATATATGACTTCACATTTATGTAATGGAACCAAACGTGTGTTCGTGCTCTCGCGTCTTTATAGTACGTCTTTACCGTTAACCACAATTCGAAATCAAGGATGGTGTGTGCGCGCGTGCTCTTGCGTATTTAGCCTTTCTTGTATCGACACTTTGCTTCTCCCTAACTAGGTAGAACCTCCCTTATTTTTACAAAGACACCGACAAGCACAAATTCAAAAATAGGTAGCAAATATAATTATAAAACATTAGTAATTCAAAATTGGTTGGAAAATATACTTTAAACAAGTTTAAAATCAATTTTTTTTGAAATATATTAACCGTTGTGGTTATTTAAGGAAAACCGCAACGGTAAATGTAACCGCGTTAACGGTTTTTCCTTAAATAACCGCAGCGGTAAATGGTCGCCTATAAATAGGCCGGCCCAACCGTCCCAGCCCGGCTAAGTTTTGCCGGCCCCCTTCCCGTGACCCGAAGGGGCTGCCCAAATTTCCTTTCGCGTCCCGTACATTACGCCGCCGCCGGGCTCCTCCTCCGCTACCTCCGCCCCTCGACCTCTTACGCGCCGAGCGCCTCGCGCCACCTCCTCCCTCCCCTCTCCTCCCGTGCCTCCACCGTCCGCCGGCTACGGAGGACGCGCCGGAAACCCTAGCGCCCCGCCACCACCGAGCCGTCCCTCGGCGCCGCCCAGGTCCCTCGATCTCCGCCCCGTCCTCGAGCACCGCCACCACCTCCCGTGCTCCGTCCCGTCCTCGACGCCCGCCCCCCCGGGCTCCGTCCCGTCCTCGAGCTTGGTCCCATCCTCGAGATCCGCCGCCACCGAGGGCCTCCGCCCCGCCCCTCGACCATCTTCAATGCCCCGCCGCCATCCTCCGGCTCCGAGGTTCTGTGGATGCTTGTGCCTGGCCGGATGTCACTTCCTGTGATGCTACTCGATGCCATTTTGCCCGTGATGCTTGTGCCGCTCGATGCCACCGCTGTGATGCCCTTTTTTGCTGCCCGTGATGCCGCCTATCATAACACCGAGCATGCCAATGCCACCGATTCGGTTAAACTTTGCCCTCCATGCTTGTGCTCTCTAGGCATCGCACTATTTACTTGTTTGCCAAATTTCTTGGGAGCCAAAGTGTTAACCGTTTCTTGTTATTAATCAAGTTGCGGTTTTCCATGAACAGAGTTTGATATCCACATCGACCGAATTTTTTCCATGAACTTGAGATGAATTTTGTCCACCGCCAACCCTCACTACTACAGGATTTATTTTCCATTGCGGTTATTTTTCATTTTCCGTGGCGGTTATTGTAACCGCAACGAACAAAAGGTTACGGTTAATCTTTGCTACTGCTGCTATTTACTACTTTTGACTAAATTGAGAACTTTGTGTTGAGGCAAAGGGCATATATATGCGATGATGTGAATCTTTTAATGCTTTGAGGCAAAATGCGATGATGAAGTGTCCCCATACTTGTGAGTGCCGCGCCAAACTAGGGCGGCTTGTATACCATATACAAGCAACCAATTTAGTCGCGATGTGATTATAGTTGGGTACTTCTGAGCCAAACACATTTTTTCTACTTTTCTTTCACAATCATGTACTTTTTTCTATTAATTTTTTGTACCTACTCTATGTAAAAGGGAAAAATATGTAATCATGTTTTAAGAGGAATACAAACATATGATTATTTTTTATATGTTCTGAGATGGCTCTACTATGACATGCTACTGCTGTACTTCACTCTTTACTATTGTACATTACTATAATATACTACCCTGTGTTCTGTAGAATCCAATGGCTAGACATAATCTTCCACCGCCGGGAAGTCGTAGGTTTCACATCAAATGCCGCCACATAGCGAGGCCGTGGATTTGATCCTGATCCAAGAGCTTTGCCCATCATAGCTGATAATGTTCCAATAATAGTAAGTTTAGTTGTATAATCAATTGTCACTTACATTTGTAAATGTATATTTACCATTTATATGATTTCTAAATGTATTGCAGCCAATTGACCATATCAGATGGCTTAAGGACACTCTCTCGTACTTTGGAGTTGATGAAGTGCGCGTCGAGCACCATCAGGATGTTCACATTCAAAGAGGACCACAAATCCAATGTCGAATTAGCTTTTCCATTGCCCCTAGGAGGAGAGGTGAAAATCCTATACAAATCTCTGAGGTTGGAATAAAAGCAACCAGGAGCGGCCGTCGGTTACACAAAAACATGTTGTCATGCATTGTGTAAACAAGCTTCAAGAAAATGGGTACACTCTGCCTACATTCTCGACATTGTTGATGGCAGCTAAAAGTAGGAACATGCTTCATGATGTTGTGGGATTCGCTGCAAGAATGGCTCATCTGCACCGAAATGATGTGGTAATCTCGATATGTTAATTTATCACCTAGCTTATATCTAGAAATGATGTGGTCATCTCGAGATGTTCTCATAATTTTTTTTCCAATAATTACAGGTTCAACTGTATGACATGACCTATGCTGGGTGTAGTTTTGCATCCATTTTAACCCAGACAATGCGGTCCTTGGGTTATGTTTGGTCATGGGCTAATCCAAGGCCAACACGCACTACAGATGGATTTCAGGCAAAGGTGGTTGCCAGTAAGATTGTCCCAGCGGCACGTCCGGCTTGGTTAAACGTCGTCAGTACACCATGTCGTCGTACTTGTGAAGCAAAGGAGGATGTCCTAGTTAGGACGTTGCTCTACATTTGGGAGATATGTGGCCTCAAGATCGGTGACCTACACTTCACCGAGTTATTTTGTCAAGACCGGCAGCCACCTTCAGAGTGATGAGTGAACATCTCTTGATTGAAGTGACTTGTTTTAAATTATGCAAGTTTGTATGGATTATGCACGTTTTAAATTATGCAAGTTTGTATGGATTTTGCACGTTTTAAATTATTGTACATATTGAATGCATGTTCAATGTCCAAATGTATTCTATGGTGTTCCATCATTTATAATTTTATAATATTTTTATGATTTATTTTTTTTATTATTCCAAAATTATTAACCGTTCTGTTTATTTAAGGAAAACCGCAAGCGGTTAATACCATTAACCATTGTGGTTATTTAAGGAAAACCGCAATGGATAATGGCATTAACCGCTGCGATTTTTGTTAAATAACGAGAACGGTTAATCTCCATTAACCGTGGCGATTATTGTTAAAAAACCGCAAAAAGTTAATACTATTAACCGTTATGGACAAAATATAACCGTAACCTTTTGTTCGTTTGCGGTTACAATAACCGCCACGGAAATTGAAAAATAACTACAACGGAAAATAAATCCTGTAGTAGTGTCAATTTAGCAATTTCGACTTTACTCTTGGCGAAGAATCAATATATCATCAACATATAACAGCGGATATATAGGTGATCCATTAACATGCTTGATGTAAACACAGCTATCATATTTAGATCTCTGAAAACCATGTGACCGCATAAATGAATCAAACCTTTTATTCCACTGACGAGGGGACTGCTTCAAACTATACAAGGATCTCTTCAACTTGCAAACAAAGTTCTCCTTGTCGGCACTATGAACCCATCGAGGCTGGTCCATGTATATGTCCTCCTCAAGTTCTCCATGTAAGAACGTAGTCTTGACATCTAACTGCTCAAGCTCAAGATCATGTGAAGCAACAATACTAAAAAATGTACGGATTGTGCTATGCTTTACAACTAGGGAGAACACATCATTATAATCAATACCAGGAATTTGACTGTAGCCTTTTGCTACTAGCCTTGCCTTATACTTTGGAGGCTCACTTGGAGATAAACCCTCCTTTCTCTTGAAGATCCACTTGCAGCGGACTGGCTTCTTCTTCTCAGGCAATGGAACAACATCCCAAGTGCAATTCTTCTCTAGGGACTGCATCTCCTCATGCATAGCTGAAACCCACTTCTCACGATCACCACAACCAATAGCTTCATTGTAAGTGGGCGGCTCATGAACATTCTCCACCTGCTCAAAGACAATTCGAGCATAATAAGATAAATTACATTCTTCAATAAGACATAATGGAGGTCCACGGCTCCTCTTTGACTTGTGATTAGCAATAGGAACATCGGGCAATTCCTCCAAATACAAAGGAGGAGGCGAATTTTCTTGAACATCATCATGAGCATCAAGATCAACATCGGCAACTTCGGTTTCCTTTAACCGGCTCCACTTGCACACCTGTCTTAGCATCTTCATGCTCCACCGCACATTGATGTACTGCAGCTCCTTTTCGGAATTTTCTCGAACATGATCTCGAGGACAAACTGTCATTAAACATCACATTCATTAAAGACAACACTCCTGCTCACAAAGGTCTTTCCCTGTTTCGAGGATTCCACAATTTATAGCCTTTAACTCCCGAACCATAACCAAGAAAAAGACATTTAACAACTCTAGGCTCTAATTTTCCATTATCAACATGAGCATAAGCAGTGCATCCAAAAACTCTCAACTGTGAATAATCAGCAGGTGTACTAGACCATACCTCAATGGGTGTTTTCTTATTAAGTGGAATAGAAGGCGACCTGTTTATCAAGTAACATGCAGTGCTAACAGCTTCAGCCCAAAAACGCTTGCTCATCCTAGCATTGGATAGCATGCAACGGGCCTTTGATATGATGGTCCTGTTCATGCGTTCGGCCATACCATTTTGCCGTGGAGTATGCGGAATGGTGTGATGCCTCAAAATGCCTTCCTGCCTGCAATAATCATTAAAAGCATCCGAACAGAACTCTCCACCAATATCGGTCTGAAGCAATTTTACTTTTCTTTCGGTTTGCCTTTCTATCATCACTTTCCAATCTTTAAAAGCGAAGAAAGGTATCATCTTTATTTTTCGAGGAAAAATAAGGCCAAACCCTTCTAGAGTAGTCATCAATAATAGTAAGCATGTAACGAGCACCACCAAGAGAAGGCTTAAGAGATGGACCCCATAAGTCGGCATGTACATAATCAAGTGTACCTTTGGTGGTATGAACTGAGGTGCTGAATTTTACCCTTTTATGCTTCCCGAAAATACAATGCTCACAGAACTTCATGCTACTCGAAGTGCAGCCATCCAGAAGGTCTCTCTTCATCAATTCTGCCATACCAATTTGACTCATATGTCCCAAATGCATATGCCAAAGGTTAGTCTTACTAGGTTCAAGATAGTAATAACAGCAGCCAGCAGTGAATCGAGAACCATGTAAAGTACTTCCTCTAAGAACATATAAATTGGCAAAGATTCATATCACCTTTCAAACAAACAAGAGAACCTTTTGATACCTTTAGAACGCCATTGGAACCGGAGTAACTAAAACCTTCTACATCAAGTGTGTTGAGCGAAATAAGATTCCCGGACATCCCCGGTATGTGTTGGTAAATCTAACGTCACTATAACTTAAGGTGGAGTTAATCTCACCTCGGGCTATATGCCATCAAAAGATACTCGGTGTGGTTCATCTCTTAACACTACTATGTGCTAGGTTGTCATCCCCAGCCAGTAATGCTAGGAAATGCTTTTGTGATACTTGTGATATGTGTTGTTGCAATCTAATAAAATAAGTATGAAAGGTCTATCCGCAAAGCGCACGATATAAATATCATCGTAGCATTTCACCGGAGTAATCCGGGTTTATCATTTATATTCTACCACAGGGGAGGAATAATCTAAGGTGGAAGAAAACATAATTAATAAGTGGCATACTTATGAGAGACATTGTTACTAGGGCTTACTTTAGCAGGGGTTAAACCAATAATGATAAAGATATGATAATAATAAATAGAGGCAGAGGCATCACACACACGAGAGATTGAGATCAACTACTACAAGTTAGACTTAACATAGGATTACAAGAAATGTTCATCTATAGCATTTAATCTACTAAGTCATTACATCTACTCTAAGGCATATGTTATCATCTATAGCATAGTAAACTCTAGATCATGTATCGGGAAGGTTATCAAGGAAAATCAAGAGCAAAACAAGATAATCCCCATAATCATTATCCACTTGTCTTATAAACGGAGGGTGGATTACAAAGGACTCAACAGTCTGTCACACCCGATCTACCACACGGCCCGGAATATAAGGTGCATTTGCGGGTAAATCATATATAAGCACCACGCTTAGATAAATATCTTTACCACCTAACCCACTCGAGTACCGAATTAGGCGCTCTATAAATAAATACATGAATCTATCATCGACTATATCTATATCAATCATACTATTAGAATAAAGTAAAAACATAGCAAACAAACACATATTATTAATAAAGTGCAAAGTCATAGATACAAGATAATTCATACCGTAGTACTTGAAGATCGAGAACTCGGGTAGGCACACCCAGCTCTAATTGTATAAATCGCGCTAATCAACTTGGATGAATAGAACTAGATGAACTAGAACTGGAAGAACTAGAACTAGAACTAGAACTAGTAGCTAACTCTAATCTCTGGTGGAGAACTCTCTTCTACTTACGCACTCGACGGTTTACAATTTAATGAATACTAATGAATTCATATCTAGCCCTGGGGGCGGGGGGTCTTCTTATATAGTCCTCGGTGATGAACGATGACCCTCGGATCAAACCGACCTTCAACAACGGCGTAGATGCAACCACAAGGTCGGTAGTAAACCGACATAGGAAGCTGAGGCTGACAGGACGGGCCCACATGGCGGCCGCCAATGGAGGGACCGGGCGGGCGCCGGTGTCCGACCTCCTCACGTCTTCGGGTTTCTTACGGTGTCCTCTCGGTATCTTACGGAATGTTTTAGTTCACTTTTTCGGTTCAAAATTTGTTTACGGTAATTCCCTTCTTGTTGGGGGTTTTCTCTCGCCCGGCATTTACCCGTTAAGTCCCCCGAAAAGATATAATTCACCAAAACTCGTGGAACTTTATCGGTATAACACCTATTCTATGCATTTCATTCTTTTTATATCCTTATTTCATCTCTTGTTGACATATAAAAACATATGATAACAGGTGTCAACAGTATGTACCTCACATTTTTCGTGCGTGTCATGCCATCATGAGCCTTGATTTGAACCGAGCCGATCCCCACAATCTCACATGGGTTATCATCTCCCATACGCACAACATCTCCGTTACGCACGGGGCTTAAATGAACTGAACCATTTTTTGTTAGTGCAGATATGAAATGAACATGCTTTGAATCAAGTATCCATTCATCATGACCGAAAACACAACCACCAAGAACTACCGGACAATCTCCATCCGAATCAGAATTTTCAGCACCAGAAACAACGAGGGCCTTACCATTGGAATTATTTTTCCTCTTCTCCTTAGCCTGCAATTTCTTACACTCATCAATGAAATGAGTTTTCTTCTTGCAGTACTTACAGAACTTCTTAGGCGGTTTGGACTTGGAGCGGTTCTTGTCACGATCGTTGTGATCACCGGAGGATCTATGCTCAGATTTGCCTCTCACATGCAAAGCATCGCCCTTGGAGGACGACGTACCATCGGACACCATGCCTTTCATCTTCTCCCGGACCGAGTGCCTCATAAACATCCGAAACAGTTAGTTCATCACGGCTCAGCGATGAAGGTGTCACGAAAATTTGCAAACGAGTTTGGCAAAGAACATAACAAAGAAAAGACCTAAGTCCTCATCTTCATACTTAACCTCCATCGACACTAGGTCGGCAACGATCTCCTTGAACACAGAGATGTGGGTCATCACCGAATCCCCCTCCGTCATTCTCAGGGTGAACAACTTCATCTTGATATGCATCTTACTGGTTAGATCCTTTGATATACAGATCGATTCCAGTTTCAAACAGAGTTCTGCAGCAGTCTTTTCCTGCAGCACCTCTTGCATAATATCATTATGGAGATGAAGTTAAATTAGAGATAAAGCCTTACGATCCCGCCGTTTCTCCTCGAGTCCATTCGGAGGATGACTTCTTCCCGAAACCTTCCAACGCCTCATCATAATCCTCCTTTTGCGCCGTAATCACCCGCACCTTGACTTGCCATAGCGAGAACCGCGTTTTGTAATCCAGCGGCAGATCAAACTTCATCGACGTCGACATTGAACCCTAATTTGACAACCAAAGCTCGATACCACTTGTTATAAACGCCGACGGGAAAAAACGATGAAGTAAACAAGATCAAACCACAAAGAGACACAAGATTTAACGTGGAAAACCCTCCCAATGCGGGAGAGTAAAAACCACGGTCGCCCGACCCGGCAAACACTCCTTACTATTATCAAGAGTTCGGTTACAACGCCCGTTGCGGGCGGCTTACAAGTGAATGAGACGATGTGCGGTGGAAACCCTAGACGGGGTATATGTACGCCCAAGCCTCCGGCGACGGGCCTCCGCCGCTATGGCAAAAGCCCGGCCTCCCTTATTGGCCTGAATTTGGAACATACTCAACAAAGTCCCGTGGGCCCATATACATGGCACATCGTATGGTTCCTCTATTTAATATGATTGATATATGTTGATCGCAAAATATGAATGGGCAAGATTTGAATTAGGGAACTAAATAAATGAAAAAAATCAAATTGTTCTAAATATGTGATTTCCAAGAATAACTGGGTCGACCGGTTTGAAACGAGCCTTTTACCTGTATGCCATTATAAAAGATCAAAATTTCATGTATCCATTGAAAATTTGAAAAGTTCAAAGTGTATCTCTAGATTGGCACATAAATACGTTGTTTGACACAATTTCAAAAACGTATCAAACCTGTTACGATATTTAACACGCTTTCAATGTTAAGAGATATCTAAACATGTTTTTAACAAGCTATTGAAATCGTAGTAAAATGACACGAAGGTAGACACACTTTCAACCATCGCAATCTTTACACACGTTTTAAAGCGCACCTCAAAATCGTCAATAGGCATCTAAAGATGCTTTTTGACATAAAACTAAAAACATATAGAAATTACACATAGTTAGACATGCTTTCAACCGTGTGTGAAGCGTATGAAATAACCGTCCTTAGCAACGTATAGATGTTTTTTAATGCGATACCGAAACATTTCTAATTCATATGAAATTAGGTATGCTTTTAACCATTACTAGCCGAGAGTGACACGTGTTATATGTGCATCTATAAAAGCATATCAATGTGTCTAGACATGCAAGTTGTGTGTCTATGAAATGTGTATTCATCTAATATTCATCTAATATATACGCTACGAAAAATCATCTCTACTGAGCCCGACATACGTTTTCATAAAGCATGCCTACATCTATGTAGAGACGAGCTAAAGCGTGTCTACTATCTAAAAAAGGCGTAGCTACAGGGGGTTTTCTGGTAGTGGATACTTCAAGTAATTCAGTTACATAACTAGATACACTTAGGGTATATGGGGTGTGTGGGTGCACTTGTTAATGCTATGCAACGCACCCGTCGACGACGAATCATTTGTCTTGATTTTGCCAATCTCAGGTCTATCGGCTCGTTCTTTTCATGTGCTCATAAGGTTAAGGCCACTCACGGTCGCGAGACTCTACCGTAGAGTCCATAGCTATTAATTGCGATGCCACGTAGGCAATATGCTGATGTGGCAAGTCATTTATTAAGGAAAGAGATGAAAAAAAAGCGAAGAAACGACGTCTATCTTAGACGCCAAGTCTACGCTAGCATCGAGGGCCAAGAAACGAAGTTCGTGTCTGCGCGTTGTGGAGTTGTCCGTCATCCCCATGGATCCAAAGGGCTTCCCTTTTCCCTCCATCGGCGCCCACCCTCGTCGGTCGCGCGCCTTCGACTCCTCTCCCTCGCGTTCTCCGATGCACCATCTCGCCATCCGTCACGCACCGATCCGAATGAGGCCATCCGCCGCCGTTTCCAAGGACCAAGAAAATGGCGTCGCGGGGCACAAGATAGCCAATCCCCAAATGGCGCCTTTGTTGTGCCTCCCTTCCCACTCCTCGTCCAAGCCCCCGCACCTCGTCCAAGCCCCCCGCTCCGGCGTTGGCGCCGGCGGCGGGGCCATCCGCCTCCGTGTCGAGGGGACCAAGAAAAGTACAAAACCACTCATCGGAAATGGAGGCTTTGCCTAGTGTCCGGTTCTTTGCCGAGTGTATTTTTTTCGGGCACACGGCAAAGAGGCTCTTTGCCGAAAGTGCCAAAGAAAACACACGGCAAAAAAAAAACTCGGCAAAAGACCCTCTTCGCCGAGAGTGTCTTTTTTTTGGCGCTCGGCAACATAATTTTATTTTTTTGGATTTTCAAGCCTAATTTTTTTCGAGGCCTTGCTACAATACTAGTAACAACATATTCAAAATTTGAAATTTTTTGACACTTTTTGGTATTTTTTTAGACTTTATCTCTTTTATTTGAATTATTATTCAAAACGCAAATTTGAACTGCAAGTCATTCAAACAAGTGGAAAAAGTGAATGGAAAAATGATATTCATGTTATTGAGTCTAATGTGAGACCTCATCGAGGGCTAACACAAGAAATATCATCATCTTGTTCATGAAACCACGACCATTTGCTTGCGGGTGCATTGTTTTTAAATTCAAAAAAATCATGAAACTTGTCGAGTTGTCGTTATATCATATGTGTAGGCTATGATAAAAATTTGAGAAGGTTTTGTGCATGGCTTCAATTACGACCGCAACTAGCCAAGGCATCTCCCATACTCGCTCTAATATAACATGTGGAGATGTTTAGGTTTTTGCAATCCTATATGAAACCGTGCACAATACCTTCTTAAATTTTTATCATAGCCTACACATACAATATAACGACAACTCGACAAGTTTCATGATTTTTGACGTCGTTTGATTTTTTAGAATTTAAAAACAATGCACCCATGGTCGTGTTTTCGTGAACAAGACAATGATATTTCATGTGTTAGCCCCGGATCATGTCTCACATTAGACTTAATAACACAAATATCATTTGTTGCATTCACCTTTTCCACTTATTTGAATGATTTGTAGTTTAAATTTGAGTGTTGAGAAACAATTCAAATAAAAGAGATAAAGTCTAAAAAATAGCAAAAGTGACAACAAAATTCAAATTTTGAATATGTTGTTACAAGTACCGTACCAAAGGCTCGAAAAAAAATTAGGCACAAAAATCCAAAAAAAAAATTATGTTTGCCCGGTGCCTTTTTGGGCTCGCCAAAGACCCTCTTTTGCCGAGTGCCTTTTTGGCGCTTCGGCAAAGCGGATTTTTAAATTAAATTTTGATCCCCTAAACGAATCCAAATCAAAAAGTTGTCAACTACAAAGGTTCATAACTTTTCGAGATCTACACTTTCTATTTAGAAATTTTTTCCATTTGAGGTCATTTGAAAACAATTTACGCCGGATTAGTACAATATTTGAATAAGTGAACATTTCTATGCACGTAAGAACATGTAGTGTAGTGGTAGAGGAGGGGGGGTGTTCAATGTCACACATTTGTGAAAAATGTTGGAAAAAAGTTGAAAAAACGTGGGTTGGATGTTGATGGGATGGCCGAGCTCGTCGATGGGCCCTCCCCAAAAAAAAATTAAACTTTTTTACTATTATTTTCGGGGTTTTTTTTGCATTTTTATTTTGCCGAGTGTTTTTTGACACTTAGCAAAGGCTTTGCCGAAGTCCGAAAAAAGCACTAGGCAAAGACTCTTTGCCGACTAAAATTTTGCCGACCGGTCTTTGCCGAAGGCGCGGCGCCGGCAAAAAAGCCTTCGCCGAGGGCAATCGGGGCTTTGCCGAGCACCCGCGCCGCTAGGCAAAGAGGTCATCTCCGTAGTGAACAGTAAGGCATGGTTTCATCTCGTACTAGCTCATGGTGCCACTTCCATTAGTTAAATTTTCGTTGGGTTGGGGATTATTAGTAGTAGTTGGGCACGATTTGGATAATCTTTAGGCAAAAAAAAATCCTGAAGCCACTGTTTGTATGGTTTTTTTAGTGAACTGGATTCCTTGTACGATTCAGTTGCCAATATATCCTGTAGAGGGTGTAACGTGTAGGGTGGATCACAAGGTGATATGCCACAGCTGATCAGCTTTTTTTTTTTGAGTAATAAATGTTTTTCTCTATAGAAACTACTATTGTAAACTCTGCATTGGGAACTATAGTTTCTTGTGATAGAGTCTTTGACACTAAGACTATATGAGTAGAGTCTGCACTGTGAGTGCCCTAAGACGTGCACATTGGCTTTTCATAACGATGAGTGTATGCTTCTACTTCTATGCTCCTCAACTATCCCACGACAAAGCATAGCTACCAGGCTAGCCCACTCCCACAAAAACTATGGTGCCGCTGTGCATAGGTGGGGGTAGAGTTTTAAGGGCTTTATTGATCTGCGTGAGAAGGTCTTCTTATTAAACACAATACCCAATTTTTTTAAAGAAAAATAAAAAAATAATATCTGACATGTCCGCATGATTGATATATATTTGTAGCATGTTGATGTAGCCCGAGGGAGCAGGTAATATGTCACGCATCTAGAGGTTGTGTCGGTGTCTCTAATATTGACGAAACACTAAGGACCATATGGTGTGTCCTTGCAGTGGCCCCCACGACAATAATTGCGTGATTGCTGCTTCCTTTGGAATTAGTCCCTTGGACGGCCGCCACTCCCGACCTATCCGATATCCTTCCTTGCATATGTTTGCATTCAATAATTTTCGTGTCCCTGCCACGGTGACCTCTTTCACTTCACGACTTGCTATACCGCCATGCACGGCCGCCGTTTGTTCACCGTCGTCGTGCTTATCTGCACGTTGGTGGCGCCGCGCCTGCCACAGGCGGCCGAAGCTGTCACTGCGGCTTGCAACAGGACCGGCGGCAGCTATGCCAGTGGTAGCGCCTACGACGTCAATCTCAGTCGAGTCGCCGGCGCTCTCCCCACCAACGCCTCCACCTCCCTGAGCTCTTCGCAATCGCCACCGTCGGCACTGGCGCCAACCAGACCGTGTACGCCATCGGGCTCTGCCGCGGCGACGTCGCTGCCTACACCTGTCTCGTGTGCCTCCAGTCGAGCTTCAGTGACGCCCAGGGCTTCTGCCCTTCCGACATGGACGTGAGCATGGACTACGACTCCTGCCACATGCGCTACTCCAGCACTAACTTCCTGGCGGCCTCCACGAACAACTCGGTGCAGCAGGCCGTCTTCAGCAACTTCCCCGCCGTGCCCTCCTCCGTCGCCGCCACGTTCAACGGCCTCGTGGCAAGGCTCCTCAACGCGACGGCGGAGTACGCGGCGGCGGCCAACTCGAGCACGAGGTTCGCCACGGGTGAGATGGAGGTGGACAGTGGCTACTCCCAGGGGAAGTTCTCCAACATCTTCGCGACCGCGCAGTGCACGCCGGACCTGACGCCGGGGCAGTGCCGAGCGTGCCTGGCGGGGACCATGGCAGACATGCCTAGTCTCGTCTACCCTAGCAACTACTCGGGGGCCAGCCTTGTTGGGGAGCGCTGCGGCTTCCGTTTCGCCCCGTACCAGTTCTATAACGGCGACATCATGGTGCACCTGCAAGTTGGTGAGCCACGAGCAGGTGAGTTCGTTCGTCTCTTTCTTTTGTTTCGTTCGTTGTCGTCGTTGGATGTATGTGTACAGCACCTACTAGCTCCTTATTGTTCCTCACTAGCTAGTTTAATGTTCAGCACCGACTTTATGTTTCAGAAAGGCAGCGCCCATTTTTGTTCCATTTATCAAACCTTTTATTCAAGGGTGTTACACTTTTTACACCCTCGACATGTGCAAAATTTTGGCACCTCCCTTGATGGGCCATATAAGGGCCATAATAATATTGTATTAAGGATCTAGCTAGATTGGACACTCTGACGATTGCCAGAGCCCGCTGCCGGCACCAAACGGCTCAGCTTCAGGTATGACACTACTACATGATTCCTTAACCATGGCGGGCAAATAGGATTTAGAGGCGGTTTTGCAACCGCCTTGCATCAAAGGTCACGATTAATTTGACCTTTCCAATGCGGTTTGCTGCCCTGCCGCCCACGGTTAAAAAGTCAGAAAAAATATAATGAGAAATAAAAATCACGTCAATGAGCCCGCCAAGTCCATCGACGCCACCAGCTCACCGAATCTGTCGCCTGCTCATCGCATCTGCCTCATGCCCGCCAGATCCGTCACCCATTTGCCGGATCCGGCGGCCGGGGCGTAGCGGCCTCATCGGAGTGGTGAGTCCGGCCAAATATAGGTGTCGCAGGAGAGGGAGAGGGAGAGAGAGAGAGAGAGAGAGTCGTTGCTCCTTGCTGCCCTCTGGAGAGAGCCGCCACTGTGGCTGCTAAAGAAGGTCGCGGTGCCCTTGCTTGAGACTGTGGCCGCCAAAGAAGGCCATGGCGAGCCTGCTCGACATTGTGGGCACCCCTACCGAGGCCGTGCACATCGGAGGCCGTGTCGCCCCTCTTCGAATTCGTGGAAGTCAAAGAGCTGCCCCTGCCAGATCTGGACGTGGCCTGCACCGTCATAGGAAGAGATGGGGGAGGAGGGCCACCACCGGTGTTTGAGTTGTGGGAGCGAAGCGCTACCACCGCACGGGTGAGTCCACGAGTAGAGGGCCATCGCTGCTTGGGGGCTATGGTAAAAGAGTTGGTTGTCGCTCACTGATGAGAGGGGAGGGAGGGGAGCGGTGTTGAAGTCGTGATGGAGGCCGGGCGCTGAAGTGGCAAGGGAGGGAGCGAGCACGACACTGAAGTCACTCGATCAGTGGATGAGGCGAGTGAAACCCTAGGTTAGATATTTATTCTTGAGATCTTATTGGGCCTTGAACTGGGCCTATCTGAGTCTCGACCTTTTTTCCTTGGTGGGCAAGTTAGGTGGGTCGCCATGGTAGATAAGGGTATTTTGGTGGCGGACTTTTTTATAATAGGCACCTCTGCTAATAGACTTTGAAAGTGGTTGTTTAACTACCTAGGTTAATAAAAAGTGACCACCACGGTTAATCATGGTATTAACCATGACGGTTTCAAGGTCGTCAAGGTCTTCCGCCAAGTTTAAGATTTCAGAAACGCCTTCTTAAAGACATTTTGTAGTAGTGTGAGTTCAAGTTTAGGTTTATCTTTGTCTCCACGCAATACATAGAAGAGGCCGGCCGACACTCTCTACCCATTATCTGAGCCTAGTAAATCGATAGAAGAAAAAGTAATAATACATGGGCCGTGAAGCACTCAAAAGCTCAGTCGGAGCGGAGCGGCTAAATTGCGGACGACCACGAGATAGTTAATTCGCAGTCGATCTGCGACAAAGCATACTTTCCTATCTAGGAAAGAATTTATTTCCGCATGTTTCTTTTTTGGTAAGTTTTCTATTTTTAGCAAAAAAATAAGTTATATATCTGTACATATAACTTTTGTCTATAACTTATGTGTATACATCTAACTAATACTCCCCCCTGTCCCTCTGCAAGTGTAGTTTTTGATTTTTGTCTGTTGTGTTTGACCATTCGTTTTATTCAAAAAAAAAATTGTAAATAATAAATTATATAAATAATTATTAAATATCTCGAATGACAAAATAAGTCATAACAAAATAAATAATATTTATATATACAAAAATTTGAATAAGTCTAGTGATCAAACAAGATGGCACGAAAACCAAAGTGACACTTTGAAAGGACGGAGGGTACATTTGACTTATGTGATCTTCAACGTTACAAAATTACGCACATAACCTATACATATAACTTATTACATGTAACACCTAACTTATACACGTTACAAAGTTACGTCTAACTTATATATAATTTATTATATCAAACACAAAACTTACAAACACTATAAGGTTATGTTTAACTTATATTTATAAATTCTTAAATGAAACATATAACTTCCACACGTAAAAAATTACATCTAACTTATACATATAACTTATTACATGAAACATATAACCTACACACGTTATAAAGTCGCATCTAACTTATACATATAACTTTTATATGCAACTTAGGTTATATTTCATAACTTGATATACATAAATTACTACTAGAAAAAACATTCAAAAAAAAAAAAAAATCTTCAAAACATATTCGAGTGGGATCTAGTTTTGTTCCATATATAATTGCTAAGCAGAGTAAAAAATTAATGCTTGTGGATTAAGTGGCATGTTGAATATTGATGTGGATAACAAAATGCTTGTGTGTTTTTCGTGGCGTGGACATATCACAATTTCGTGTGCATTGCTGGGTTGGACAGCTTGCATCTTGAGATTTTTATTTGATATCACAATGAAGCTAGGGATTCTAAATTTGTATGAGAACATTGTCAACTAAAAATTGCAGAACCTGTAAAGCAGAGCCATATGCATTATTAGTGGTGTTTCATGCATGGCTTCACCTAGAACCGATGTTGGAAGTGAATGGTTGGGAAACTATTGCAATCAAAATGTACCTTTGAATGTATGTCCCAGGAAAAAAAACGGCAACGACTCCAGTTCTAGCAATAGTATTGGCATTACTGGGTGGACTAGGTGCAATCACATTAATTATGTTCTGCCTTTGGCGGAAGCTAAGGTCACCAAGAAAATCGCCACTCTTCAGTAAGTCGATGTGCTAATGTAATAAGTTCAATACGAAAAATGTGTTATTTTTGCGATCCTCACTGGTATCTAATGGATGCAGTAAATGTAGACGACATGGAAAGTTTCGAGTCCATCTTTATCAGTCTATCTGTACTTCGATCGGCAACAAGCAACTTCGATGAGAAGAACAAACTGGGTGAGGAGGATTCGGTGTTGTTTATAAGGTAGTCTTGCCTTCTTTGGAAATTGGCGTCCTGTTTTGTTGAATTAAATTCCAACTAGTGAAATTTTGCTTCTTGGTCAGGGTGCCCTGCCAGATGGACAAGAAGTAGCAGTGAAGAGACTCACTGAGAGCACGACACAAGGACTAGGGCAAATGACGAATGAGCTTGCTTTGCTAGCTAAGCTGCAGCACAGGAATCTAGTTAGGATCGTGGGTGTTTGCCTGGAGGAAGGGGAGCATTTGCTTGTGTACGACTACATGCCCAACAAAAGCCTTGATACAATTATCTTCGGTATAACTCCTTTAATTTCCTCTCGAACTGCTTAGTGCTAAATTTCTCAGAATGTTTCATCTCAACTAATCTTGCTGTCTTTCTTTCAATGTCATCAGATCCCGACAAAAGCAGGCAGCTTGACTGGGGGCGCGATTTAGAATAATAAATGGAATTGCCCGAGGCCTGCAATACCTGCATGAGCATTCCCAGCTGAAGATTGTCCACCGTGATTTGAAAGCGAGTAATGTTTTACTCGATGCAGACATGAAACCCAAGATTTCAGATTTTGGTCTGGCTAAGATTTTCGAGGAGGATCAAACTAGACATGCCACAAGCCGCATCATTGGAACACTGTAAGTTCTTCTACAGCATACTACCTCCATCCCAAAATGAGTGTTACTTGGATTTTAGACATCTTGTTTGACCATCCATTTTCTTCAAAAAATTTTTAAAAATATAGGCTATTTTGTTATACATTAATAACAATTTATCTATTTTATATTTTACATAAAAGGTTTGAATAAGATGAGCAGTCAAATACGATATTCAAAAGTAAAAAAAAAAAATCACTCGTTTTTGGACGAAGAGAGTTATATACGTACTGCTCTGCCATATATATGCATGTTGTATATAAAAACAGTGGCGTCGGTTCCCTGTTTTTGTTTTAACTTTAACACTAATCTTTACTGCAGAGGTTACATGTCCCCAGAATATGCCATGCGTGGACAATACTCGGCCAAGCTAGACGTATTTAGCTTCGGTGTTCTAGTCCTGGAGATAGTGACGGGGCGAAGAAACAACTTCGCAGTGAACTCTGAGCATTCTCCTGACCTCTTCTGTCTTGTAAGTACCACTATGTCCTGTGATCTTCTCAGCTCCATAAGTGCACAAACGCTTCATGAATGCTGAACGTCTTGGCCGCATGAATATAATGGCAGGTGTGGAAGCACTGGGTAGAGGGAACAATCGCACAGATAGCGGACCCAAGTCTGGGCAGGCACTACCCCATGGCTGAGGTTCTCAAATGCGTCAACATTGGGCTGCTCTGTGTCCAGCAGAGCCCCACGGACCGGCCATCGATGTCGGCGATCGTCGTCATGCTCGGTAGCGACACCGTTGCCGTGGAAGCTCCCTACAGGCCAGCTTATGTCGACAGGAGCAGGAGCTACTCGGAGATGACTATAGAACTTATTAAAGAAAAGGATGAGCTGTGTTCGGAGCCTCATTCCTCCATCACAGAGCTCGTGCCAAGGTAGAACTTCACAGAGTATCTGTCATTCTGTCTGCAGCTGGAACATATACACATAAGGATCCTAGTACGAACAATTATATTTGTTTCATAAATTCCAAGCAAGCAATTGCACAATCGGTGTTTCACTGTCTTCTGTGGGAACTGTCATCTTGCGCTGGTGGTCAAGCGCAGTTTGTAGTAATGGCAGTTGTGTCCGCCCAAGCTCGGTTGGGGCTATTTTCGTCTTCCTAGAACTTTCTTATTCTCTTTTCTGCTTCCAAAACCTTTGTATGGATATTGTTCTGTATTTTCGTTTTCATTAATCGAAATGGGGAGTCCCCAAGTTAAAAAAAATTGCACAATCTGTGAAAGTGTGTATGTTCGGTGTGTATACTGCACAAATACTTACGTGATGTACTTGGCGTATGTGCTGCACAAATACTTACATGATGGATGCAATTACAATGGAAGGCAGACTAGCTGGGAAAAAAATTCCATTGAATCCCATTCCTAAAATCTTAGGCCTCGAAGATCTACTTTATTAGGATCCAGGCTCACACGGTTTGGACTGTGGCGGCTGCTGCTGCCAACACACCTGTCGGCCAGCAGACCAGCCACTACCACAGCACAGCTTTTTCCTTACGGCTGAAAACCGTCAGGAAAGGGAGAAACACTATTCTTGACGGGCAGCCGTCAGGAAACGGCCGACAGGAACGTCTCGACAGGAAAGATGCTTATTTCCTGACGGCTGGCCGACAGGATACATTTCGTGACGGCAATTCCTGACAGTCATAGTCTGACCAGCCAACACAAATCGTTGACTATACAACCGTCAGGAATTCCCGACAGGAAATATCAACCGACAGGAATGTGTTAGCTACTCCTGACATTGAACCGACAGGGTAAAAACAGTCAAGCTGACAGGAAACTGAATTTGTCAATATAAGATTCATATGCACCAGGGACATGATCTATCAACTATCAATTCTATAAATTGATTTGTCCACGCACAAGACACATTAAACCTCCATCAAGAACATGTATTGCATCACATTCATGTGCCAAAATCCAAACAGCAACATATCCATACATATTAATTGTTGGCAATACTAGGAATACAAGACGACAGCTATATGCTGTGGATTTAGAGCGGTGTGCAAGTCAACTACAAAGCAAGTGCAGCTAACTATATATACTGAGTTCATAGTAACATGTCCAGTATGCAAGAGTCCCAGTGCTTGGCGTTGGCATCATCAAAGACAGTGACCTATAAGAAGTAGAGTTAGAATATGTACTCCCAAAAATGAGAAACTATCTTATCTTAAAGATACAAGCAAGTGAAGCAATTCAAATCTTTAAGTGACAAAGCTTTACAAAAGAAACAAGTTCTGGGAACATTCTTAATAGAGTTTGATGCATATAAGAGCAAAACCTTCCTGCAATATTGTGCCTAATTTATTCTTCTCACGCCTATTTATTATGCACACAATATACATATATATGTAGATTTTTTAGCCTCATTACGTAAAGGATACTACCAGAAAAAATGTGAGGGTATTTCTACTTTTAAAGGATACCTATTTATTATGCACACAATATATATATGTAGATTTTTTAGCCTCATTACGTAAAGGATACCTATTTATTATGCACACAATATACATATATATACAAGAAAAAGCTGTAGTCTGGTAGTGAGCCTGCCAGTGCATTTGGCGGCAGCTGGCTGGGGCCTGCGGTTGTCCGTAGCCAGGCCTGCGGTGGTGGCAGGGCTAGAATCGCCCACACATTCGCACGTGGTGGCAGCAGGGCTTTGGTTCCTACTCACCCGTGGGGATGCAGCCATGATGGTTCCTACTCACCCGTGGTAGCAGCAGGCCTAGAATCTTAGGCCTTCACTACCAGAGAGGTCTAAAAGTAGGAGGACCAGATGAGAAAAACTTAAGTTGTGGATCGGAACCTGGACCCGGAACTAGTCTTAAACGGTATAATAGTACTTCGACGTATAAAGAGAAGCATCTCTAAATCAATAAAAAAAAGTTGTTCTCTTAATCAGAAAGGAGCTGCTTCTCTAAATTAGGCAAAAACGAGCGGCTTCTCTAGATTAGGCAAAAATGAGCGGCTTCTCTTGCTTGTTCCCCAGCATTCGGCTCCCTGACAGCCGTGCCCTCACCACGATGCTCGAGGACGCCGCCGTGGCAGGCATCATGTTCCACCAGCTGCTCAACTTCGGTCGGCAGATGGAGTACTAGACGGAGCTCGCCCACAGGTACCGCACCTTCTACATGCTCACCCGACCGGCAACTACGTCTACACCGTCGATCCTGCCAATGTGGAATACATGCTCAAGACCAACTTTGCCAAAGGGGTGATGTTCCACGGCGTGATGGAGGACCTCCTCGGCGGCGACATCTTCAACGTGGGCGACGCCAAGTGGCGGCACCAATGGTAGGTCGCGAGCCATGAGTTCTCCACATGGGTGTTGTGCGACTACAGCAGCGGCATGTTCCACGACGCGGCCGCGGAATTGGCAGGGATCATGTCCATGGCTGCAGGAGCTGGGGAGAGGCTGGATGTCGCGGACTTGCTGATGCGTTCGACGCTGGACTCCATCTTCGTGGTCGGGTTCGGGGTCCACCTGGGCGTGTGTTCGGCTACTACGATGAGGACATGGAGGTGTTCGCCCGGGCGTTCGATGGCGTCAACGAGTAGGTCTTGTACCACTTCTTCGACTGTGCTCGAAACTCAAGAGGCTCCTCAACATCTCGTTGGAGGCAGCCATGATTGAAGGAGTCGATCCGCACCTTTGACTGATTCGGTGTGCGGCGTCATCGACCGGAAGATCGAGCTGATGGGTAGGTACGCAAAAAAAAAAGGATCGGAATTGGAATTTGATGACGTTGTTACCAAAAGACTAAACTACCCTTAATCATAATTAGGGGAGGAACAAGGTAAAAATAGATTAATAGGAGGAACCGGTGGTTCCTCCCAAGCACCGTAAATATCCTCTTATATTGCCAAGTGTCAAACAAAAAGTCTCGGCAAAAATACTTTGCCTAGTGCAAAAAAAGCACTCGGTAAAGATGTATTTTGTCGGTGTTGTTTTCTGCCACTCAACAAAATGCGTCATTGCTGAGTGTCTTTTGTGGCACTCAGCAAAAAGGTATTTTGGCGAGTGTCAAAAGAAAATTCGGCAAAATGCGTCTTTGTCGAGTGCTTTTCTTTGGCACTCTACAAATCAATTTTTCAAAGCACTTTTGAGTCCCTAAACAAGTTCAAATTAAAAAGTTTTCAACTACAAAGTTTCATAACTTGTCAAGATCTATAAAGTTTATATTGGTAATTTCTTCATTTGACAAAGCGTTGGTAACATTGTCAAGTGCCGGAGTGGTCATCCTCACGTCCATAGCACCATGGTCTCCTCATGCATCTTCGGTACGACGGTGACCAGATTTGCATTGCATAGCTGTGGCAACTCTGGTTGGTCTGTGCGGCTGTGGTCTAATGATAGCACTGTGCCCCTCTTGCTCAGCTCCTCCATGGCTCGACAGCAAGTGGATGTGTCGGTAGCTGCGGTCTCCAAACCTTCCTTAACAGACCTGCCCAATAATTGATGAAAGAGCAAATCATACAGACAATCTCCAGAAACCAACCAAGGCCACTACAAACATATACAAAAGTTGTTTTTGTATTAGAGGCAATTTACTAACTTGTTGAATTTCCAGATACTTCCCAGGGCCACTACTCAATGCATATATGTAAGCATTTCGCTGGATGAAGACCACATTGTATATAGAAAGGTGAAGGATAAGGAGTACTTTTGAGTAGAAGGGAACCAACTAGTCTGAAACATATATAGCCATGTGCTCCCTTGAAACATCTCTAATTTTTTTCAGTCTCCGATTCTTACCTTAGTTATTAAGCACTGAACAGAATGTAATTTCCTTTAGTGTGCCTCACAGAGTGTGTAAAGGCTCTGCATCCCAAAAATGTGAGTACAACATTCAATTATGCTTTGAGCTACTTTTATGTACTCTTGTCTAATAGTGTGTGTAAAGGCATTAAACTTTAGGATCAAATAGCTAAACTGAAACTAGTACATCATTCATTAGGATCACTGGTTGTAGTTAATATCCTAGGTAAAATACTGCATCGTTCCTTGCAACCATGCAGAAATGGAATGAACCTTCTACCTAGTCTCTGTTGATCACCTCATCGTCAACATGAGGCCCTCTATCTGACAGAATAGTGAGATGCAGAAAAGGAGTGCGTGCCACCAGCAGTTGAACGGCCATGTGCAGGACGCCATGGACACAGATCATCAACATTCATGTCACTTGAGAGACAACCTGTAGACCAATCAAATTTCCAGATACCTCCCAAGCTAAGGCCACTGCTCGCGGTGCAATCAGGTAAGGAGTTTTGATGGATGAACAGCACATTTGTGAGTCCATATGTTATAGCTATGAATCTCAATTGTATTCGGATTGTTGGGTGCAGGGGCTGCAAGCTACCAAGAACTTCAGTGCTGAAGGGAACCTACGACTAGCCTGATATATATATAGGGAATAGCCATCTGTTAATCTCAAATGCCCCCAATTTGTTTTAGTATCCCATTCTTCGAGTATTTATCAATGGCTGAAACTTCACAAATGTGTATACTTTAATTTCCTTCAGTGCACCTCTCAGACATCACATTCACTTATGCCTTGAGCTACCTTTATGTACTCCTATTAACTTGGAGTATGTACTATGTAAGACATTAAAAAAATTTCACATGGCTAGTTGAACTAGTACATTTATTTATTAGGATCAGTTGTTGAAATTGAAACTAATAACCAAGGTAACATTTTTTTATTTTCTCAAAAGGCCATTTAAGCATGAAGCTGTTTTGCGGAGTTATAAAAAAAAAACTTTTCAATTGTCACTAAATTTATGGTAAACTCCTACATCTAAAAATAAAGTCTTCAATGCCATAAAGGCAGAGGAACTGCTTAATGACGAGAAATGTCATTCAGTCTCTCATTGTTCATAATCATCAAGTCTCCAAGATTCTGTCATGAAAATTAGTACCTTATGTGGGACTATAATAGTTATCAAATGTGTATATTTAAATGGCTGAAACTCCACAAATGTGTATATTTAAATTTCCTTCAGTGCACCTCTCAGACATCACGTCTTCTGTAACTCCACAAATGTGAGGACCATATTCACTTTATGTACTCCTATTAACTTGGAGTCTGTAAAGTCATTAAATTTTAGGTTCACATGCCTAATTAAACTTGTACATTTATTTATTTGGATAAGTTGTTGAAATTGAAACTAATAAGCAAGGTAATATTTTTTTCTTTTCTCAAAAAGGACATGAAGCTGTTTTGCACATACGGAGTTCAAAAAATCTTGGGAAATGTCACCAAATTTCATATGGTAAACTGCTGCTGCTAAAAATAAAATGTTCAATACCATAAAGGCAGTGGAACTGCTTAATCACGACAAATGACATGCGTTCTCCCATTCATAATCATCAATTCTCAAAGATCCTGTTATGAAAATTATTTCCTTTTGTGCAACTCAAAGAAATAAAATACAACAGGAGAATTGGTCTACCACATGCTAGGCTCCAAAACCTTGATGAACTATGCTGTATCTATGCTAACGTCCCTGTTGTCATCATACTTATTTATCCTTCATCTGCTCATAGTCTTTTAATGACTCATTGCATATGTGAGGCATCGGAGTACCTGTCTTTGTATGCATGAAAACACAAGGGATGGCTGCCTCAAGAGTCAAGATGCTAGGGTCTTTGACATCGAAATCCTGAGAAACGGAGGCAGATGCACTGAATCTGCAGAATACATTGCACAACTTTTTGGGACATGTATTGACCACGGTGGAAGGATGCAAATTATGTTGACCTGTCCAACTTCAGTGAAATATTTTCTGCGACAAAATATAATCCTAGATTGTCAAGGTTTTGGACTGCAGGTGTCATGAATGGTTGAAAACACCCACCCAGCCCACCCCCCCAAAAAAAAAAAAAAAAAAAAAATATTGCTAAGCCCCCGTCGTTGGCTCTGTTCTAGGGCCTCTGTTTTCCTCTGCCACCAAACAAAAAAAAAAACAGAGTGCAATTGAGGGGACGCTGTGCATGATATGAAATTGTTCACGGAAATTGGTTCTAAATGGCTGTAATTTTAAAGCAAAGCAAACGAACCAGCTAAGAGAGAGAACTGCAATTTTTTTTTTCTAACCAGCTAAGAACTACATGGATGTGGACACATATCTTAAATCTGCGACAGGTGCCCATGACTCTATCTCACAATTGATATGTGATGCGGTCAATCTCTTGACGTCAGTTGCTGCTCACCATGGACCTGGGACACCCTTGCAAAAACCGGGAGAAATCAATGATGTCCGCTGCAATAAGCAATCTCTCCATGATTTTCAATCTTCCACAGCACCATTCAACCAGATGCCTCAGCCGAGAAACACATCCCTATTCTGCTGATCCACCAGCTCCATACCTCAATCCTCAGGATTGTGCTGTACCGGCTTCAGAAACTTGACATGCTATTCCGGGTAAGCAGCACAATGAGATATAGTGAAGAGCAGGTCAACTACCACCCACGGTCAAGTCAGGCGAGGGTCAAGTTCCCAACCATACAAATTTCCTGATACCTCCTATGACCACTAGTCAATCAAGGGTTGTAAGAGTTTTGCTGGATGTGATAACAATTGGCTGCCCATTGTATGTTACAGCCAAGGGTTATCTGGATTCTTTAGTGCATCATGCTACCAAGAACTTCAGTGTAGAAAGGAGCCAATTAGCCTCATATATATAGGCATGTGCCTCTTGGAGTTCACGAGCTTTGCAACTCTTGGAGTTCACGTCCTCCGCAACTCAATAAATGTGAGTACAACATCCATTTATATTTCGAGCTACTTTCTGTGGTCTGTGTTTACTGGAGTGTCTGAAGCCAGTAAATTTTAGGATCGGAGAAACTAGTACAGTATCTATTAGCATCAGTTGTTGAAGTTGAAACTAGTATCCCAGATAAGCATCTTTTTTCCATTTTGTCAGATTGTTTAGAGAAAAGTTATGTGTGCTTCAAAGTTGTAATTTTAATTGCCATCATACATGCGGCAAACTCCTAAGCACCCGTGAGACTCCTGTTGTTGCATTCATATAGTTGAAAACATATTTTCTTGTGAAACGACTAAACATCATATGACAAACTGCTAACATAAAGTATACACTACCACAGACAGAGGAACAACTTAATCATGAGAAGTGTTATTTTTCCCTCATTGCTCATAATCATCAAAATAATTATTACACTGCAGTAATCTGTTCTCCTATGATTCCTATAATTGTGCTGCCCCAAAGTTAGGTTCTTGGCTACTTGCACATATACAACGTCTATTAGGATTTGGATTTGTATAGTTGCAGCTAAGCAATACTTTTACAATATAATCGGATTCCTCCATCAGATTTGTTTGAAGGACGTATATGGGCTTCATCTGGCCTGGTTGTTGGTATCACACTTCTGATTGGCATATGAGTATGCCTACAAGAGGTAGAATCCACATGAAGGATCGATTCTTTGCAAACAGTGAAAAAATGGAATAAAGCTTCCACCAAGTTTATGTTGATCACCTCATCGTCATCATTGTCAAAGTTGACAAGTCTCTTTGTCCTGCAGAACCTCATAGTGAGATCCAGCCAAGAAGGGGCTGTGGCAGTAGCACTTGAACAGCCAACGGTAGGGCGCCATCGACACAAATCACCAGCATTCGCAACCACAGGATGCCCAGAGCACCCCTCACCAACAATCATGTCACCTGAAGCACAAGTTGCAGACCAATCAAATTTCCAGATACCTCCCAAGGCCAATGCTCTTTGTGCGGTCAAGTAGCAGTTTTGATGGATGCAGACCACATTCGGGAGTCCATATGTTATAGCTATGGATCTCAAGTGTATTACGGATTGTTGGTTGCAGGGGCTGCAGGCTACCAAGAACTTCAGTGCTGAAGGGAACGAACGATTAGACTGCTATATATAGTCATGTGTTCATCTCAGACATTTCCAATTTGTAGTTATCAATGGCTGAAAAGTATATTGTAATTTCCTTCGGTACTCCTTTTAATTTAGAGATCATGCTTTCTGCAAATCCAGAAATGTGCATACCACATTCACTTATGTCTTCGAGCTACCATGTTCTCCTGTTTACTGCACTGTAAAGACATTGAATTTTAGGTACAGATGCCTAATTAAACTAGTACATTTTTTTTTTTGTTTTTGGGATCAGTTATTGAATTTTAAACTAATAAAAGGTAATTTTTTTTTTCTATTATGTCAAAGTGGACATTTCAACATGAAGCTGTTCTGCATTTACATAGTTGCAAAAATTCCTGATAAACGTCACTAAAATTATTGTAAGCTGCTACTCATGAAAATAAAATCTACAATTACATAGAGGTAGAGGAACTGCTTCTTTAAAAGGACATTATTCTTTAAAAAGGACATTATTACTCTGCAAAGCCATAATAGGTTCATACAGCTTAGAATACCAGCGACACATGTATGCAAACCCTAAGAACACTAACAGTAACTCTACACAGCAAAACAGCACACACGTGTGCTCTTAACCAGAAGACTGCTACCGATAGCAACAAACTGACAATCACAGAAAGACTACGTCAACACATATGTCTACAACATTATCCTTCTGCTTGATCCACCTGTCCAAGCGATTGACAACCTTCATCATCTGTCTGCATTGTGACAGAGCCGACCAATTTATAAGAAATCAAGTATAAGTCGTAATCACCGAAGCAATCGCAGTCTACACTTGAGTCCATATAAACCCGGTATTCCGGAAATCTCAGAGTGATTTCAAACTCATCAACAACATACAACAGGATCGTTGAGCTTGGTAGTAAAATCCGCAGGTATTTCAAACCAAATTCGATATATTAAACATCAGAGTGCGAAGTATGATTTATTACAAACTCAGGTTCAAGTGCGGAAGCAGTAGTTTGCGAAAACCAAATAGTCTTTTAACGAAAACAAATATAAGATAGTGCCAGTAGATAGTCATCCCTGTAGCAGCATGAGACAGGGATATAGATTTGCCTTGCCCTGGCCTTACTCTTCAACAACAGGAAACAGACAAGTCTTACAATAACCATGGAGAATATGATCACCTGCAACAACGGGAATAAAACCCTGAGTACAAAATACTCAGCTAGACTTACCCGTCTGAAATAAAAATAAAGACTCCAAGGATTATGCTAGGCTTTATCTGGGGTTTAGCTGACTCACAGATTTCGCAAATAAAGTTGTTTAGTGAGCCTACGCATGCTACTTGTATCCTTCCAAGTTAACAGGGTTCTTATTTAATTACATAACATAGATCCTGTATAGTCAAGATTAATCATTGCTCAGTAGAATAAATAACAGCATAAGTAACTGGATCAGAATAAAATTAACTGCAACATGAGTAGAGACATTGAATTGTAGTGATTAGACTACATTGTCGTGGACGCAACCCGGGTTCTCACTATTCAGGAGAGATGGCGATTCGAATCGATTGCAAACCAGCTGGCGAATACCCTGACACACACCAAGTCTACTTTGCAAAGGCAGACCCGATCACTCCTCAAGGTGTTACGGGACGTAAAAGTCTCGGTCTTGCCGGCTACCCCCTCCTTCTCGGGTGCCAAGTGAGCGTGCAACGAGACCGACATCATCGTGCGCATCTTTTTGCACCCAATAAAAACCCTCTGCATCCAACGCCAAAGGAGGAGCGATAAAGCGAGCATGGCCGGCCCCTAACAATCTTGCGAGCTTCGTGGCTCCCGACCCGGCGGAGCCTACTATATGCCAGGTACGTTCAACTTCCGACCACATTCCGACAAAGTATGAGTCCTTAATCGACCAGGTGGAAAAGACCACAAGTTCCACCCGATCCAACATGTTTTACTTTATCAGGTTCTCGACAGCAGCTTAACAATCACCCATGTGATTGTACACAACATTTCCTCAAGTGACCGGAATCACTGTCTACTGCAACCATTTTACTGAGCATTAACCTAGACCTCTATATAGGATAGGACAACTTTCAGCAAGGATCATAATGCATCAACGGTTTCAACCATTTCCCATACGTAATGCAGGAAACATATAAAAGGACTCAAGTCAAACTGATTGGAAGAATAGGAAAGGCAGAATGCTCCGGGGCTTGCCTCGCAGGAACGTTGCCGGAACGTGCTCCGGGCACTCAGTCAACTCGTCGGTCGGTCCTTCTCCTCCGGTGACTCCTCCGGACTGCACTCCCAGCTGGAACAGCTCCCCTGGTTCCTCGATCAGCTCCTCCAGAACTTCCCCCGATCCTGAGATGATGCATATGATGGAGAAAAGATATAATTACTATTGAAGGAATAATAACTTGCATAAGATAAAATATGCATGATGAATGGATGCTTCATGATGCAAGCTATTAGTAAGTGGATATCTCTTCCGCAGAAACATAACTAAATCTACACAAGAGACATCAATAAAACACATCAATCAACATCCTAACTCACTACTCAACAGAACATGACAGCCTGACACGCTGTCACTAAAACAGCCACACAAGGAGTTTCACAACTCCGAATTCAGTGAACTAGGACTCTATGGAAAGCTAATAAAATTTCCTACAAAACATTCCACAGTACCCAGAACTGAATCTATACCTATCAGCCTCGAAATTGGGAAAAACAGAGACTCTGTTTTCAGCTTACATCCTACATACAACACCCATAACTCCAAAACTACTCATGCAACTTACTTCAAACTGAACCAGCAAGTAATTGAAGTAATCATCTACCAATTACACCTACTGGACTTGTCAAAAGATAATCTAAAGCACATGAAATGACATACCCTAGCAAACACTACACTTGCACACTATAATTAAATAAAATGCTAGAGCAAGAAAATGTAGAAACTCATAATCAAATCAAACCAAGCTTATCAACAGATCATAATCATGCTAGGAACACATAATAAAAAAATACTAGCATACATCATAATCATAGGAACATATATTTCTAGTCTATTTTCCATGCACCACAATTATGATAAATATACAACTACCTCAGAAAATTCTACAAAAACTACCAGAGCATCTTCTTTGGAATATAACAGCTACCATAAAAATATTATGGCAAGATCATGCTTATACAGGCCTACACAAAAATGACAAGCTAGTGATAAAACTAGGCATGAAAATACTTTGTACTGTGAAAAGTGTCGGACAACAGATTTCTAAGTGTGAACCTCTACTGAAATCTATCAAGAACCACCACACCAAGTTTCACACTCAAACTCCAAGTATTTATTTTTCTATGAATTTCCAAAGATCACATAGCAAAAAGCACATAAATAGAAAATCACATTTCTTCTACAGAACATACCATGTAAGATAATTTTCCTAAACTCTATTCACAAAAACAAGCACTTTTCAAGCAAAGAGCATATTTTTATCTTGCACCAATTAAAAGATATGATTTTCTCCAATTTCCATGCATTTCTAACCATAAATAAAACTCTATATAAAAGTTCTCTGAAAATAGGATTTCATAATTTTATACTGTAGTCTACTTCCTAACAAACATGACAAAATTTGTTTCACTCAATTTGGACTCAAAATGACCAAGTTATGAATTTCCAAAGCTTTTCATTCAAATGCGGAAAAAACGAAAAAAGAAAAAGAAAAGGAAATCGGCGGGGCCCGCGTGTCAGCGACACGAAGCAAACGGCGGCGGCGGCGCGGATCGGCGGCGGATTTCGCGCCGATGACCAAATCGGTCAACCAGCCTAACCTAAACGCATCTACGCGACGCGAGGGTCACGATGGTGCCCTTGGCTTGCGCCGAAATAGACCAAAAAACGGCGACGACGGCGTGGCGGCGGCGGCTCACGGCGGCGCGGGTGGCGGCGGATCGGCCGTTCTCCGTGATAACCGGCGAATCAAGGACCGTTCTCGACTCTAGAGCATCTAACTAAGACATGCAAGCGGGTTTAGAACTCGGCGGAACAACGACGGCGGGAAAACGAACGGCGGCGGCGGTGCTCACGGAGGGAGGCTCGTGTCGGCGACGACGTGTCCCGGCGAAAATGACAGCCCGATTCACTCATCCATCTAGCTCGGAAGCTCAAGCAATGCTAGGCGACTCTAGGACACGGGAAAGAACAAGCTAAACGCGAATAACGAGCACGAGCGGCGGCTTGCCCCAACGGCGCCATGGCGGACTTCGCCGGCGGGCGCGCGGGATGCGGAAATGGGGTCCGTACCTTGCTTTATACCTCGATTCGACGCTAGCTTTAGGTAGAGTGGGTCATGGCGATGCTAGGGACTCAGTTTGGCCTGGTTTGGCGTGACGGCGACGGGCGGAATGCGGCGGCGGAGCTCGGGATCGGCGGCAATGGCGCGGGCGGGCGCGGCGTTCCATGCGGGCTCGGGCGGGCGCGGTGGAACGGAGCTAGGGTTAGGACAGCCCGTTGCCCGCCCTTTATATGCGGCGCGTGACTCGGCAATGCCCCATCCGGGCCGTACATCGGCGTCGCGCGTGGCGCCACGCCGGCGCTGGCGCCGTGGCCGCGGGCCTGCCGATACCCCCTACTGCTTTTCCGAGTCAGCCCCGCGGTTTTGGCCCGTGCATCGAGATTCGTGCAAATTTGGAAAAAGTTAAAACATCAACTTTGTAGAGAATTTCATAAGCTACAAAACTCTCAAAAAGACCATTTCCAAATTCAGCCTAGATTTGAAAATAAAAATTAAAAATAGCAAGGTCCACTCAAACATTCAAAAATCGGGGTTTGAAAATTGACTCAAGTTTGACTCAAACTTGGGGGCACTATTTGGGTCATTTCTAGACCTTAAGAAACTTACAATAGATCATTTGCTCCACATAAAAAGTACTTCAATCCATCTATAGAAACTTTTTGCTAAAAACACTTCTATCAAGCACTTTTGAAAAGGATTTCAAAATGGGTCAAAGAGGTTTGACACTCTAGGGTTATTTTATAAAAATTTTCTAAATTGAAACTCAAGCTCAAACATGGTCCTAAATTATGTCAAAAATATATCTAGGCACAATCTAGGTCCAAAACATGATTATAGCAAAGATCCTATAGAAGCTAGATCAAGCAAGAATAAAATGATAGCAACTCAAATTAGAAGCTATTATGAACTTGCTCATGCATGAAATGATGATGATGCTATGCAAATGATCATGCTTTCAAGATGCTTAATACCTAGGGTGTTACAAATCTTTCCCCCTAAAAAGAATTTCATCCCGAGATTCGACGAACTAACCAGTCTTTATAGAACTGTGGGTAATTCCGTAGAAGATACTCATCCGTCTCCCATGTTGCATCATTTTCTCCATGATTTCCCCAAAGGATTTTGTACTTTGCTTGACTACCTTGCCCCTAGTGACTCTCTCCTTGGT
Organism: Hyparrhenia diplandra; assembly: GCA_015847255.1. Taxonomy (NCBI): domain Eukaryota; kingdom Viridiplantae; phylum Streptophyta; class Magnoliopsida; order Poales; family Poaceae; genus Hyparrhenia; species Hyparrhenia diplandra. The sequence continues at coordinate 677,807 of JADLZK010007594.1, read as the reverse complement.
ATCTAGTATCTTTCTTTGGACTCTCATAGTAGGTTAAATCTTGGCTGATTTCAACATTTCGAGTTGACACTCTCTCCTCCTGGAACTCTCAAGCACTTCTTTAGTTGCGATACATGAAACACATTGAAAATTCTTTCCATCTCCTGTGGTAACTGCAACTGATAGGCTACTTCTCCCTTAGTGGCAACTATTTTATAGGGGCCTATGAACCTAGGCGCTAACTTTCTCTTCACTCCAAAACCAGTACTTCGCTTCATGGGCGATACCTTCAAGTAAACATAGTCACCAACATTGAACTTAATGGGCCTTCTGCGCTTATCGGCATAGCTCTTTTGGCGGTCTTGAGCAGCCTTCATGTTTTGCTTTATGATTCTCACTTTCTGCTCAGCCTCATCGATCAAGTCAATGCCATAGTAGGGTCGCTCTCCTGTTTCAATCCAATTCAGAGGTGTCCTGCACTTCCTCCCATACAAAGCTTCAAACGGTGCCATCTGAATACTAGCCTGATAACTGTTATTGTATGAGAATTCTGCATAAGGCAACCATTTATCCCAAGAACCTTTTGCTGACAACACACATGCCCTCAACATATCTTCTAGTATTTGGTTTACTTGTTCTGTTTGGCCTGTGGTTTGTGGGTGATAAGCGGAACTACGAAGTAACTTGGTTCCTAGGGCTTCCTGTAGGCTCTCCCAAAATCGATTGGTCCAACTAGACCCACGATCCGACACTATTGACTTTGGTATACCATGCAAACGAAGTACATGGGCAATATATAGCTCAGCGTATTGATGGGCTTCATAGCTTATGTTAATGGGAATGAAATGAGCAACTTTGGTCAAGCGATCCACAATCACCCAAATAGAATCAAATCCTTTTTGAGTAAGTGGCAGACCAACAATCAAATCCATTGTAATCTTATCCCATTTCCAATCAGGAATTTGCAATGGTTGTAACAATCTTGCAGTCTTCATATGGACGGCTTTAACTCTACAGCAATTGTCACATCGAGCTACATGAGCAGCAATCTCCTTTCTCATTTTGGTCCACCAAAATCTGGTCCTCAAATCCCGATACATCTTATTACTACTGGGGTGAATTGTTAGTTTTGATGAGTGAGCCTCTGTCAGAATCTGTTCCCTCAACTTTGGATCTTTTGGCACAACAAGGCGGTCATCATACCAAAGAATTCCATGCTCATCCACTTGGAAATGATCACTAGGTTCTTTCTCTAGTTTCTCTTTGATATGAGCAATCCCTTTATCCGTTTTCTGGCCCTCAACAATCCTGCTCTCCAACTCATTTTGCACTCGTATATTGCATAGGATAGCCGGGTGCATAGGAGGAAAAGCCTCCATAGACTCGACTTGTCCTAGCAAACAATGCGATTTCCTGCTCAGAGCATCCGCGACAACATTGGCCTTGCCCGGATGATAATGCAACTCAATATTATAGTCCTTTATCAACTCTAACCACCTTCTCTGTCTCATATTCAACTCCTCCTGAGTGAAAATATACTTCAAGCTCTTATGATCAGTATAGACATGACATACATTACCAAGTAAGTAATGTCGCCAAATCTTCAAAGCATGTACCACGGCAGCAAGTTCTAAGTCATGGGTCGGATAATTAACCTCATGCTTTCTTAGCTGACGCGATGCATACGCAATAACTCTGCCCTCCTGCATGAGTACGCATCCCAATCCTGTACCACATGCGTCACAATACACATCAAAAGGTTTCTGAATATCAGGTTGTGCAAGCACTGGCGCTGTGGTCAACAACGTTCGCAAAGTACGAAACGCTGCCTCGCACTCCTGTGTCCACACAAATTTCTCGTCCTTCTGTAACAATCGGGTCATAGGTTTAGCTATTTTGGAGAAATCGGGTATAAACCTACGATAGTATCCAGCTAACCCTAGAAAACTTCGGATCTCTGAAACCAAAACTGGTGCCTTCCAATCCAACACCTCTTGCACCTTACTAGGATCTACTGAAATTCCATTTTCTGATAGTACATGTCCTAAGAAATGCACTTCCTTGAGCCAAAATTCACACTTGCTAAATTTAGCATACAACTTATGCTCTCTGAGTCTCTCCAAAACTATTCTCAAATGCTCAGCATGTTGTTCCTCATTTTTAGAATATACCAGAATATCATCGATGAATACAACCACGAACTGATCCAGTTCAGGCATAAACACCGAGTTCATCAGACACATGAAATGCGCTGGAGCATTCGTCAAACCAAAAGACATGACGAGATACTCATACAAACCATACCGCGTAGAGAATGTGGTTTTGGGTATATCCTGGGGTCTGATTTTAATCTGATGATACCCAGATCAAAGGTCTATCTTGGAGAACACTTTGGCTCTAGACAACTGGTCAAAAAGTATATCAATGCGGGGTAAGGGGTATTTATTCTTCACTGTTACCGCATTGAGGGGTCTATAGTCCACACACATCCTCAACGTCTGATCCTTCTTTTTCACAAACAGGGCTGGACATCCCCAAGGTGACGAACTAGGTCTAATGAAACCTTTCTCTAATAATTCCTGAAGTTGTACTTTCAGTTCTGCTAATTCATTTGGTGGCATACGGTAAGGTCTTCGAGAAATAGGGGCAGTTCCTGGAATCAACTCTATTGCAAACTCAACATCCCTATCTGGTGGCAATCCAGGTAGGTCTTCTGGGAACACATCTGGAAACTCACAGACTACCGGTATATTCGAGACACCAGTTACTTGTAAAGCGGCTGAAACACGGTTAAGGTCAATGGTTTTGGGTAGCAGAATCTGGTGTTCGGTTGAGTCTCGGGGGTGCTTCAAATGTAGTACTCTATTCACTGTGTCTATAATTGCTCCCCAACTTTTCATCCAATTCATCCCATGTATAACATCCAAACACAAACCGGGTAAAACTATCAAGGAGGTTATTATTTCTAATTCACCCATCATAATCTTCACATTATTAACCCTCTCCCTAGTCAACTGATCAGCCCCTGCTGAACTAATCCGATAACCAAACCCTAAGTCAGACACCTTTTCACTATTCTTTCTAGCAAACTCTTGGCTCATGAATGAATGCGATGATCCAGAATCAAACAAAACAACAGCACTACGATTGTTAACTAAGCACGTACCAGCTGTCACGGTCTCCCCTTCAGGAACTTCCTCAACACCGGTAAAGTTTGCCTGCCCCACATGCTGCTTGTAGTTCTTCCTAGGCTGTGGGCAATTCCTGGAATAGTGTCCGGGCTTGCCACAATTGAAACAGTTGTTGTGGCTAAAGGGCACTGGATGCTGAACATTTCCTTGTGTTGACTTCCCTTTCTGTGCAGGGTTGAATACCACCCTTCAAAACGGTTATTCCCAGCCTGGTTCTTCTTCTGGGGTGGGACATAGCGTGAAGGTGCGACAGGTGGATGGTAGTTTTGACGACGTCCAAAGGAACCACTTTGCCACGACTTGAATTTCCCTCAAACGATCTCTTCTTGCCTTTGGATGCTGCATACAAGGCACTGTTCTTCTCATGGTGAAGACAATCAGTCACAAACTCCTCAAAGGTGTTCCTGGTAGAATGTCCCATGACCTTCTGCATTTTGAGGTTTAACCCTCTCTTGAAACAAGCCAGTTTCTTCTCCTCGGTGTCGACCATCTCGGGAGCATACTTAGACAATCTGTTAAAAGCCCTGTAGGTACTCACTCATGGTCTTGTTGTCTGGCCAAGCTTGATGAACTCTCCCAACTTCTCTCGCTAAAGCACCGCGGTATATAGGTTCGATGGAAAGGCTGGCGTAAACCGGGCCCAAGTGATAGGAACATTGGCGGGTAAAGTAGCACGGTGATTCTTCCACCATATCCCTGCGGGTCCTTCCAAAGTAAGTGGGTTGCAAATTCTGCCTTCTGAACATCAGATGGGTTCACCAACCGAAACTTATCTTCTATCGAGGTCAACCATTCCTCAGCCTCCATGGGTTCTTTAGCCCTAGTGAACTTTGGTGGTTCGGTGACCTTAAAGTTCTTGTGCGCCCGAATCCATCCCCTTCAAAGCACCACCACGGCCTCTCTGCTGCGATATTGCGCATCTCCCCCAGAACTGTTGGAAAAACGCTCCTGGTTTTCCTGGGAGGTGGTGGATCTTTGTCGATCTCCCCAAAGACTGATCGAGTTTGCGGCATCTCGCACATTTGAATCAACAAGTAACCATCGGATGATGTTGTCCAAAGTATAGATATTGAATTTAAGTTACGCGGAATTTATTGAGAGAATAAATTCATCCACAATAATAGGTAACCATAAATTCAATACGATCTTTCATCAACACCATGGTTATGTCAACGCAATATGTGTATCGAGATTTCGCAACAAAATGGCAACAAAACGTTGCACCACCAATGTAACTTCGCCATGGATAAGGGTCGCAATACCATAGAGTCGATCATAAACATAGGCATGAACTAAATTAAGGTCTCGACTAATACAATAAGGTCTTGAATTATTACTTAATCCAAATGTTACATCTTGATGGTCTCATGAATAGAAAGGAAATTACATGATAATAATGGCATTACACCGCTCGGCTACAAGGGTGTCACATTGTTGGTATTTCTAACGTCACTAACTAGTAATGGCGTTTAGAAAGAATATCAGATGTTGCTTCAGATAAAACTAAAAGAAATATTCATTGCAGTTCATAGCATATCCGAAAAGGTTGTCATCCCTATAGTTAAACTACTAATATGCAAAGAATAAAATATTCGTACTATGCCTTGATAACTTCTTAATAAGTAAATAAACAATTATAATCGGGTATCCGCAAGCGCACGATATGAATATACCATTGTAGCATTTTAACCGAGTAAGAACCGGTGTTGAATTTATATTCTACCACGGGGAAAGAAGTCTTCTATCATGAATTAACTATGCATAGGTGCTAAACATCATAATCATCTCTCGTGTGCAAAGCTTAAGTGTTAAACTTATCAATTAATTAAACAAGGATCAAAGTTCACAATAAAGATAATGATAAAGTTCTTGATAAATAGATTCAACCAAAGTCATATCTAAGTGGGCGAAAATAGAAAGTGTCAAACAAAGGGATCGATAGCAATTCATAGGCTAGCTAGCATTAGAAACTCCAATATGTAACTCTAAACTATAAGTTAGGATCTACTCAATTAGTGCAATACATCTAACAATCATTGAAGAAAGACTAATTAAATTCTTACATGAGGACGTAATCCGTGAAGACTAAGGCCGAAACTTAGAACAACCCGAATAATATCATCCGCTAGGCCTACATACGGGGATGGATTGCAAAGGACTCAATGGTGCTTTGTCACCACCACGATCTACCACACGACCCGGCACATAGGGTGCAAACGCAGTAAATAAGATCTAATCACCACGATTACATCATCTCTACCACTCACCCATGATATCAATAGATGAGCGCTATACGAATCCATGTATGAACATAACAATAATTCAACTATGCTAAACGTGTAATCAAAGTAAATACTAGAACAAATAATCTCGAATATAAACATGATCAAGATATTCATATTAAGAACGTGTCCGGAACTTGAAGACTACTTACAATGAAGAACTTACAAGAACGAGGCCCCATCTTGAGCCGGCCTCCGATGATCCTGAGCGGATTTCTCCCGTCCTACTAGTTCTAGTCTTGATTGCTACTCTTCCTAAAGCGATGTTTCTACAGCGTGGGATATGACTTGGATCTTGAAGCGTTGTTGCTGAATTGAGAACTTGATGATCTGAAAGGGGGGTCTAGGGGTCTCCTTATATAGTCGGGAGGAGGTGCCGGTGTTGGATTAGATCACAACTTCGTACTCCACCGGTCGCCCTCGGATCAAACCGACATTAAACGAGCGGATTAGATTGCGTCTTAGAGGCGGTTGGAGAAGCTTCCGAAGCGGGCCGACGTGGCGGAGGGGGAGGCCGACCGGCTGTTATTTGGGCGGTCGGCCCGCAGTGGGGGGCCCACTGGGGTCCGCGGCGCGTCGTGGCTTCTCGAACCTTCCGGACTCCTATTTCTTGGGTGTTAAGTCTTGATCACGTCGGGATTAATCCGAGCCTTCTAGAGTCTTTTTTCGGAGTTGGATTGCATTACGTCGCGTAGTCGCATGCGGCTCGCGAATTCGTTGTTTTCTGTTTAGTCCCCGCAATTCACAACTTTACCAAAACTGGTGGAAATATGTTAGTGACACCCTATTCTAGGTTGTTATTATGATTTATACCCCTTTCTCATGTTTATTTGATTAATAAATTTATATGATAACAAGTGTCAACAAACTCCCCAAACTTACCCCTTTGCTAGTCCCTAGCAAAGCTATATGCTATAAAAGGATCGAGTTGCTACTACGCTTTCATACCTCGGAAGCATCGTGTTTTATCGAAATAAATTCTCCTCTTAACCGCATTGCTCTCTCATACACATTTACCATGGGGCGTAGCCTTTTCATGAGCAATTTGAAAGACGTAACAATCAAGTTAAGTACCATGTCTCAAGCTCTTTGATCAACTATCATCCTGGGTTTTGCAATATTTTTTAAAAGAAACTCCAGAGATCCTATGTATGACCCTCTTAAGTAGATGGTGGTAGTGGAGTTACACATGTGGTAGGACATACATAGTGGGATGATAGTGGTGAAGTGGATGAGGATGAAAGGTAGTAAATAGCCCTTAGCCTTTTCTAGTATTTTTCTTCTCAAGCATCTTGGATTATTTCTCTCTTTCTAAAAATTGCTAAGACCCTGGGCTGTCCATTCTTGGAGAGGTGGGCTTTTGCCCCGGACTTGTGTCCATTTTTCTCTCTCCTTAGAGATGTGGGCCCTACTCACCCTCGGACACGTGTCCATTATTCATCTCTAAATATATTTTTTTATTATTAGGGAGGTAGGCCCTTCTCGCCTAGTATGACTTTTGTCCTGTTACTCTCCCTCTCTTGTCTCACTTTTCTCTCTAAAATATTTATTTTTCTTTTCTCTTTCTTCTTTTTTTTTTTTTTTCTTTTGAATGTAGCCCAGCCTCTATTTGGCATAAAAACACTGAGAGAGACATATCCAAAGATTGCAAGAGTTTATTTTTAATTATGGCTTAACGGCTGATGGAGTATGGGGAAGCGTATTTCTGGTTTAGAAGCAAATTATTTGGTGGAGTGGGATGATCTTGATGCGAAAAGATAAACTCTTAAGGGTCATAGCTAAGGAACTCATCATGTAATATTTTATAATTTTCAAAGATAAAAACCAGGAATCAAGTATCTCTAGGAATATGATAAACAGCAGCTCAACTTTTCATGTATCTTTATCCTTCAACGCTAAGACTCAGATTAAGCATGTGCTTTCCACAGGTGTTGGGTTTAGAGCAATTTAAGCATTTAAAGCTTTAGGAGAATCTAAGTCCAAAGTGTAAGTACCTTTTTTTAAGAGGAATTATGGCAGAGCAACTATTCATCATTTCCTTAGCATATATCATCATGATCATAATAAAAAAAGGAAGAAAACAATCTAGCAAAGATCTAGCATTTATTTGACTCTTTAACACTAAGACTTTTAAGACTCTTTAACTCTAAGAGAAAAAATATAATAACTAGCTAATATTTAAGTCATAGGGTAGTAATACTTATCGTGATAAACGGGGTGCTCTCCCCAAGCTTGATCTTGAAGTAGTCCTTTGTTCATCCTTGGAGCTTGCTCCTCTTTCGGGTCTCCTTTAATGTTCTTCCTGTTAATATTAATTTCGCACATACCCGAAGGAACAAATTCTAGGATGCTATTGTGAGCCTTCATGTGCTCATTTCTTTTTTTTTTTTTTTGGATTTTTATATATAAAAGGTGTGGACCTTCATGTGCCCACATATTTTTGAGAAATTTTTTTTATATGCAATAGGGATGCTAATGCAAAAACATATGAGTGCAATATTTTTGTAATTTTTTTTTTTTATGCCACCACAGCAAGGAGTGCTTGCATGGGGCTTTAGGAGACCGATGCAAATGCAAGAAACATATTTTTTTATGATTTTCTCAAATGCGAGGTTTAGAAAGAGTAAATATGCTAAAGGAAATATGCTAATTGAAATGTGCTTTGCGTAAAATTAAATATACTGAGATAAATACCGAGTTACCTCTCTCGGAGAGTTTAGAGCACTTACTCCCATGGCGTAGTGTCGTCTATGGGCCCTCGTGTAAATGTTGTACCTGGTAAGGGTCCTTCAAGGATTTCAACGGGTGGCGTGAAAGTAACCGGTGGAAGTCGATTGTTCGGTTGGTGATGCCGGGCGCTGGTCGGGTCTCCCGAAGATGTACTCTTGTTGCTCTTCTTGGTGGACGCGGCTTCTTTCTTCTTGTCCTCTCCTCGACACCTGGTGCGTGTACTTGAGGTACGGTAGTGGCACGGGGTGGAACAGGGGGAGCTAGGGTCTTATGTCCGCAGTTGAATCTCTCCCTCGTTTGTTGACGGTGAAGACGATCTTCGTGGTGTCGGGCGAGATGATGGCCTTGGTGGTGGCAAGGAAAGGGCGTCCCGCAATGATTGGGGCGTTCTTACCTTTGCCAGTATCGAGACCACGAAGTCGGTGGCCACATAGAGCTTACCGATGTTCGGACAAACGTCTTCCGGGATGCCCTCGGGGGTAGCATAGCGACCGATCTCGCAAGTTGTAGGCACATGGTTGTGTATAATAAATTTGAACTGGCTCAAGGCTTACCTTAGGCATAATGTTGACACTTGAGCCAAAGTCACAGAGCGCGTCGTAGGTGCGGGCGCCGATCCTAATGGTGATGACTGGTCTCCCTGGATCTCCTTTCTTGGCGAGGCATGTCCCAGTCGGTCCACTTAGGTCCTTCTTGTGCGTCCTTGGTCTGAATACCTGCATAGTAGACATCGACAAGATTTGCAGATTCTAATTCTTCCGGTCGCCCGAATTTTACCCGGTTAGGCATAGGAATAGATAAAGCCAGCTGAGATAATCGAGATTCTATCATTTTATTGAAGCTATCTTTGGTTCTTTATTGCGTAAGAAAAGTTTTCCATTTTAGCACTAATAGTTTCTAGCATTTTATCATTGGAAGCTAACTTCTTAGACAGTTATCCATGAGTCTACCTTGGTTTTGTACTAACTCTCTTAAAGGTGGGAAATTATTGAAAGAGTTATTACCTTGATAGTTACCCGAGTAGTTACCTTGGTAGTTAGGTCTCTGTTGGTTCCATCCTTGATTCGGGGGACGATCTTTGGTTGTTGTTGTTGTTGATGTAGTTCACGTCCTCTTCCATTTCGGGACATTGATCGCCCGAGTGTCCAGGTGTTGCCACATTCTTCACATGTCATGCGGGAATCGAAGAGTTGCATGACTTCCTTCTTCTCGTGAGCTTTGTCTTCAAGCTTCTTCATAATTAAGTCTATTTTGGCGGGACTAAAGATGTCTACCTCTTTTAGCCTGGTGCATTCCCCTCTCTCTCTTGCGGGGTTGACGGTCCTCATTTCAAGCTTGGTTTGATGCCATCTTCTCCACAAGGTCGGTAGCTTGATTCAGTGTAAGGGACGAGGAAAGCACCTCCAAAGCCGGCGGCGTCCATGGTTTCACGCGGTGTTGTTGTTAAGCCCGTGGTAGAAGGTCCGCATGAGTAGCCGCTTCTCCATTCCATGGTGTGGGCATTCAAAGGATGTAGTCTTGGAAGCGTTCCCACGCCTGAACGGATTCGTCGTGTTCTTCTTGAAAACTTGAGATTTTCCCCGTAAGGCGTTGGTTTTGCCTATAGGGAAGAACTTTGCCGGGAAGGCAAGAGAGCAAAGTGCCCATGTAGTGAGTTTGTCTTTGTTAGCGTAGAACCACCGCTTCGCTCGTCCCAAGAGTGAGAATGGGAACAGGCGAAGTAGGATTGCATCACTTGAGACATGTTTGATGGTGAAGGTGCCATGCATCTCTCTAGGAAGTGTTGTAGGTGAGCATTGGCATCTTCATGGGCTTTTCCACGAAATTGGCTAGCTTGTACCATGTTGATGAGTGCGGGCTTGAGCTCAAAAGCTTTGTCTCCCACATCGACCGTCGGTCCAAAGGCGGATGTTGGCCGTAGTCGGTCGCAGTACTCAGCGAGGGTCTTGTTTGCCACGACTTGAACACGGGTGCTAAGCTTCGCGCATGGAGGGAGTCTTCCCGAGGTAGTGATCTTAGGTTGAGACTTCAACTTAGATCTTGCCTCCTTCAAAAGTTTTTCTGGATCGGACTGGAAGTTTTCAGGAAGATTCCTTTTCATACATTACCCTAAAATAGATAAGAAGAATAATAACGAGGGTAAACTTGTTTAAGAAATTGATAAATTTAATACTTTACAATGCGTGAGAGAGATGTATGCAAGTTAATCCTATAATTTTTTTTTTTTTTATTGGGCTATAGACTTTCTTTCCCGCAAATCGCCAAAAAATGCTTGTTGGTATTTCTAACGTCACTAACTAGTAATGGCGTTTAGAAAGAATATCGATGTTGCTTCGAGATAAAACTAAAAGAAATATTCATTGCGGTTCATAGCATATCCGAAAAGGTTGTCATCCCTATAGTTAAACTACTAATATGCAAAGAATAAAATATTCGTACTTATGCCTTGATAACTTCTTAATAAGTAAATAAACAATTATAATCGGGTATCCGCAAGCGCCGCGATATGAATATACCATTGTAGCATTTTAACCGGGAGTAAGAACCGGTGTTGAATTTATATTCTACCACGGGAAAGAAGTCTTCTATCATGAATTAACTATGCATAGGTGCTAAACATCATAATCATCTCTCGTGTGCAAAGCTTAAGTGTTAAACTTATCAATTAATTAAACAAGGATCAAAGTTCACAATAAAGATAATGATAAAGTTCTTGATAAATAGATTCAACCAAAGTCATATCTAAGTGGGCGAAAAATAGAAAGTGTCAAACAAAGGGGCGATAGCAATTCATAGGCTAGCTAGCATTAGAAACTCCAATATGTAACTCTAAACTATAAGTTAGGATCTACTCAATTAGTGCAATACATCTAACAATCATTGAAGAAAGACTAATTAAATCCTTACATGAGGACAGTAATCCGTGAAGACTAAGGCCGAAACTTAGAACAACCCGAATAATATCATCCGCTAGGCCTACATACGGGGATGGATTGCAAAGGACTCAATGGTGCTGTCACCACCACGATCTACCACACGACCCGGCACATAGGGTGCAAACGCAGTAAATAAGATCTAATCACCACGATTACATCATCTCTACCACTCACCCATGATATCAATAGATGGCGCTATACGAATCCATGTATGAACATAACAAGAATTCAACTATGCTAAACGTGTAATCAAAGTAAATACTAGAACAAATAATCTCGAATATAAACATGATCAAGATATTCATATTAAGAACGTGTCCTGCGAACTTGAAGACTACTTACAATGAAGAACTTACAAGAACGAGGCCTGATCTTGAGCCGGCCTCCGACGATCCGGAGCGGATTTCTCCCTTCCTACTAGTTCTAGTCTTGATTGCTACTCTTCCTAAAGCGATGTTTCTACAAATATGTGGGATATGACTTGGATCTTGAAGCGTTGTTGCTGAATTGAGAACTTGATGATCCGAAGGGGGTCTAGGGGTCTCCTTATATAGTCGGGAGGAGGTGCCAGGTGTTGGATTAGATCACAACTCGTACTCCACCGTCGCCCTCGGATCAAACCGACATTAAACGAGCGGATTAGATTGCGTCTTAGAGGCGGTTGGAGAAGCTTCGAAGCGGGCCGACGTGGCGGGGGGGAGGCCGACCGCTCGTTATTTGGGCGGTCGGCCCGCAGTGGGGCCCACTGCCCCTCCCGCGGGCGCGTCGTGGCTTCTCGAACCTTCCCACTCCTATTTCTTGGGTGTTAAGTCTTGATCACGTCGGGATTAATCCGAGCCTTCTAGAGTCTTTTTCGAGTTGGATTGCATTACGTCGCGTAGTCGTACGGCTCGCGAATTCTGTTGTTTTCCTGTTTAGTCCCTGCAATTCACAACTTTACCAAAACTGGTGGAAATATGTTAGTGACACCCTATTCTAGGTTGTTATTATGATTTATACCCCTTTCTCATGTTTATTTGATTAATAAATTTATATGATAACAAGTGTCAACACACATCTAGATCAAGGTCTACGTAGCAACATCTAGCTAGAAATCTAAACATAGCATCACAGTCGTCTACTCCTGTGGTGCATGCGAAGTGGGGTCTCTCTCCTGATCCTCCTCAGCTGGCGCTGCTGCTGCACTCTGTAGTCCTCACTGTGGTCACCCCTGAGCTCTCTGATGCGGCGACGCGCATGGGTGAAATCATCCACCGCTCTATTAAGTTCCCCAATGGTGATGGAGAGACGCTCATCCAGGTAGTTATTACGCTTCTGTACCTTCTTCAGACTAGCCTGAGTCTCCCGCAGCTCCTATCTAACACGAGTGGCCTCTGCGGTAGCATCCGCTGCAGCTGTCATAAGTGCTCCATTCAACTTCGTCACAGCAAACATAGCTCTCATCGCTGCCATACCAACGACTCCAAGCTGCCCATTCTCCTCGGGTGGTACATCCCGTGGAAACATCGGCGCAGGGGCCGCCCGGCAAGTCTTGCGGTCCACGCTCCTGGGTCATTTGGTCTAACACTCCCATGGCAGCAACCTGGGCGGCTGTCCATGCATCGGGTCCTTGTCCAATGCACTGCCAGGCTGGCCAATAGGGGTCCACCAGGTGCGGCTGCACTGTCACCTCAACTGAAATACATGGCACCTCTCCATTGCCATGGGTGCGCCTCCATGCGTAAGTAGGCTCCCCGACTGTACCCAACTGACTGCAATATCTCCCACAGCAGGGCTGGTGTTGCCCAAATCATCGGGGGTGAGTAGGGCTCGAAGTAGTGGGCCATCTATAGCAAGATTTAGGAGATAAAGTGAGATTGAGAAACAATAGTCCAGTTTAACCGAATTAGGGCAAGTACTATTTAGGGGAAAAGAATGGAAAATGCATGAATGACATGATGTAAATTTTAAATATGATGCATGCTCGTTACCTACGTAACTCCCGGAATAGAAAAGAGATTTCTCTACTCGTTTTAATGGTGGCAACCTACGATCTCTCCAAATAAACAGGACGTGTCTAGTCGGTCTAACGCATTGCGCTGTTAGTGTACCTGCAAATCATTTCAGCCCACAATATATTTATGCAATGCAAGAATATAAATTGCATATACCTGCTTCGTCAGGTCCACCCAACGGCATCGCATACCATGCGGAAAATCACATGTTACACCCAGCACACCTGTGTACCCATACACAAGTCTACGGGGGCACTACCCGACCACGGAGCTCTCAAATCATTTTATTTTCCCCCTAGACCGGCATACATCCGATCATGCTCTCACAACTCACACCATTACCTTGGGTGTAGAGGCATTGAACAACCAATACCCGCGTAGAGGTATTCCGATCCATTCATGACTACTCAAGTGAGTAGCCCCGTACTCATCGGCCGCCACGGCAACCAAACACAAACAACAAAATATGATGCATTAGCCCAATCCCGCTTAGCCAAGCCACCCGACTATCCTTAATTGGGCATAGAGGGTATGACCAAGGCACTATTAATTTTGTAAATCTTTTACTCACACCACTTAAAAAAAGATTTTGTTTCGCAAAACATTTTCGTAAGAGATTAGTGGTTCTTTTTAATTTAAATACCAGATCGGACTTGTAATTACCAAACTAAGCTCGATGCCACCGTGATGTAGCTGACCAATTTATAAGAAATCAAGTATAAGTCGCAATCACCGAAGCAATCGCAGCTTCTACACTTGAGTCCATATAAACCCGGTATTCGAAATCTCAGAGTGATTTCAAACTCATCAACAACATACAACAGGATCGTTGAGCTTGGTAGTAAAATCCGCAGGGTATTTCAAACCAAATTCGATATATTAAACATCGAGTCGCGAAGTATGATTTATTACAAACTCGGGTTCAAGTGCGGAAGCGAGGTTTGCGAAAACCAAATAGTCTTTTAACGAAAACAAATATAAGATAGTGCCAAGAGATAGTCATCCCTCGTAGCGGCATGAGACAGGGGATATAGATTTGCCTTGCCCCGGCCTTACTCTTCAACAACAGAAAATGCACAAGTCTTACAATAACCATGGAGAATATGATCACCGCAACAACGGGAATAAAACCCCGAGTACAAAATACTCAAATAGACTTACCCGTCACGAAATAAAAATAAAGACTCCAAGGATTATGCTAGGCTTTATCTCGGGGTTTAGCCGACTCACAGATTTCAAAATAAAGTTGTTTAGTGAGCCTACGCATGCTACTTGTATCCTTCCAAGTTAACGGGGTTCTTATTTAATTACATAACATAGATCCTGTATAGTCAAGATTAATCATTGCTCAAGAGAATAAATAACAAAGATAAGTAACGGATCGAAATAAAATTAATCGCAACATGAGTAGAGACATTGAATTGTAGTGATTAGACTACATTGTCGTGGGCGCAACCCGGGGTTCTCACTATTCAGGGAGAGATGGCGATTCGAATCGATTGCAAACCAGGTGGTGAATACCCCGACACACACCAAGTCTACTTTGCAAAGGCGGACCCGATCACTCCTCAAGGTGTTACGGGGCGTAAAAGTCTCGGTCTTGCCGGCTACCCCCTCCTTCCCGGTGCCAAGTGAGCGTGCAACGAGACCGACATCATCGTGCGCATCTTCTTGCACCCAATAAAAACCCCTCTCGCATCCAACGCCAAAGGAGGAGCGATAAAGCGAGCATGGCCGGCCCTAACAATCTTGCGAGCTTCATGGCTCCCGACCGGCGGAGCCTACTATATGCCGTACGCTCAACTTCCGACCACATTCCGACAAAGTATGAGTCCTTAATCGACCAGGTGGAAAAAGACCACAAGTTCCACCCGATCCAACATGTTTTACTTTATCAGGTTCTCGACAACAGGCTTAACAATCACCCATGTGATTGTACACAACATTTCCTCAAGTGACCGGAATCACCGTCTCATCGCAACCATTTTATCGAGCATTAACCTAGACCTCTATATAGGATAGGACAACTTTCAGCAAGGATCATAATGCATCAACGGTTTCAACCATTTCCTATAATGTAATGCAGGAAACATATAAAAGGACTCAAGTCAAATTGATTGGAAGAATAGGAAAGGCGTAATGCTCCGGGCTTGCCTCAAGCAGAACGTTGCGGAACGTGCTCGGGCACTCGATCCAACTCGTCGGTCGGTCCTTCTCCTCCGGTGACTCCTCCGGACTGCACTCCCAGCTGGAACAGCTCCCCGTTCCTCGATCAGCTCCTCCGAACTTCCCGATCCTGAGATGATGCATATGATGGAGAAAAGATATAATTACTATTGAAGGAATAATAACTTGCATAAGATAAAATATGCATGATGAATGGATGCTTCATGATGCAAGCTATTAGTAAGTGGATATCTCTTCCGCAGAAACATAACTAAATCTACACAAGAGACATCAATAAAACACATCAATCAACATCCTAACTCACTACTCAACAGAACATGACAGCCCCACACGCTGTCACTAAAACAGCCACACAAGGAGTTCCACAACTCCGAATTCAGTGAACTAGGACTCTATGGAAAGCTAATAAAATTTCCTACAAAACATTCCACAGTACCCAGAACTGAATCTATACCTATCAGCCTCGAAATTGGGAAAAACAGAGACTCTGTTTTCAGCTTACATCCTACATACAACACCCATAACTCCAAAACTACTCATGCAACTTACTTCAAACTGAACCAGCAAGTAATTGAAGTAATCATCTACCAATTACACCTACTGGACTTGTCAAAAGATAATCTAAAGCACATGAAATGACATACCCTAGCAAACACTACACTTGCACACTATAATTAAATAAAATGCTAGAGCAAGAAAATGTAGAAACTCATAATCAAATCAAACCAAGCTTATCAACAGATCATAATCATGCTAGGAACACATAATAAAAATACTAGCACACATCATAATCATAGGAACATATATTTCTAGTCTATTTTCCATGCACCACAATTATGATAAATATACAACTACCTCAGAAAATTCTACAAAAACTACCAGAGCATCTTACTGGAATATAACAGCTACCATAAAAATATTATGGCAAGATCATGCTTATACAGGCCTACACAAAAATGACAAGCTAGTGATAAAACTAGGCATGAAAATACTTTGTACTGTGAAAAGTGTCGACAACAGATTTCTAAGTGTGAACCTCTACTGAAATCTATCAAGAACCACCACACCAAGTTTCACACTCAAACTCCAAGTATTTATTTTTCTATGAATTTCCAAAGATCACATAGCAAAAAGCACATAAATAGAAAATCACATTTCTTCTACAGAACATACCATGTAAGATAATTTTCCTAAACTCTATTCACAAAAACAAGCACTTTTCAAGCAAAGAGCATATTTTTATCTTGCACCAATTAAAAGATATGATTTTC
Source organism: Hyparrhenia diplandra (assembly GCA_015847255.1). Taxonomy (NCBI): domain Eukaryota; kingdom Viridiplantae; phylum Streptophyta; class Magnoliopsida; order Poales; family Poaceae; genus Hyparrhenia; species Hyparrhenia diplandra. The sequence goes on along the minus strand of JADLZK010007594.1, from coordinate 661,237 downwards.
TCCAATTTCCATGCATTTCTAACCATAAATAAAACTCTATATAAAAGTTCTCTGAAAATAGGATTTCATAATTTTTATACTGTAGTCTACTTCCTAACAAACATGACAAAATTTGTTTCACTCAATTTGGACTCAAAATGACCAAGTTATGAATTTCCAAAGCTTTTCATTCAAATGCGGAAAAGCGAAAAAAGAAAAAGAAAAGAAATCGGGCGGGGCCCGCGTGTCAGCGACACAGAAAGGAGAACGGCGGCGCGGCGCGATCGGCGGCGGGATTTCGCCGATGACCAAATCGGTCAACCGGCCTAACCTAAACGCATCTACGCGGCGCGAGGGTCACGATGGTGCCCTTGGCTTGCGCCGAAATAGACCAAAACGGCGGCGGCGGCGTCGCGGCGGCGGCCACGGCGGCGCGGGTGGCGACGGATCGGCCGTTCTCCGGCGATAACCGGCGAACCAAGGACCGTTCGACTCTAGAGCATCTAACTAAGACATGCAAGCGGGTTTAGAACTCGACGGAACAACGGCGGCGGGAAAACGAACGCGACGGCGGCGGTGCTCCGCGGGAGGCTCGTCGGCGACGACGTGTCCCGGCGAAATGACAGCCCGATTCACTCATCCATCTAGCTCGAAGCTCAAGCAACAACGCTAGGCGACTCTAGGACGCGAAAAGAACGAGCTAAACGCGAATAACGAGCACGAGCGGCGGCTTGCCCCAGCGGTGGCCATGGCGGACTCGCCGGCGGGCGCGGGGTCGCGGAAATGGGGTCCGTACCTTGCTTTATACCTCGATTCGACGCTAGCTTTAGGTAGAGTGGGTCATGGCGATGCTAGGGACTCAGTTTGCGTGGTTTGGCGCGACGGCGACGGGCGAATGCGGCGGCGGAGCTCGGGATCGACGGAATGGCACGCTGCGGCGGCGCGTTTGGGCTCGGGCGGCGCGGTGGAACGGAGCTAGGGTTAGGACAACCCGTTGCCCGCCCTTTATATGCGGCGTGATGACGGCAACGCCCCATCCGGGCCGTATCGGGCGTCCGCGCGTGACGCCACGCGCCGGCGCAGCGCGCCGGGCCGGCGAGCCGCCGATACCCCCTACTCGCTTTTCCCGAGTCAGCCCCGGTTTTTGGCCTGTGCATCGAGATTCGTGCAGAATTTGGAAAAAGTTAAAACATCAACTTTGTAGAGAATTTCATAAGCTACAAAACTCTCAAAAAAGACCATTTCCAAATTCAGCCTAGATTTGAAAATAAAAATTAAAAACAGCAAGGTCCACTCAAACATTCAAAAATCAGGGTTTGAAAATTGACTCAAGTTTGACTCAAACTTGGGGGCACTATTTGGGTCATTTCTAGACCTTAAGAAACTTACAATAGATCATTTGCTCCACATAAAAAGTACTTCAATCCATCTATAGAAACTTTTTGCTAAAAACACTTCTATCAAGCACTTTTGAAAAGGATTTCAAAATGGGTCAAAGAGGTTTGACACTCTAGGGTTATTTTATAAAAATTTTCTAAATTGAAACTCAAGCTCAAACATGGTCCTAAATTATGTCAAAAAAATATATCTAGGCACAATCTAGGTCCAAAACATGATTATAGCAAAGATCCTATAGAAGCTAGATCAAGCAAGCATAAAATGATTGCAACTCAAATTAGAAGCTATTATGAACTTGCTCATGCATGAAATGATAATGATGCTATGCAAATGATCATGCTTTCAAGATGCTTAACACCTAGGGTGTTACATGCATCGTAGAATCGAATCGAAAACCTATTTAATTTTAAAAACAAAATGAATCATCAATCAAAAAAGAAGCAGGAAAAGAAAAAAAAAAAAGATTGTTATTCGATTGGTCTTACCAACCGACCGGGACTCAATGAGCTGACCACGTGGCTGGTAAAATGCAAAAGCCCCCCCCCCCATTTTGTCCCGGTGGGTATCTAGAACTGGGACTAAACATTAGTTTTATCCCCGGTTCCAAAGTGCTACGGTGCAACTATTAGTCCCGAGAGCGTAACCGGGACTAGACGCCCACCACGAACCGGGGATAGACCTTGTCTGTGTACTAGTGAGTGTTGAATGAATGATCAGAGGGTTGAAATTTCCATGCAATGTGCCATGTGGCTGCATCCTGCAGCTAAACAAAAAGATTACGTTACTGTTTAATACCTCTTAGCCTCTAACTCGTAAAAAATTCTTATATTAAATTATTTTGTTTTCTTCTTTTTTGTTTATTTTAACACAGTAGGCATAATACAAAATAACTAATCTCTATATTTCATGATAATTTTATTTTCTGATAATTTTATCAATTGCTAGTGTCAAATATGGAGTTTTCTCTAGCTTTCATAAGATTATTCGACATAGATATAGTATTAGGCATGAAAGATAGAGAATTTTATCAATTACTAGTGTCAAAGATAGAAACAATATTTGAGAAAACTTCTTGTAAACTCAAAAACTACTTATTCGACATTATCTCCATCTTTCATGTCTAAAAAAAAAAAAAAAAAGTCACGGACATTGCCTTTGTAACTAGGCTATTTTTGGCTTGAAATTTTCAGTCTTTTTTGTTTTCCTAACCCTATCCCACTGTGACATTAGGCCCGATTTGATACAGTATATGGGCCCTAGCCCAAGACCTGTACTGGCGCAAACTCAAATAAGAATCTGCCCATGGTTTTCCATTTTTTTGAAACGTATTCTTGAATTTTGGAACATGAACCAAATTCATTCTAATTCTAGAAAATAAGATACGTTTTCCATTTTTTGTTAAAAAATTAACGGAATCAAATGTAAATATTATTAATTAACTAATAAAACTAATAATCACACACAACCTATAAATGTATTTGTATCCTGAATCTATACTCATTTATCTTCATGGAAACGGTTGTGTTATATTAAACTCTGAAACATATGAAAAACCACAAAAATCCATTGCTATTTTACTAGATTTGGTTCAAGTCATTCACAAAAAGCCTGGTACCGCAAAAACCAGTTCAAGCAGAGGAGGCACAGAGGACAACAAACCAACCAGGTTGGGGAAGGTACAGTAATAAGAGACAAGTTTTTCTTTCTATATGTACTTTTGAATTTATGTAGCAGTCGCATATGCCGAATACATACACATTGACACGTATCTTAAATCTGCGATAAGTGCCCATGATTGTTAAGTGTGGTCATCGCCACTGAAATATTTTGTGGCTTAAGCACTATGGGATGGTTACTACTGCTAGGAATTAGGATTACACATCACACCAGACCATACCTGCGTCAACGAATTACTGGTATTCATAACTAGTGCTGCCTCCGGCAGCTATCTGTCCTCTTGCGTCTCAGTTCTTCTATCGTCCAACTTTTCCGCAATTCCGATTCTTTCTCTGATCCTCAACTTTGACAGAGTTTACTGGATGAAGACAGGATTTCACTGGTATCCAGATTATGGGTTTCAGGGTTCCAGGCTACCATAGATGTGCAGTGTAGAAAGGGAACCAAGTAGTGTTATATAGAGCCATGTGTTCCGTTGAAAGATCTCCAATTTGTTTTAGTATCCCAGTCTTCTAGTAGTTATCACCCATTATTGCACCTCTTACACTTCACGGGCTCTGAAACGTCAGTACAAGTGTACAACAGTCACTTCTGTTATGACCTATCTTGTGAAATATGACTTGACATCAGAACGTAAACGGTACTATAAAATTTACACTACAATTGAAGCAGAGGAATACCTTAATCAGGAGAAGTGTCAATCTGAGGGCAGCTGTGACTTTCACTAGAACATCAGCTGAGAAAACAAATCCACAAAACATAAGTAAATAATTTCAGAACACAAACCTTTATAAGTGAAAAACGATTCTGATACTCATGAATTACTCAATTTTCTCTCAGATACAAGAGTGGTATCGATGGATTGAATATTGACTTGTTATTTTATTTGCCTCGTTCCAAAAAAAAATATTTTGCACATTTCTTCCATACTTTTTGAAGAGACAAATGAAGCCATCAGCAAATACAGACTATTAAAGCACTGTCAAGCTCACGATTTTTTCCTCATGGTTGTCATTACTAAAGAAATCCATGGCACTCATACCGAACAGAGCTTACAGCAATTAAAATTACAGAAGTGAATTACAGGCTATGCAAATCTGGAAATATTTCATGTTTTCGTGAGGCTGTTCACTTATCTGCAAGTATATTACAGAGGTACTCTGTTCACATATTCAGAACATGACATGTCAAATGTAAAGCCTCCTATTAAAAGGGCATAACAAGAGCAAGAGTAGCATCAGATCAGCCAATTTATCCTTGTTTGGTTCTGCAACTTTCCTCAATTTCCTGACGTTTATGTTACACTTGAAATCAGTTCCAACAGCAACAATCTTCATTCTAGCCATAGCGGCACCTGCAGGATTTTTGGTGGATGGCTACAGTTAAGTGGTTCAGTGCAGGCATGCTCTGTTGAGCTCCGTCAGTACACATATCTGACTGTTTCTATTTGTCCTGATGCCTCTCAAGGCTATTGCTTGATGAAGGTAGGTACGGCCAAGAGATTTCAGGTGCTGTGCTGTCCAGATTATTGGGTGCAGGCTAGCTACGTACTCTCAACTTCCGTGTGGATGGGAACCATCTATATAGTCACTGGTTCCTGTGAAACGTCCACAATTATTATAGGCTCATGTTCTTCCAGGTTCTTCCAGTACATGTCAATGACTAAAGAGAAGACTGTAATTTCCTTTAACGCACTTGCATCTCTGGAAATTGCAGACACTCTGGAACTCTACAAATGTGAGTAGGACAGTCACTTTTTCTGAACTACTTTTATGTACTCATGTCTACTGGAGTGTGTAAGGCCACTCAATTTTAGGATCAGATGCTAATCTGAAGCATATAGGTAGTTGTCGTGCTGTACCAAGACCACTCAAGGCTGATATCGGTCTTGATGGTCATGTGTTGTTAGTATAGTAACATGCTGTGCAGGCATGTGATTGCAGTGTTGCAAACTCTATTGGTTTGCATTCTATCTGCACATTGTAGTTACCAAAGGAAACGTGATGCTCTTGATCAGCTACTTTATGATGTATTAATTGTGTTTTATGCGTATATTATCAAAGACAACAATGTTAAGTTAGTGTAAATTCCACTGTCATTCATCCTCAAAGTGGAAGTTGAAACTGCAGAAACATTCAATAGTGGAAATTCACTTATCTCGACCCTTCCATGTTGGATAAATTGTAGAACCACTCATAAGAGTATCATCATCATTACGGTGGGAAACAATGACACTTTAATCATGATCATTCACATATTTACATGAAGTGTTCTTGATCTGGAGATAATGACAGGGAGAAGAAATAACCTATGTAGCTAGTGAACTCTGAGTATTCACCATATCTCATCTCTCTCCTGTATGTACCATGATGCAATGCAGGGAACTATGAGTGTATCAGCTGCGTGCTTCAAGAACACTGAACACCTTGACGCAAGGTCTAAACAACTGCACTGGGTGGAGAAAACAATCGCAAAGATAGGGGACCCTAGTTTTTTTTTGCAGTAAGTACCCTTGGCCGAGGCTCTCAAATGAATGAACATTGGGCTACTCAGTGTGCATCATGTTTAGATCAGCATCTGCTTGCTACATACCATCACATAGTCACAATTGCTGCTGGCTCCCTTCCCCGGTTTTAGTCACTTCCCTCTCCCATTCACTACTGATGTGTTCCATATGCTATCGTACATCCTCTCCTTACAGTGGTATAGACCTCCAACCTGGAATGGAACACCCAGGTGTTGTGCAGTGGGTTGGCCATCTCAGAAGCTACAAGTCAACTGCCAGTATGCAAGGGGAAATTTTCAAACCATATGAATTTCCTGATACCTCCCAAGCCCACTCTTCTCGACCAAGGTTGGCAAAAGTTTATTGGATGAAGGCAACAGTTGGCAGTCCATTGTTGGTTATAGCTAAGGATTTTAGGTGTTAGCGAGATAGTTGAGTGAAGAAGGGAACCAACTAGCTTGACATATATAGTCGTGCAGTGCTTGGAATTGACACGTTATGCAACTCAAAAAGGCAAGTGCAACATTCACTAATGTCTCCAGCTACTTTTTTGTACTTTTGTCTTCTAGAGTGTGTGAAGGCAGAAAAGTTTAGGATCGGATGCCTAATATGAAATAGTACAGTATAAGTCTAACATCATGTCCACAAGTCCAACATCATGTCCACAAGAGAAACATCAAGTCCACAAATGGTCCAGACAAGTCTAACGAGTCTCACAAGTTCATTCTTCAGGCTGTAAGGGTGGGAGAGGTGGATACTGATGGTTCGGGGATGGGAAGCCTTGCTCAACACCCTACAGCCGGCTGATTCGACCCCGCCGATCTAGGAGTGGAAGCCTTGCGCAAAGAAGACAAGTGTTAGACATGATTACTTGAAAAACAAAAATCGAAACTCTTTGCTATCATACTCACGCAGGGACTACCTGCACCGGCTGGGTCCAGGAAAGCGGCTGTGGAGCAACCGCCCCTAGGAGCCCGGTGGCGAGTCAAACCACGGCCCGGAAAGGAACCTAGTAAGCTCCTTGAACTTGGCCGCCATTGTCGCCTGCGTGGCCTCCACCTCCTAACAGCGCCTCCTTTCCTCTGCTAGCAGCTATGCTTGCTTCTGACGTAGCCGCCTTTCCTCTTCTACCTGAGCCTACAACATTTAGCCATCGTTGTTTTGATAATGCAAACGTTACTAGGCGTGTAAATACAAATGTACGTCGAGTAATGCAAACCTCAAAAGGCGCCGACACACCTCAAAGGGCACCGACCGCGGCCCATCGCCACGCTTGGTCGAGGCGTGTCGGTGGGTTAGTCTCCATCCTCCGTGCTCGGACTTACGCTGGTCACGAGGCCGGGCTGTTGATGATGCCATCGGCGGTGCCCAACCTCCCATGCTTCTTGCCACCAAAGTGGCCCATGGCGATGTCGTGTATCAATGTCATGGGCGCCTCGGATCGTAATCTTGCACGTATTTACGTAGTTGGCGGCTGTGGTACTCAACGATCCGATTGCCCACACTGGAGTTGTTGTATGCCTCCGCCCGTCATTCACGCCATAGGAAACGCCGAGGGTCGACTTGCCCTTGTGCGACATGCGAAGGCCTGCCCGGTCGGTGCGTGTCTTCACCGATGCGCCCGGCCGGCTGCGAGAAACAAAGGAAGAGGATTAGTGCGCTGGACTGGCTATAAAAGAAGTTTTACGCCTGGTAAAAGAAAAGCACATACCCAGGATTCTTTGTACTCCGGAAGGCTCCGGCTGCCTTGGTGGTGTGCTAGCCTTGGCATCACCAAACACCGGTCCCATGCAACCTCGTGCGCCCTTTGCCAATCCTCCGTGAACCACTTGTCAACCATCTGCTACCAGCAAGGGCCATGGGCGTGCAACCAATAGGGACGCATCTACACGCCATGACAAAATTTCAGATTAGAAGATCACACTAAATATATTAAATCTGAAAAGCGAGCTCGCTTAGTGTTGTTCCCTGCACCTCTATGAACTGCTCCACGGGTCAACATCATCGTTCTCGCCTGCCGTCCTTGGTCACCTTCCTGCCAAGCACCGTCGCGTTGTATGTTATGTTGGCCTGGTGCTTGCAATCGCATAGCATGTAGGCGGCGCGTTTTTTTCGAGATTCCTCGGCGCTCTTCCCTTCTGTTCATTTCCTTCCTCGCATTGGAAGAAGTCCCGCATACAAAGACGATATCAAAATTCAAGAATGCGATGTATTGAGAAAAGGCTTTGTGCGAGGGCGAAGTTACCCAAAACTCCGCGAGCACCCGCGCTGCCATGTGGTCGTGGCGGGGGGTCTTCTCCCTCGGTAGTAGGCTCCCTAGGAAGGGGCGATCTGCTCGCCGTGGTAAGTGACGATGTTGCGGTAGTGCTACCTACACAACCCCCGATAATAGTGGCGGGTTTGCGTGAGGCACCGCCCCGACACAATGACCTAGTTCTTGCAAAATGAAGACATAATATTAGTTTCACTAGAGAGTGTAAATGAAGTAGGCATCTAAATCCACTTACCTTGTCCCTTGGGGGCGAACAACGGTATGGTTGTGAAGGCTAGGAGGCTGAGGTAGTCGTGTCGGGCCTCGTAGTATACCTTCGCCGCCTTTGCCGCCTCGCATCCGTACCCGCACCTAAGGAGTTTGTGCCACCGTGACGTGCGTGTCCTCCCCGTTGTCGCCGCCGTCATCTTCCTCGCCCGGTGGTGTGGGATGCATGGCACCCGGCTTCGTGCGGCCCGGCATCTTCGCCGTCGGCTCCTCCTCCTCCTCCCCTCCTCGCGGCGTCCGCACCGCCCGTGACAGACGGGTCCCTCTGCACGCCCTTCCTAGATTTCCCCGCCGACCCCTCCTCCTAGTCCGTCCCCTTTGTCCGAGAGTAAATCCTAGACAAGGGGAGCTCACGTCGATCGTCGTCGGCGGGGGTGGTCGCCCCCCCCGCCGACCTCCATGACGGGCATCTTCAATCACCAAGTGCGACATGGAGAAGATGACTTTGCATATCCTTTCAAAGAAACTCTCCTCTTGTTGTCACATTTTCTACAAGGACACCAAACTAGCAAATGACCATGAGCACGAGCTTTGCCCCGTACCATTTCCAAGAATTCATTGGTCTTGTTCATCCATTCATCATCAAAATCACGCTTACTTCTCGCGACCGCCCGACATCCACACCGGCAGTCCTCCATCCTTTAGCAACCACATACACCAACCATGAATTCCATCTATATGGTGTGTTCCTACTATCTAATAGGTGAGAATAGGTCCTAATCCCACCCACAGATGCGTAGATGGGCGAGTTCCCATGCTCCGATCCCACAGAGACAGAATTTCGGCAGCACCTCCCCACTATTCTCCCCGATACATGTCCCGGAAGGGAGAGTGTGTATTCGGAGAACAACAGGAAGGTGGTGCCTAATCTCTGTCGCCGACCAGAGCGGAACATGGAAACTCGACCCATCTACATATCTGCGGGTTGTCCAAAAAACATGGACAATCCGAATGGATACGGTCGTAGATATGCACAGAAATGCATACCTCCAACCGTGATCTCTTTTTCGAACGGTAGACGCCCTAATCGGGTTACGCCCGCGACCGTCGCGGCCGAAAGAGGGAGGGGTTATTTATAACTCGTGGCAATGTAGACCGAGGAAGACGTTGGACTTGCCCAGTACTCTAGCTAGGCTCCAACGGGGTCTACTCGCAAAAAGAAGCATACAAGATCGGGGACGCCGTGTACTTCGGCCAGCTCTTTATGTGAAAGGAAAAATATGAGAACCTCCCCTACATAGGAGGCTTTTCGATACCTGAAAAAAAACATGGCACGATGGCAAACTTCCACATATCTATATGCACATTCTCAACTACGATATCCACATCCATATCTATCCATATCCACATATCCATACGCATACCTACTACCACTAGCTACTAATTGCTTCATGCCATACCTTTGTGCGGTCGGTGGTCGAGGGAGCACGCGGCCAAGCGTGGGTGGTCGAGGGAGGACGTGGTCGGGCGTGGGTGGCCGAGGACCCTCCTTTCTTCTTTTCTTCCCCTCTTCTTCTCCCCAGTTTCCCCTCTTCCTCCTCTTCTTCCCCTATTCTTCTCCTCTTCCTCCCCCCTTCTTCCCCTCTTCTTCTCCTCTTCCTCTTCCCCCTTCCTCCTTTACGCTCCCGAAGTTTGCGGCGCGGCCACACGGCCCAACCGGCGCCCGAGCGGCCGAGGGCGTGGCGGCGGCCCAAAGCACCGGCGGCCCAAGGTGCCGGTCGGCGTGGGCCCCGCGGCGAGGGCGGCCCCGGCAAGGCGGCGGGTGGCGGCGGCGGCAGAGGCGGGGCGGCGGCGTGGGGAGGCGGTGCGCGAGGGCGGGTAGGTGGCGGGGCGAGGGCGGGGAGGCGGCGGGTGGCGGTGGGAAGGCGGCGGGTGGCGGCTCCCGGCGGGCGCGGCGGCAGGTGTGCGTCGTGCGTGAGTGTGTGGTGTGCGAGTGTGAGTGTGTGAGCTGAGTGTGTAGGGTTTTCTTTTTTTTTTTTTTTCTATCTTCGCCGACAACCGGATCGGGGGCGTCGACAAAGGATGGAACTTTGCCGAAGCGGGATCGGCGGCGTCGGCAAAGTCCAATCTTTGCCGAGAGCGGATCTGTGGGCCGCCGGCAAAGTTTTTAAAATTTTTTTTGGCAGCCGCCCACGTGACCTAAATCTTCGCCGACCGCCCGGTTGGAGCCGTCGGCAAAGAATCCATCTTTGCCTAGGGCCATCATCTCACCGCTCGGCAAAAGAAGTTCTTTGCCGAGAGCCCATCTACGCTCGGCAAAGATTTAATTTTTTTTGGCTTCCATATTTTTTGTTGCCTTGCTACAGTAAAAAACTCCATGTTGAAGTTTGGTAATTTTTTGAACTTTTTATTATATTTTATGAATTTTCGACGATTTCTTGATTTTTTCCTAAACTAAATTTTGACCTGCAGTTTATTCGAATAATGGATCTAAGCGATTTGAAAAATCATATTCATGCTTGTGAGTGTACCTTGAGGCCTCATCCAGGTCCACGCCCCAAAAATTCGAACATCTTGTCGCGCCGAAACATGTCCACTCACTTGTGGGTGAGTCATTTTTAAATTCTACAAAATGCAAATGAAATAGAAAAACATGAAATTTGACAAGTCATCATTATATTGCATGTGTACACTGTGGTAAAATTTTGGAAAGGTTTCATGCAAGTTTGCATCCTGCATCACGAAACCTAGACATCTCAACTTGAGATTTTGTTATCACATGCGGAGATGTCTTGGTAATCGCCATCCGAGATGCAACCGTCCCAAGAAATCGACTCAAATTTTTTTCATAGTGTACACATGCGATATAAGGACAACTCGTCAAATTTCATGATTTTTCAACTCCGTTTGAATTTTTATAGAATTTTTAAAACAATCGACCCAAGTGAGCCGGCGTGTTTTGGCGCTGACAAGATATTCGAATTTTGGTGTTTGGCCATGGATGAGGACTCAAGATACCCTCACAATCATGTTTATCAATTTTTGAATCAGTTATTCGAATCACTTGCAGTTCAAATTTTAGTTTTGAAAAGAAATTCAAATAATACGTGAAAATTCATAAAATATAGTAAAAAGATTGAAATAAATTGCAAACTTCACCAACGAACTACAAGTATGGTAGCTAAGCTAGAGAAAAAGTTGTGACGGCTAAATCAAAAAAAAAATTGTGCTTTGCCGAGAGTTGGGACTAGGGCTCTCGGCAAAGTCCATCTTTTGCCGAGAGTGTGAATTAGGGTTCTTGGCAAAGGCAAGCTTTGCCGAGAGCCCTACTGATCAACACTTTCGCGAAGCAAGAACGCTTCGGTAAACATTTGGGGACACGTGGCGGCGTTTGGTGCGATAAAAACACTTTGCTTGAGACCTATTTTTTTTGTTCTCGGTAAAGTTTTTTCTTTGCCAAGGGATGGACGGAAGTTGTCGGCAAAGGTTACGCAAACCGACGGCGTTATGGCGGACCGCGTCTATGCCGACAGACCCACCCTTCGCCGATGCGTCAGAGGCAATCTTTGCCTAGTGTGCTTCTTTGCCGAGAAAAGGGTACTCGGCGAAGGCAGCTTTCGCCCGAACGTTTTTCTTTGCCGAGCAGCGTCGGGCGAAGAAAATCTTTGCCGAAAGTTTTATTTTTGGGTTGTCGGCAAAAAACGAGCACCGTCGGGCGAAGACCCGCCTTCCGTAGTGGGGAGAATAGTCATTCTTGCTACCTTTGTTAAGTTCTTCAAGAAATTAATAGATATGTATTAGTTTCATTGAATGCATCTATGTTCATCAGGATCAACGTATAATGAATTAGAGTTCTTTAAGCATTTTTACTGAAATGGTTTTATTGACTGAGCCGCTTGGTGATCCTGTCTAATTATCACCAAATTTTTTAAACTTAATGCAGTTACTGTAGTTGTTATCAGTGGCGGTCCGTCCTTCCTTCTGATCAATCTGGTCCATCCTTGTGCCTATGGAGACAACTGATATACTTCATCTGGCACTCTAGCAGGCAACAAGGCAAGGCTAAGGGAGTAGAGATTTCCCAAGAACAAAATATCTCATGGCCAGGCCCCTCCGTGCACACAGCAATGTAAAGAAGCAAATGAACGACGAACCATAACTTTCTGTGATCTCACATTTCCTAATACCTCCCATGCGCAGTGCTTAGAGTAAACAGGATGCATAACAAACAACTCTCCAGGAAAATCATATATGACAACCGTGGATTTTTTTAGTATTCTGATTTTTAGAAACTTCTGATGAATCTGGAGGTAGAAGGGAAGCAACAACAATTCCAATATATATATGGCGCATGGACCATGCTCTGAGAGCGTACAACTACTTAACTTTGTCTGGTCCCAGGACCAACCCCATACTAAAGACTCAAGGGGATTTCCATGTTGGACACAATGCTTTCTCTCCTTCCTCTAGTCTACCTGTCAGCAGTCTCGGCAATTGTGTGGGATCGGATGGCCATAAAAGCCTAGAAATTGACTACCATAACACTATGATGCTGTTCTACGAGCACACATGGGTCTACACCAGCAACGCTCAGCAACATGCCTGCATCAAGCATGCTAACGATTGACCTATTTGCATGTCAATCAACGACTTCGATTATAGCACTAGCAAAAACAGATCAGTCACTACCAGAATCCTGAATTACCTTGAGTGCCAAAACCGCCAAGGAAAAGGGAAAAACCGTCAAGAATTGATCCTTGGCTATAAACCGGTCAAGAAAACGCACTCAAGAATAGAGGGCAAGGGAAATTAGTTTCCTTGGCGGTTTCAAAGACTCAAGGATGATTACCTTGGAGGCTAGCCGCCAAAGGAAACTACGACTGACTTAACTTGCCAAAGTGTCAAGGAAATGTTGCAACCGCCAAGGAAATTAGTTTCCTTGAAGGCCAACAACCTCAAGGAAAGTATCAGACAGCCAAGGTAATAGTCATTTCCTTGTCTACTTTTTAAGCCTCAAGGAAATTATAGTTTTCCTTGACTGTCATTAACCGCCAAGTTAATTCTATTTCCTTGAGGGCCGGCCCCAAGGAAATCTATACTGGCAACAAAAAAAAATAATTGCAATAATCAATATGCTCTAATATTCTATTCACTATATTCAATTGACACATGCTGGCATGCATATAGACATTTTATTATAGTCCCAACCATTATATATTGACATAAATATCAGTATGAATATTACAAGTGTATTTATTATTCATCTTATTACATGAAGTTCATACATCATAACACACAAGTCACTGATAGTTTCCAAAGCGGTAGGGTATTACAAACTCCTGTGTAAGTCCTCCCAGCACACTATCTTTTGGCCTAAGTCAATACATTTGCTAGTTGCATACCTACATGAGAAAAATAGAACAATGAATTGATTACTAAGCATGTATGAAATCAGCATGGCTCATGTAGATAGTGTGGTGTTGAAGCACAGCCACAAGGTAGAACTCACTTGTGGAGACCAACTGCTGACTTTGGTGTTCATCTGCAGCACGACGAACTTGCTGCTAAACAGTCTCCCTCTACAGGTAACCCACCATTAGTGCCTCGTTATCCCCCATTAGCTGCACCACACAGCTGCACCGCATAGCATCGCAGGTAACAATATACCACATTGAGAGAAGGGTAAAGACAAAGATGAACTTCAACATAAAAAGAACAACTAATGGAGAGTGGAGAATATTGTCGCTATGCTATATCTAAAAACAAAATTGCATTAAAGAACTATTACTTGTCCAGTGTAGGGTGAAGGCAGTAGGCACATACTTATCTTGAACCTCAGGATTAAGCATCTGGCCATATTTTTTTGTGTAGTGAGCATATCGAGGTAAAAAAAAAAACCTGTAGCACCAAAAGAGGAACAAAAGGTGAAGAAAATCATGTATCACAGGATGAATATACCAAGCTATAATTTTAACTGGTACATACCGGTATTGTTTGCTTATATGAAATAAGAAACGCATAGGAAAAGCAAAGTGAAATTTGCACCAGCAGAATATTGCGCATTTCACATGCCAATGCATGTCAAGTAAAGCAAGACTGTTTACTCTATTGTGAATCCATCATAGTATTTCTATCAGGAAATCAGGTCTGTGCACCATCATGAGAAAGATAAACACTACTGTCTTAGACATTTGTTTTAGAATACCACTACTTGCTCACGAACTCACATGTAACCTGAGTTAGTAGTAACCACTAAATGTGTCTGCAGCAACACTAAATTTGAGAGCAGTTTGCAGTGACACTAAATTTCAACCTACAAATATGCTAGGTGCCACAATAATCGGAAGGTCAGAAGCACTTCTGCACCTCCAAATCAATAGGATTGACAACATTAGGGCGTCTGTCTTCTACAAGTTTCAATGCACATCACTATAGAAATTAGCACATCACAACCTAATTGAAAAAACAGAAATGCAAAACACCTAAACTGGCATCAAAATTATGAACTACAATTACACAAAAAAAAACCCTACATGTTGTACCAGGCCAGCAGCAAATAGCAACAAATAGAGCAACTAGTTCATGGAACAGATAACTAATAGAAGTACCTTTTTTTATGAGCAGGGCAAAATAGCACAAGTCACTTGGAACTTCATCTACAGCCTGGACATAACAGAGGCACAAAGCAATGGTCTCAAATCAAATATTGGTTTTACAATATCCTAAATCAAATATTAATGCAAACTGTGTGGGAGCTTGTTATATAAGTCACAGCCATGAGGAAAAAATATTTTTCTACCTAATACTTGTTGCCTCAAGCTTGCTTCTTCCCTGTTAGAACATCGACACCAAACACAAGCGCTGCCTGCAGTGTCCCAATCCATTTGCTTTTCCCCAAACAAATCTCTGTATTCTTTTTGGGTTTTTTGGCCATGTTGTTTTTTTGAATCTTGTGGCCTGCAGTAGCAAAGGCAACAGTAAGCATGATGTTTGGACATAAAGATGCCATGTACATACTACATGAGTTAACCTAAATAACTGAAACAATCTTTGGAGAAGTCTCAACTGTTACAAAAAAAAAAAAAGGAAGTAAAGAACCACTCGAGCAACAATGACTGAAGATTAGACCAGCAGACAGTATGGTAAGCCAATGAACCAATGCAAAAATAAGTAGACGGAGCCCTTAAGCATTTCATCAAACAGTTGAAGAGCAGAGGCAACTAAGAACAATGGAAACAGCACAGGGGTCTTGACCATGAGCAAAGATGAAGGGAATGGGAGGCAATTGAAAGCACAGGGGTTCAGCAGCATCTTACGTGGCCGTGGAGACGAGCGGGACTGTCTGGATTTGGATGGGAGGGGGCGCTGGGACGGGCTCGATTTGGACGCCGGCAGGATGGGGGCGCAGGGCGTCGCTGGGGAAACTCCGGGGTGTGGGGGCGCCGGGGGCTCCGCCGAGGTGGCCGCCGTGCGCGATGTGGGGCGCACCGGGGAGCAGTCGGGTTGGGGTGCCGCTGTGTACTGGGCAGCGCGCCGGAGAGCGGTGGCCTGAGGGCGCACTGAGGAGCCGCCGGCCTGGGCGTGACAGCGTCGGAGACCGCGCGGTGGCCTGGGGGTGCGCCGGAGATCGAGCGGTGGCCTGGTTCGCTCGGGAGTCCGCGACGGGAGCAGGCTGCGCGCGGCTGTGTGCGGGTCGCGGTGTTTGGTGGAGTGGCGGCGCAGAATGAAAGATTGCGGGGAGGCGGTGTCTGGTAGACTGAGAGAGTGAGGAAGCTAGGGTTTGGACAGCCAGATGATAAGAAGAGAGCGCAAGTTTTATTCCCCATTTCACGTATCTGAGCCGTTTAATGTTGATCCAACGGTGAAAAGCGAGTATCCTCGGACGTGGGCTGAGACGGGCCGAATGGCTGATGGGCCAAATATGAAATTATTTCGTCCTTTACTGTCCAAAATAATAATTTAGTTTTTGTTTTTTCCTGTTATCTGATAAATGGATAAGTCACCATGTGATTGTGAAGCAACCTAAAAATATCTAAATTGAACTGACGGTCACTGCTTGAGTTAGATTAAAAATCATAAAAATATACTTTGGTTGATACATGTCATTGAAGCCAATACCTTGGAGTTAGGCAAAAACAAATCATTTATTTGCTAGGGACACAATTCATAGTTTGATCTCCAAACTATCATAAGTAATAAGGAATAATGGGCCAATCTATAAGTTAATCTTAAATTTATTGTTACTAGCAAAAAGTGCCCGTCGTTGCAACGGGAAGAAAAATATAGCGTTGTCTAAAGTTTTAGTATCTTTATCTTGTTTTGTCTTGAAAGCAACGGTTTTTCATTTACATTGTTTTATTTTTATTACACCGGACATAATGCCCAAAACACATATATAAATTATGTTGAGTACCTTCTCCTTGAGTAATCAATTTCATAGCGCAAGGACTCTCTTACAAACACGGAAATGAGGGGCACACATATCTTCACTTCCACTTCCAATTATAGCATAAAATAATCAACAAATGTAATTGAATATTCAGCATACCCGTGAATTTAAATAGTCTATAAACACCTCATCCTGCAGATGTTTTTGACAACATCCTGCAAATTTTGTTGAAGTCAAGGCCAACAATAAACAATTAATCAATTAATCAATGAGGAATATCACCAGTGAAGCATCTTTGTTTTTTTACTTCAGCTTCACGCGTTGCTGTCTCCTTTCTCTTGACTTCGCCTCAGTTTCGCTTACGTCGCCGTCTCGCCAGGTTGCCTAATGACATTGCAAACAAATAGCCACAGTCAATGCACTCAGCAATTACATGTGCACCTGCAGCGTCGGCGAAGTAGCCGTCTCCCCAAGCCTCCAGCGGTGCATCGATGGCGCCGGTGGCCGCCATGAGAGGCAGCACGTACCCGAGAGACCCGATGCAGACGACCGACACCAGGGCCGCCGGGAACGTCGTTCCGGGCCAGTCCACCTCGCCGGCCATCGTGCTCATGCTGTCCCAGCCGTTGATGTTCCAGAACAGTGTGTTCACAACAGCTTCTAGTCCTTGTCTGTCGCGGCCGCGGCCGGAGATTGGGCAGAGTCTGACAACTCGGGAGTCGAGACAGCAGTACAGGCAGAAGAAAAAAAGCGAGGATACGTAGGAGTATATACTATGGATTCTGGTGCACAGGAAAGATTATATGGTATTTGAATCGGACACGGTATGTAGACACGGAAGGCTGTACGACGGCAGGGCTAGACGAAATTTTTTGGGTGGACGACGGAAATTTTTCTCTTTTATTAGTAGGTATAGATTTAGTACGTATTCATTTTGAATCATACGTTTTTACCGAAGCCAATATCTCAGAGTTGGACCAAAAATCATATATTTGCTATGGGAAATTCATAATTACCATAATATAATTATAATAATTCTAAACTTTATGGAAAAAAAAATCTACAAACTTGCATGGCAACATGATTTGGATGTGTAATCTTTGTATAAAAAAACAAATGATTTAAACAAAGTGGAATTATACATTGTTAGCAAATGGATATATACCTCACATAGTTACGTAACTATATGAGAGATGTATGGAGTTATGAAATTTTTAAGCAAAGTGGCACTATACATTGTTAATATGATTCAAAAAAATTTATGGCAAGATAATACAACCATGTTATGATCTCATGCCAAATTTTTAGGATTTTTAGACACCTTTAAGATATTATTGTTTTTTTTTCGGTTGGAGACACCAAAATACTCATAAGCATTTCCTTGGGTGCTAGCCTCCAAGAAAAAATCAATAACCCCAAAGAAAAAGATAATTTACTTGACGGTTTCAAATGACGCCCCAAGGAAATAGGTATTTTCTTGGCGGTTAAGAACAACACTCAAGAAAAATAGTAGTTTCCTTGACTGTTTTTACAATTACACTCAAGGAAATGAGTTGTTTCCTTGAAGGTTACTTGACACCGCCAAGAAAACACCCATATTCCTTGGCGGTTTACTTCAACCGCCAAGGAATATATGTTTCCTTGAGTGCAGTGTTGAACCGCCAAGGAAACTACCCTTTCCTTGGCGGTTTGATTTTTTGGCACTCAAGGAAATTTCTGGCCGCCAAGGCTATTCCGCATTCTGGTAGTGAGTTTAGGAATTTATGTGTTAGGTCAATCATGATAGTAATGAAACAAATGTCTAACATGCACATACTGGCAACCTCTTGGCATTCATGCGCTCTACAACACTCCACAAATGTGAGTACAACACTCACTTACGTTTTGAGCTACTTCTGTGTACTCTTGTCTAGATTACATTGAGCTAGGACTCTTGCAGTAATGTAGCTAACATTTTGCAGCTCTCCATCAGGGCTTTCCTCGTGCACCTGCATGAGGGAAAGCACGATCCACAAGGCGAGGGCAGTTAGAGATGCTACTGAAACCCCACCTGAATTAGAGAATTAAAGGAGAGGACCCATAGGCCGGCTGGAACTGACGCCCATCCATCAAGAAGTGAGCCTGGAAGAACTGAAGCCTGAAAGCTGCATATGCGAGAGGCATCCTAGCGTTACGACGAGTGGACCAGCGTGGGCGAGACATGCCTGCACTTCAGTGTAGATAGGAATGCACGCTGCACTGCTGGGTCACGTAGTCTGCTCTATTGTCCCTGGTTCTTCTTTGCTCTAACTTTTCCCCAATTCGTCGTCTCTGATCCCCTACATTAACAGAGTTTTACTGGATGAAGACAACCTTTGACACGTTTCCAGATTATGGGTTTCAAGGTGCAGGCTACCAAAGAATTTTAGTGTAGAAGGGATACAAGTGGTGTTATATAGAGCCATGTGTTCCACTAAAAGATCTCCAATTTGTTTTTGTCGCATTCTTCTAGTAGTTATTATCACCCATTAGTGCACCTCTTACACTTCATGGGCTCTGAAACTCTGCAACTCTACAAATGTGAGTACAATAGTCATGTATGTTCTGAGCTATCTTTATGTACTATTGTTTAGTGGAGTGTGAGATGCCTAGTCTGGAACTAGTACATTTTTTTATTTTGATCAGTTGTTCCCTAAAAACTAATAAACAAGGTAGACACGTTCCCAAACAAAATATCTTTTTTCCATTATTGAGAGAAAGTCATGGCTGCTTCAGAGTTGTATTTTCAAATTTGCATTGGCATTATGCATGTGCCAGACATCTTAGCATGAGGCTGTTTTCAAATTCATGGAGTTGTAAATACCATTTTCTTGTGAAATTTGACTGAACATCAGAAGGTAAATGGTACTGTAAAATTTACAGTACAATTGAAGCAGAGGAATCGATTAATTGGGAGAAGTGTCAATCTCTTTCAGCTATAAAATTTGTACTACAATTGAGGCAAAGGAACAGAATAATCAGGTGATAATGGGGTCTACATTTCCTTTAACACATTATATTAATGAGAGAGGAGGAAAACAGATTGTGCTGCCCAAAAAGCAAGGTTTTTGCTGCCTTGTACTTGTCGACAGAGGCTATTAGGATTTGGATTTATGATGTCTAATACAGCGTGAAGGACTGTGAAGATTAGATCAGCATAGTAAACCAATGAAGATTCCACCAACTCCTCGTGGTGTGTAGGCTTAGCAAGAGTTTGTGCATTGTTTAGAACATCAAAATGAGATCTAGTTAACGAGGAGGATGTTGCTCGATCAATTGCAGTGCCCTAGGGTAAGACACCACCAACCGAGATCACCAGCATTCACCTCTTGACGCACCTCTGGACGCACCAAGAGTGACCCTCACCAAATTTTTGACCTGCCAAATTTCCAGATACCTCCCAAGGCCACTTCTTGATGCGGTTAGGTAATAATTTTGCAGGATGAATGCCAGATTTGAGAGTCCATAATATATATGTTATACATATGGGTTTCAAGCATAATCTGAATATTATTGTGTTGGTCGCAAAACTACAGGCTACGTAGAACTTCAGTGTAGAAGGTGACCAAGTAGCCTGATATATATACTCGTGTGTTCCTCTAAAACATCTACAGTTTGTTTGTCTCCAATATATGCTTTTAATTGTACTTATCAATGACTGAACAGTAAATTTAGCAGTTTCCTTTAATGCAGCTCTATCTTAGGTGCCTAATTGGTAGTTATCAAATGTGAGTACCAGATTCACTTATGTTTCGAGCCACCACTACAAGAATCCTGCTAATTCACGATGGAGAATTTCCATCACAGGTCACTGAAAAACCGTCAGCTAACAACAACTGTGATGGTTTTAGAAACCATCACGGATTAAGCATCATGGATTGATCTGCGTGAAGGTTTGTCGAAAACCATCATGCATTAACGCAATCCGTGACGGTTTAAACCCGTCACAGATAAGCCCGAGGCCCATTTAGCCCAACCTAAACCCAGTGTTCGTGACAAAAAAATAACCGTCACAGATTGAATAGCCACATCATCGTTGATGCTTACATGGATGCCAGTGAGGATGCTGACGTGGTCATTTATTTGGAGCACATTTGCATGGTATACAACATAGCACATTTTTTATAAATCAAATTTGTAACTCCGATAGTGGGCAAACCCACTTATGATATATCACACAGCCATGTCATCAATAGTCAAAGGCTATTTAAACAATTACATTACTTTTTTTATAGTGTGGCACAACAATCCAGAACAACGATTATACATGCATACATAGTACAGGTCATAAAAAACAACAGTATATTGATTGTATCATTTCATCAACACCCATACAGAACTAACCCCCAAAAAGGCCACAATTCCAAGTGTTCAGTACAGGGATCTGCCCAACCAGATTGCAGGATGCGACATACGGAATCACTGACGATCAGCCTCAGCCTGCCCCTCCAGGAGCTTGTGGAAGAAAAGATCGATCTGCATCGTCCAGTGCTTCTGCTCCTTGGTTGACTTGCTTCTCCAAACCTTCCTTTAGCAGACCTACCCAATAATTGATGAAAAAGCAAATCATACAGACAATATCCAGATAGCACGCAAGACCACTACTACTAGCATAATACAAAAATTGATTTGTATGAGAGGCACTTTACTAACTTGTTGAATTTCCAGATACCTCCCAATGCCACTGCTCGGTGCTGTCAGCTAGCAGTTTTGAAGGATGAAGACCACATTTGGGAGTCCATATGTTATAGCTATGGATCTTAAGTGTATTCTAGATTGTTGGTTGCAGGAGCTGCAGGCTACCAAGAACTTCAGTGCTGAAGGGAACCAACGACTAGCCTGATACATATATAGTCAATAGTCATGTGTTAATCTCAAATGTTTCCAATTTGTTTTAGTATCCCATTCTTCTAGTAGTTATCAATGGCTGAAACCCCACAAATGTGTGTATTTTAATTTCCTTCAGACCTTCTGCAACTCCACAAAGGTGAGGACCACATTTACCTATGCCTTGAGCTACTTTTATGTACTCCTGTTTACTTGGAGTGTGTAAAGACATTAAATTTTTGGTTCAGATGCCTAATTAAACTAATAGATTTATTTATTTGGGTCAGTTGTTGAAATTGAAATTAATAACCAAGATAATATTTTTTTTTCTTTTCTCAAAAAGGACATTTAAGGACTTCAAAAAACAATCTTGTGAAATGTCATTAAACTTCATATGGTAAACTGCTACTGCTAAAAATAAAATCTTCAATACCATAAAGGCAGACGAATTGCTTAATGACGAGAAATGTCATTCCGTCTCTCATTGTTCATAATAATCATCAAATCTCAAATATTCTGTTATGAAAATTATTTCCTATTGTGGAACTCAAAGAGTAAAAAGAAATAGAAGAATTGGTATAGCACATGCTCGTCTCCAAAACCTTGATGAACTATGTTGTATCTGTGCTAACGTCCCTTTTGTCATACTAATTTAACAATCATCTGCTCATAATCTTTCAGTGACTCATTGCAAATCTGATGCATCGAAGTACCTGGCTTTGTATGCTTGAAAACATAAGGTTGGCTGCCTCAAGATGCTAGGCTCTTATGACATCGAAAACCTCAGAAACGGATGCATTTGCACTGAATCTGCAGAATACATTGCACAATTTCTGGGATATGTTTTGACCATGGTGGAAGGATACAAATTATGTTGACCAGTCCAAGTTCTTAGCGACATATTCTGCGACAAAGTTTAATCCTCAAATCTCATGTTTTTGGACAGCAAAAACATCCTCCCAGCAACACCCCCACCCCCCAAAAAAAAAAAAAAAAAAAAAAAAGGTAAGCCAAACTCTGTCGGTGGCTCTGTTCTAGGGGCTCTGTTTTTCTCTGCCACCAAAAAAAAAAAAGGAACAGAGTGCAATTGAGGGGGACGATGTGCATGATCTGAAATTGTTCACGGAAATTGATTTTTATAGCAAAGCAAACGAACCTGCTTAGGAGACTACGCACAATAAGAGAGAGCTGTAATTTTTTAACCATTCGCCATGGACCTGGGACACCCATGTGTGGTGCGGTGGGTTGGCCACCTCAACAACACCATCAACTACATGTTGTAAAAACCTGGAGAAATCAATGATGTCCGCTGCAATAAGCAATCCTTCCATGATTTCCAATCTTCCACAGCAACATTCAACCAGATGCCTCAGCCCAGGAACACATCCTCAATCTTCTGAGCCGCCAGCTCCATTCCTAGACGTGCGCATCCTCACTGTTCAGCCAAACCAGATTCAGAAACTTGACATGCTAAGACAGTGAAGAGCAGGACAACTACCGCGCACGGTCATGTCAGGAGAGGGTCAAGTTCCTAACCTTACAAATTTCCTGATACCTCCTATGGCCACTAGTCGATGAAGGGTTGTAAGAGTTTTGCTGGATGGAGATAACATTTGGCTGTCCATTGTATGTTACACCTAAGGGTTATCTGGATTGTTTAGTGCATCATGCTACCAATAACTTCAATGTAGAAAGGAACCAATTGGTCTCAAATATATAGGCATGCGCCTCTTTGGGTTCACGAGCTTTGCAACTCTTGAGTTCATGTCCTCCACAACTAATAAATGTTAGTACAACATTCAGTTATATTTCGGGCTACTTTCTATGGTCTGCGTCTACTGGAGTGTCTGAAGCCAGTAAATTTTATGATCGGATGCCTAATCTAAAACTAGTACAGTATCTATTAGCATCAGTTGTTGAAGTTGATACTAGTATCCTACAAAAGCATCTTTTTTTCCATTTGGTCGGATTGTTTAGAGAAATTTATGTCTGCTTCAAAGTTGTATTTTTCATTGCCATCATACATCGCCAAACTCCTAAGCACGCATGAGACTCCTGTTTTTGCATTCATATAGTTGAAAACACATTTTCTTGTGAAAGGACTAAACGTCATATGACAAACTGCTAACATAAAGTCTACACTACCATACAGACAGAGGAACAACTTAATCATGAGAAGTGTCATTTTTTCCTCTCATTGCTCGTAATCATCAAAATAATTATTACAGTGCAATAATCTGTTCTCCTATGTTTCCTATAATCATGCTGCCCTAAAGTTAGGTTCTTGCCTTCTTGCACTTATACAACGGCTATTAGGATTTGGATTTGTATTGTTGCAGCTAAGCAAAACTTTTACAATATAATCGGATTCCTCCATCATATTTGTTTGAAGGACGTATATGGGCTTCATCTGGCCTGGTTGTTGGTATCACACTTCTCATCGGCATATGAGTATGCCTCTGAGAGGTAGAATCGACCTGAAGGACCGATTCTTTGCAATCAGTGAAAAAAAAAAAAAAAAAAAAAAAAAAATGGAATGAAGCTTCCACCAAGTCTACGTTGATCACCTCATCGTTATCCTTGACAGAGTCGATAAGTCTCTCTGTCCTGCAGAACCTCATAGTGAGATCCAACCAAGAAGGGGGCTTTGGCAGTAGCAGTTGAATGGCCACGGGTAGGGCTCCATCGACACAGATCACCAACATTCTCTACCACAGGATGCCCAGAGCACCCCTCACCAACAGTCATGTCACCGTAGGCACAAGTTGCAGACCAATCAGATTTCCAGATACCTCCCAAGGCCATTGCTCTCAGTGCGGTCAAGTAGGAGTTTTGATGGATGCAGACCACATTTGGGAGTCCATATGTTATAGCTATGGATCTCAAGTGTATCACGGATTGTTGGTTGCAGTGGCTGCAGGCTACCAAGAACTTCAGTGCTGAAGGGAACCAACGATTAGACTGATATATATAGTCATGGGTTCATCTCAGACATTTCCAATTTGTAGTTATCAATGGCTGAAAAGTATATTGTAATTTCCTTCAGTACACCTTTTAATTTATAGATCATGCTTTCTGCAAATCCACAAATATGCATACCACATTCACTTATGTCTCGAGCTACCGTGTTCTCCTGTTTACTGCAGTGTGTAAAGACATTGAATTTTAGGTTCAGATGCCTAATTAAACTAGTACATTTTGAAGAATGATAGAGATAGCTATGCATACCACATTCACTTATGTCTCGAGCTACCGTGTTCTCTAGCTTTCATAATATCATTCGACATAGATATAGTATTAGGCATGAATGATAGAGAATTTTATCAATTACTAGTTTCAAAGATAGAAACAATATTTGAGAAAACTCCTTATGTGTTCCATTATAAACTCAAAAAACTACTTATTCGACATTATCTCTATCTTTCATGTCTAATATTATGTGCACCATTGTAATATTAGGCAAGAAATAGATATAGTAGTATGAACTTTTTTACAATGGTTGGAGAGGCGTCTGGAGGCGTTTCCTATGTGTATGACATGTGGGCCCAAAATGAGAAAAGGCTTTGGGAGGCGTCAATGGAGAGACGTCTGGAG
Organism: Hyparrhenia diplandra; assembly: GCA_015847255.1. Lineage (NCBI taxonomy): Eukaryota > Viridiplantae > Streptophyta > Magnoliopsida > Poales > Poaceae > Hyparrhenia > Hyparrhenia diplandra. The sequence goes on along the minus strand of JADLZK010007594.1, from coordinate 636,370 downwards.
GCGTTTCCTGTGTCTATGACATGTGGGTCATATGAGATGTAACGCCTCCTAACGCCTCTCAAAATTTTTGGTATTTGGATCCCGTGTTAGTTGCTTTTTCGTAGTTCTATTTTTTGATCGAGGATAAAACTGTACATTTACAGTTGGAACAGAAAATTTATGATAGGATCAAATGATTAAAGTAGTATAGTTAGATGAATTGTTTTTAGTGTGCATTCGAGTTCATCCTCATCTCTATTTTCGTTCTAGGGTTCCTCGTCCACGTTACGTCTCCGCGCGCCCACCATCCCGCCGCCGGTCGGAGAAGACCTTTGCGGGCTTGCCGTGCCGGGCCGCCATCCGACCCGGTCGATCCGCTTCTTCCAGCCCAAGGTGAGTCGTCGCCGGATCCGTCGTCATCTGCGTCTGTTGTCGTTGTCGATTGAGTCTAATTGACCCTCACCTTGCCTCCCATGGCGTCCGTACGCGGTTTGCTGGTGGCGCGTCGGCGCGTGCGTGGGGAGTCTGAGATGGCGACCATGAGGAGCGTAGGCACCCATGGCGAGGCCGATCTGAAGGGGAAGAAGGTGTTTGTGCGCACCGAACTCAACGTCCCGCTCGGCGACGCCCAGAAGATCACCGATGACACCCGCATCCTCGCCTCCGTCCCCACCATCCGTTGTGGCAGGCGGCGCCGGGGCTGGGCAGGGCGGCGCGCGGCGCTCGCGAGGGGGCTTTCTACCACGTCGTGCTTGGTGAGTCACTCCAGTCGCGTGGCTCTCATTCTTGCCTTGGCATTCCGTCGAGCAGGTGTGGTGCTTCTCTTTAGTTTATCATTGCTGAATTTAGAAACTCTTCTGCTCTGAGCTTAGTGATTATTGCTCACGCCAAACTACCTGCAACGGTTTTAGTGTCTTAGTATTCATTGCTCATTGCAGCTTGCTTACACACGAGATTCAGCTCGCTCCCTGTTGCTCTGGATTTCGTTCCTATTTCATTCGTTTGTATCCTTGTCATAGTCATAGTGTAGAAATTTGCCCTTTTCTTCTTGATGATGATAGGTTTAAACCCATCCGTGTCAGCTGCCAATGGTAGCATCTTTTATTCCTATTTTTCATGCGCTCGACTTGATATTGATGTTCAATGAGCCAATGATTTTCTACAATTTAGTTACTGAACCCGAATGCACTTCTATGTTTTTCTGTCAGCTGGACGTTTCACGCACTTCTTATATGAGGTATTATATACTATAGAGATCTTTCATTACATGTAGTTATGCTACTGTTTACTCTTGTCATCATTGTCGCACCCTGTGAAGCAGGCTGTTCAAGAAATTCAGCGGGAACAGCCAGATGCCCGTCTCAAAACGTTTCATCTCGATTTGGCATCCTTCAAGTCAATTAAGAAGTTTGGAAGCTCTCTGAAGCAATGGGTTCAGGAGAAAAATTTTGAGCCATCTATTCAGCTTTTGGTAAACAATGCTGGAATATTAGCCAAGTCGCTTAGAATTACTGAGGATGGGCTTGATGAGTATGTGCTTCACTTGATATTGTCCCAGCAAAAGAAAATTGTTGTGCTACCATATGATGTTGTTTGTCAGCATTAAATTGTTTCCTTTCTGCTAATTGTTTACTGCCTTAACTGCATGCAAATTTCAGGATGATGCATGATTGGATGATTGGTAACGCGTGAAGCCGCGCCAGGATTGTTGGCGCCTGTTTATGACGCCACGAATGCACGATGAATTGAAGCCGCTCCAGGCTGGGTCGATTTTCCTATCTTCAGTTTGCCTCTACCTACTTTCCAAGCTCAATACCACCAATTGAGGTAGCCATGCCTGAAATAAGAGTGTTTGTATATAAGTGATTGGTCTGTTCTGTTGCTGTGCAACGCCTCAGAGGTTGTGTTCTTGTAGTAAATAACTAGGAAGTGGGGAGATACAAATTTCCCATGTACTCATGTATGGCTAGGAAGTTTCAGTTAGGCACAACCACACCACATGAAGTATCATCCTGTATGTGTAGCTCAATGTATTGCAATCAATAACTGATATTCTCTTGAGCAAGCTTATTTCAGTTTTGTTTTTAGTATGAGGCCTTCACTGCTTCGTAAACGAAAAACCGACGGAGTGACTCACCAAGCTGGGAGGTGCGGTTGCTTCTGTGTGTTTGTTGGTTATGACCTGCTCTAAGGCAGAATTATTGGCACCATTAATGTGGCTAGCTGCCGCACGATCCATTCCATTGAGCTGACAGATTACATCTTGTATACTAGCAGGCCTTCTGTCACCTTTCTGCCAACACCGTCAACGCGCCAGCCACCATGGTGCGGCCAAGACGCGCCAGCCATCTTGGTGCGGCCATGACGCGTGCGGCTGCCACGGGCCGGTCCCCAACGCGCCCCTAACGCGAACGCGCCAGCACAGTAGGGTTTCCTCGTCTCTAGGTGCGTTTGTTACTGTCGCTCCAGGCTTGGACGGACGGGGTGTTGGGCCGAGCGCTCGGACTGAAATCCTGGAAGTGAGGATGTGCCGGCGACTAATGCAACAGTTTTTTTTTTTTTTTTTTTGCATAAAACAACACTGAAAGGAAACTGGACCGGAACGTATTTATGCATGATTGGATGATCGGTAAGCTGTTCATATGGTTGGTTCTGATTTCAACGCGCCGGCCACCACGGTTCGGCCAAGACGCGCCAGCCACCACGGTTCGGCCAAGACACGTGCGGCTCACCGTGCCGATCGGGCCACGGGCCGGTCCCAACGCGCCAAAGATACATGGACAGGCTCCTCGGCTCCGGACTCGTGTATCACGGACATCATTAACGGGTGCTGGGCCGGCGCTCTGGACCTTCTGTCACCAAGATGCGCACCAGCAGGCTTGGGGTCTGTCCCGGATGGGCCGGCTCCCAATCCTCACTTCAAGGTTAAAACAATCCGTCGATGGACACATACCAAAAAAGACTTGAGTGGCATAATGGTTTGGCAGGTAGAGTTTGGTCTCCAGCTCCTATGTTCGAAACCCATAGGCGTTTTTTTTTTTGCTTTTGCAATATTTTTTGTTATTTCATCATATTATATTTCTCCATATTATTTTTACATCATTTTTTGGCCCCATAAGGACCGTATTAAAGATTCGGATGATTTGGAGATGGTGTCGACATGCATATCTCACATGTGGCGGCGCCTCACACATAGTCACATTAGTCGTATTCGGACATGTATGTCTTTGTGAGAAATGTGGACCACCGCTTTGTCCGAATCAATTGAAACTTTTATGTCATGATTATGCACCAAAATGGTGTGTCTATGCAAGTTTTTAGGTTTTTCTAGTGAGATTAAGGGATTTTAACATTTATTCTTGAGTAATTAGACAAATAAATAAAATAATAGGTAAAGTGCTTTGAAAAATTGCACAGATGCACACAACATCTCATTTTAGCTCCTTGAACACCCTATTAAAGTCTCGGATGATTCGAGATAGTAGTGATACACAAGTCTCACATGTGGCAACATCTCTCGTGATAGTCACATTGGTCGTATTGAGACATGTATGCCTTTGTGAGAATGTGCAACACCACTTTGTCCGAATCAATTGAAACTTTTTTTCTCATGACTATACACCAAAATGGTGTGGGTATGCAAGTTTTAAGATTTTTCTAGTTAGATTAGAGTATTTTAACATTTAGTCTATAGTAAATCAACAAAAAATTACAATAATAGGTAATCTTGCTCTGAAAATTGCATAGATGCACACAACATCTCATTTTCGCTCCTTGAACACCCTACTAAAGTTTCGGATGATTTCGCGATAGTGGTGATACACAAGTCTCACATGTGGCGACATCTCTCGCATAGTCACATTGGTCGTAGTGAGACATGTATGCCTTTGTGAGAATGTGCAATACCACTTTGCCTCGAATCAATTGAAACTTTTTTCTCATGACTAAAATGATATGTCTATGCAAGTTTTTAGATTTTTCTAGTTAGGTTAGAGTATTTTAGCATTTATTCTATAGTAAATCAACAAAAAATTACAATAATAGGTAATCTTGCTCTGAAAATTGCATAGATGCACACAACATTTCATTTTCGCTCCTTGAACACCCTATTAAAGTCTCGGATGTTTTCGTGATAGTGGTGATATACAAGTCTCACATGTGGCGACATCTCTTGCTTTACAGGAGCAACTTTTGCTGGGCCCTTAAAATTATATCCTTGTCGCTTAATTAATATTGGTGTGTTAGCAGTCCACAACACCAGGGATAGGCCTTCTCTTGCACATATACTTTAACTTACGCCAAAGAAAGCACTACTATGACATAGTCAATACACGCCATAGGAATTATTGATGCAGGTGATGCCGCACCACCGGTGCTGGCCCGTTGAAGCCGTGCCTGGGAAGGTGCCGCACCACCGGTGCTGGCGTGTTGAAGCCGCACCACCGGTGCTGGCGCGTTGGCGACGCGCCTGGGAACGTGGCTGCGTTGGCAACGTGAACGTGGCTGCGTTCAAGCCGCAACATGTTGGCTGGCGCGTCGTCCAGAGTCACTAATTAATTAATGAAAAAAAGTACTAAGTTCAGGTCTATAAGATGTAGAGACGAAATGCTTTCAAGCCTTTTTTTTTTTTTTCTTATTGTTTTCTTTCTAGTCTTCCAAAGCAAAAGGTAAGATACGCTTGTGTGAGAAACGGTGCAAAATACACTCTGGAGTAATCGAGAAAGCACACTCTGCAAAATTCGAGAAAGCACACATACACAGTAGGGTTATGAACTCAACTCCCAAATCAAGTTCACGCAAAGCAAACAATAAGCCAATATGCTACACACTTAAACTTTCTGAAGCGCATACTGAAGATATCTAGGGAAGGTGAATAAACAGAGGACCAAACCAAGACTCCAAAACCTGTCAACTCATCTATGTTTTTCTATGGAACATGTCCTACAACAACGGACTGACACCGTCTTGCTGCTGCCCGCTTGCACTTGGTGTAGAAAACTTCCTTGTCATCTAACTTCGAATTCAGAAACCGACCTCCAGCTCCCCTGACCCTTTTCAAGGCATGCTGATGCCGTGACTCATGAAGATAGGGCTGCACAGCACAGATATTGAGTCAGTTTTTTCCCCTTATTATTTCAGATGACTTACCATTTCACCCACAAAAAATAAAGGATTTTCTAAGTTGGTAACTGCATCTTTGTATCAGTCTTCCAGTTATGAGAAATAATAATGATACCAACAAGTTGAACTCTCTCTAGCTTAAAGTAACTTATAGTAACCAACAAGTTGTATCAGTCTTCCTGAAGAGTCCTCTCATTGTGGCCGCTGTCCCACTCACAGTAGCTTTTCCTGACACTAAACCCTTTCGCCTTAGCGTAGCTGTTATAAAACTTCGAATGCTTGATCTTCATCGTCAAACACCTTCCTAGCAATTTCATTGTACTTTCGACACCCGACATTCTCTCCTGCATCAACAAAAAGATGGATTACTCACTGATGGTGGTGTCAGCCGCTGAACTTGTTAATACTGACAACAGTGGATTGGTCCAAAAATTGATGCAAGTTGTATCCTTGTACATAAATAGCATATTTATTGCCTCACAAAGATTAACAAAGTACTGTTTACTACTGAAAGCCAGTGTTACCATGACAGCCAGTGTTACCATGATAGTCAAGCACTGTTTGAATCCAAGCAATTCAGAGATAAGTTCCCTAGCTCTTCATTCAATAAAAACAGCAGGACAGTACATTTAGAATTCCTGTTATCAGTTTATCACCATGCTAGATCCCAACATGATAGCTCCATCTGTTTCGGATAGCCCTACAGAAAAAATTCTACCAGTCTTGTACTAATCATCATGCTAGCTAATCATTTCAGTCCTGAACACAAACTTGAAACATGGAAAAATATGAATACTCATCATGCTCGTATAGTAGCTAATCATTTTCTTAATAACACAAATTTCAATCCTGAGCTATATCTTTATGTTGAAGAGGAAAAGGGTGGTAGTAAATAAATGACAGTGCAATATATCTTCTATTGTTTCCTTCCAGAAGAGAAAACAAAAGGTTGCATTGCATTACGAGAGAGAAACAGAAGGTTTCCAGTACGGTGAAGAAAATTTTGCATCGTGTCAAGCACAAAAAATGGAGTAAAATTGGCTATGACTAATCAGGGAATGAATGCCAACACAAGGACAATATAAATCTACCAAAACCTGCTCCCTCTAGAAATTGAACGAAACAAGCATTTTAAACCGTACTATATAGCTCACTGGATTGGCCAAACTCACGTTTCAATCACAATGTGTGACTGACATCGGTACTAGTCAAGGAATCCACTGCAGCATTTTACCAAACACCTAACGCTGGCAGCAAGGAACTTGACAGCCATGACACATCAGGTAGCTTTGCAACATGTATGCATAATAATCGAATCACGTTTGCACAGGGCACACACCTTCAACTAGCGGGCTAATAGCATATTTTGTTGCCGGAACAATACAAAGTACAACAGGTTTCTGATTGCCAGCGATAAATGATTAGTTAATACTGACAACAGTAGTACACTGATTGGTCCAAAAATTGTTGCAAGTTGTATCCTTGTACACAAATAGCATATTTATTGCCTCACAAAGATTAACAAAGTACTGTTTACTACTGACAGCCAGTGTTACCAGTCTAACTCTACACAATGGCCAGGTATTGCTTCAAAAAGGCATTCTTATGTACTCCAATCAGGCCAATTATGAAGGGAAGTTCATTTGCACTAAACAGCCAAAAGGAAAAGTCAATGGCCAGGTATCAATCCCTACCAGTCACACAGCAATGTCATACTACTAACATAATCATTTCAGTCAAGCATTGTTTGAATCCAAGCAATTCAGAGATAAGTTCCCTAGCTCTTCATTCAATAAAAAAACAGCAGGACAATATTAGCTAATCATTCCAGTCGAGTTTATCACCATGCTAGATCCCAACATGATAGCTCCATCTGTTTCGGATAGCCCTACAGAAAAATTTCTACCAGCCTTGTACTAATCATCATGCTATATATTAGCTAATCATTTCAGTCGAGTTTAGTTTGGATTGGCAGCTAGTGTTAGTGTCAGATGACTCAGATGTCTTAACTGACAGAAAAATGTCCTTTCAAGATAAATCACATGACTGACACTAGTCGCATTGAGAGAACAGATTAACACCGGCCGGCCGGCCGGCAAGCATGGCACTACGCATGCACTGATCTTCCATCCTCCACTTGTGATAATCTGTGATGCGTTGAAGGTCTAAAGTTGCCTTGACAGCCATGACATCAGATCGCTTACCTTTGACCGGGGAGCCTCGAGAGCAGCGAGGGACGGGCACGAGTGGCGGCTCCGGCCACCGAAGAGCGCCGAACACGCCGTCGTCGTACCAATTCGCGTCGGCGGCGGCCCCGCGGCTCGGGCGACGACTGGAGGCAGCAACGGCGTCGGCGGGGAGTGCGGAGCAGCGTGAGTGGGGAGTGCGGAGCAGCGTGAGTGGGGAGTGCGGCGGTGGCGACTCCGGCGACGACTGGCGATGGCGATGGCGCCGGCGGCTAGGGCGAGGGAACGGCGGCGATGGCGAGGGGAACGGCGGCGGATGAGGCAGCGAGCTAGGGAGAAACGAGGACGATGGGTGCCGTTTTGGGCCGGGTGTTGGGCCACGGCAGGGGGTTAGGGGTGAGAGGGAGTGGTGCAAAGACAAAACTGCCCTTAATCAAAATAAATTGACGAAAATTGTAATTAGGAAAAGGAATCGGGAGGGGTTGGGAGGAGTTGGGAAGTATTTCCAACCATTATAAAAGGGCTAATAGTAGTATAAATAAGAAATTATCTTTTATGCTTTTATCCATACTTTTTTTTCATTTGAATGGCATTTCTGTACATATTTAATATGCAAAAAGCTTAGCTTACATTAAGGTTGCTCTTGTTGCAGTCCAATTCCTGTGCCGTCATGACTCATTAATCTAATTTTTTTCAAATATTATATTATTGATTGCTATAGAGTTATTTGATCTGTGGGTTATATATGTTGAGACTCTTGCGTTTATTTTTTAATATTTTATTAACACCTATTTTCTGCTTTTAATAATGTTTACATTCATACAAAAAGTATATATAAATAATAATGATAATATCTAACCACCTTTTTAAAAAATAATTGAAAATAAAGTAAAAATACGGTTAAGTTTTGAAATCTACAATAAACACAAGAGCCTTGGTAGTTTTTTTTTTTTAACTAGTCTTGGTAGGTTTTGAATAGGAACGAAATGCTCGGGAAAGAGCACCTTAATCGATGTGTAGTATATATGAATTGGTTTTCAACCAGAGGCAAACCTAACTGATTTGTTCAAAGAGTTTTTTTAAAAAAAATTTATTCACGGACATTGCATTTGTAGCTAGGCAATATTTGGCTTGAAATTTCCAGCCTTTTTGTTTTCCTCACCATATATCCACCACTGTTACATTCGGCCTGGTACAGTATATGGGCCTTAGCCTATGCCAGCTTCCACACCTAGACCAGCCAAACAAATGCCCTAGCCCAATTTCAGACCTTTTTTTTTTTTTAAAAGACCTGTATCGGTGCAAACGCAAATACGAATCAGCCCATGGTTTTCGATTTTAGGAAAAACGTATATTCTTGAATTTATGAACATGAGCCAAATCTATTTTATTTAAAAATTCATAGCTAATTCGTTCTAACTCTATAAAATATGATACATTTTCCATTTTTTGTAAAAGAAATAACGGAATCAAATATAAATATTATATTAAGTAACTAATAAAACTAATAATCACTCACAACCTATAAATGTATTTATCTTCATGGAAAAGGGTTGTGTTATATTAATTTTGAAACATACGAAAAAACATAAAAATTCTTTGCTATTTTACTAAACATGTTAAAATAGCAATGAACTTTATTCAAAAAAATATTATGACCCAAAGATATATCAGGCCTAAAAATAAGGAAACGATGTTAAAAAAAAATTATGGCATGCAAGACCTCTCAAATATGGACGCTAAAAACCAAGATAAAATAAAACAACTATGACACGCTCAGTGACAGTTTGATCCATCGTCATCAGGAAGTCATAGTTCCCCACATTCTTTAGTGCTTCAGCGCCTTAACCTCCTGACTAGATTTGGTTCAAATCATTCACAAAACCAGAAGCCAGGTAACACAAAAACCAGTTCAAGCAGAGGAGAGACAGAGGACAAAGAACCAACCAGGTTAGTGAAAGTACAGTAAGATATCTGTAAGTTTTTTTCTTTCTATATGTACTTTTGAATTTATGTAGCAGTCACATATGCCAAATACATACACACAGACACGTATCTTAAATATGCGATAAGTGCCCATGATTGTTAAGTGTGGTCATCGCCACTGAAATATATTGTGGCTTGACCACTATGGGATGGCTGTATGCTGGTTAACTACTGCTAGGAATTAGGATTACACACCACACTATACCATGGTCAACGAATTACTGGAATTCATGCCATGCCACACCTTTTACTGGTTAACTAACTACCTACTTCTTGGCTGCACCAGGGTGTGCAGATTCAAGACTCATTGTGCTGCTGTCATGTACAGTTGTTGCAGGTGATGAACCTCCAGATCCGCCTCGTCCGCCGACCAATTTTGTCGAGCTTACTGATGACGATGGTGAGGATCTGGTACTGATTTGTAGCACCACCAGATGGATGGTGTAAGGAAGAGCTCTGGCTAATGTCACTGCAACTTGAATTTGCATCAGGAGGCTCCTGGCCCTGGAGGTAAAGTCCATTACTTGAATCATTCTTGTGCAGGTAGAAGTTCCTGCCTCCCACATCTCCAATTTTGTCGTTCTTGTTCAGACCTGTGAGAGAAATGTTTAAGCTGTTACTCTTAGGACAAGATGACTCGATTTACAGGAAAATTGCACTTTCTGTTTCTACAAGAGTGGCCGAGCTTCAACAACAAATAGCTCCAGCAGTAACACATAATTTCGTGAGATACTATACACAATGAAAATGTGTCTGAATTCATACTGATGTCTCATATTTCAAGTTGATAGCCAACTGGTTATTGGTTGAAACCTGAGCTCCTTTTAACATCCAAAGTTACATTTTTTTTTGAAAGAGTCTGAAGGGAAGCCCCTACCTGTTCTTTTTGCTTTTTATTAAGTTACATAGGTACTCCCTCAGGTAAGAAATAAATGATGTTTCCAATGGGAGTATACAACAGTTATATAGTTGTAAACAGCTCTCAAAGTCCAACTAATGCTAAGAACATATGCCTCAAATTGACAGTCACACTTACTGCAAATTCCAAATATGCTACAGCAGACCCTGGCGTAGAAATACATGATTATTGATTTCATAATCATGCAATGAGTCTAGATCTTTTAGATGTACATCAGCGGGCAAGGTTTAACTTCAAGTATTCGAGGTCCACATATGTGGGGGTGAGCTTGTAACTGCAGAATAAAAAATGCAATGACGTTGGCATCCACACAGTTTTCTGATGATAAGGGAGGTGTCCAATAGCTTGAGCCATTTGTCAATCAGTATATACTTTATTTATGTTATGCTGACGACTGAAAGCATCAGGCCTAGTTGTATATAATAGACCAAATCAGGAGAACGACAGCCAGAAAAATTTCCAACTTATGTCTACACAAATAATTTGGCAGGTAACTATAAAATTGGAAGTCCATGGTCTCACGTTTTGATGTGTAGTTGAAACAGAAGCATGCTTTAAACAAAAGGAATCATTTTGTCAATTATAAATGAAACTACAGTTGTCTCAGAAATAATCGGCCAGACAGTTAGAATTCCAATAATCAGCCAGACAGTCAGAATCCCAACAAGTGGCCAACTAAACATTTCATTTTGGCCTTTTAGGAATGATATGTGAGTTAAAAACAAGTTGGGAGAATAACTAGAGATGTGGATCACAAGATCAGTGAGCTACGGTTGCGTTACCCTGCAGTCCAATTTCACTTCAAAAAGAGGGAATTTCTCTTCAAAAAGAGGGTAATAATTTCATTATGCCTGAAATAACTAAATCAGAATCCTTAATCAGAAATCCACATCATCCACGCCTATTGGTAGGGACGGAGGTGTCGGCACTACAATTCCACAATAACATCCAAAATACAAAGACATCGAACCACCAAAATGCATGTAGCTTGAGCCATTTGTCAATCAGTATATTATTATATATTTATGTTATGCTGACGACCCAAAGCATCAGGCCTAGTTATAGACCAAATCAGGAATATGACAGCCCAAAAATTTTCCAACTTATGTCCACACATATAATTTGGCAGGTAACAATAAAATTGGATGGCCATGGTCTCACGTTTTGATGTGTCCTTGAAACAAAAGCATGCTTTAAACAAAAGGTATCATTTTTTTTTTTTTGACAATGACAAAAGGTATCAATAATTGACAAACAAAACTACAGTTGTCTCACAAATAATCAGCCAGACAGTTAAAATAGAATTCCATCAAGTGGACAACTAAACATTTCATTTTGGCCTTTTAGGAATGATCTGTAAGTTAAAACGAGTTGGGAGAATAACTAGACATGTGGTTCAATTTCTGCGGTTCAATTTCTCTTGAAAAAGAGGGAATCAATGTCTCTTCAAAAGAGCCTAATAATTTCATTATGCCCAAAATAACTAAATCAGAATCATGAATCTGAAATCCACAGCATCCACGCCAATTGGCAGGAAGGAGGGAGCCACTGACTACAATCGCACACTAACATCCAAAATACAAGGACATAGAACCACCAAAATACATGTTTGGACGCATGCAAAGCTCTTACACCAAAAATACCCGGCGATGCTAACAACCGTCAGATGAATAAAAGTTCTTTAATAATTTGCTAAAAATAAAGTGTGTGCTGCACTGGTGGCTTACTCTGAAGGCTGAAATGAGAGTGATGAAGCTGGAAGCTCTCGGCGGCAGCCGGGTCCAGGCGCGGGCTTCTCCCTCCCTGGCGTACCTCTCGACGACGGCAGCAATGGCCTCCCCGACGCTGCCGCCCAGTCTAACCATGGCCTTCACCGGACCGACGCTCCCCTCCACCGTCACGCTCACCACCACCTTCGCCTCCTGAACCAACCAAACTAGTACAAATCAAACAGCCGCCGCGAAGTACACAAGACTAATTGGGGGTGGACTAAGTCAGTTCGCCGGCCGTCGTACGCACCTCCCGGTCGTGTGCGGTGAGCTTGGTGAGGGAGGCGGCGGAAGGGGACCGACCGAAGAAGCCCGAGTCCTCCTCCTCCTCGGGCGCGAACACGTCGAAGCACGTGTGCGGACGCTCCAGCGGCGGCGGCGGCGGGGACGGCGGGCACTCAACCCCCGTGCTCTCCGGCCTCTCCCCGCCGTCCGCGTGGACCCGCGCCGCCGCCATGCCGCCGAGCCAGAGCGCCGGCTCGGAGGCGGACCGCGCCAGCACGCGCCTCTTCCGGGTCCGCGTCCGCGACCGCGTCGTCGGGCCCAGTGACGGCTGCGGCGGCGCCGGGCGCGCCGCTGCCGCCGCCTTGGAGCCGCTCCCCTCCGCTCCCGCTTTTCCGGCGACGGCGGCGGCGCGACGGGGACGCCGCCGGTGAACGGCCCACACGGACGCCGGTCGGACGCGAGCGCCCGGTCCTCTGCTCCTGCTGCACCAGCGCGCGCATGGCTTGCCCTTGCCGTCAAGATTTCCCTCTCTCCGCCTGCGGTGGGTTTGTTGGTTGGTTTCAAGATTTCTTGGAGTGCGGCCGTGTGGTGGTTTCTTGGACGGACGGACGGACGGACAGGTGGAGTGGTGTTGGTGGTGCCGTCGGTCGGGTCGGTGCGTCTCGAATAAAAAAAGCTTGCTTTGACGCCGACATTACGGCGGTGGTGTCCTGTCCTTTGTGCTTGACGCAACGGCGGAGGAGGAGGAAGCTTCGTGGGGGGAGGTGGGGTTGCGTGGACTCGGTGCAGTGGACCGGTGGACGGCAGTGCGTTGGTGTGGGGGAGTGGGGTCGGGGTGTCAGTCGGTGTGGGGTCTATGGACCGGGAGTAGGGTGTGGGAAAGAAGGGGGCGTGGGTTGGGAGGGAACTGCTGGAGAGTCAGTGGAGGAGGCGATGGATGCTCGCTCCGCGTGGTTGGGTGTCGAATGACGATTGAGGGGATCGTGAGGTGCTTGGAATTACGGGGTGATGCCACTATAGGTTTTGGACGATTTTGGCTGTTGCTTTGTTTTGGGGTAGAGAAATTTGGGCCTGCAATTGGGAGGTTATTTTTGGAATTTCATGGTATGTTCATCTATGGGACTACGTTTTGCTTTCCATCGATAATCTATAGTCTATCTACTGTCTTCATCTCTGTCTACCTTTTATCTACACCAATATCGATATTATTATTATTGTATCTATATCTCATCATCCACAATAATATTGAAATGCAAATCCAATTTCTATATTTTGTCAACATTTTACCGTGCGTAATAATATCGAAAAGCAAGGGCACAATAATATATCTATCTATAATAACTATTTTACCTATCTATCTCTATCTATGGGGAGCGTATCTTTATGGAAACCCACCTCCTATCTGGCTATAGAAAACTCAAATCAAGCTAGAAGATTTTAATCTGATGGCTGCTTTTAGAATGGGTCAATTTAGCACTTAACTCCCCACCAGGCACAATAATCCTGCTTTTTGCAAATCACACCCTCTGTAATCCCCTCGAGTCGCCGCCCAGCGCGCCGCCCACTTCGCAGTGAATCGGCGCTCTCGCCCTCGAGACAGCACCGCCCGCCCGCCCGCTCTCGGCATCGAGTCGTCTCCGCCGCCTGCCCGTGAGTCGCCGCCGCCGTACGGCCTCGAGTCGCCGCCGCCGTACGGCCTCGAGTCGCCGCCGCCCGGTCGTAGCCTCGGGCCAATACTGCAAACTGAGATGGAGCGATCACGGACCAAGTAGCTGTTCTGCAACTGTATCAAACACTGAACGGATGCTGTCTCCTGTCGAGATAGAGAACCGAGGAAATAAACAACTGGGTTCATCTGCGGGCAATTCGGCAATGCAAGCAGACGGCTCATGAAGTTCCCAGCTTGATACGAATTCATCATTCGCCACAATAATTCCATTGCATAGTGTACATGAACATGAAACTGTACCACGTTGAGCAAAGAAATAAGCAAATGGAATGAATCAGATTCAACTGTGTATATACTGAAATACGTAGCCTTGCACACTTGCACTCCTATATTTAGCACAAGCCGGTCCATTGCAGTTTTGTCAGCCATGCATGACGAGCCACGGCCAAGCAGTTTTGTCAGCCATGCATGACGAGCCACGGCCAAGCAGTTTTGTCAGAAATGCATGACGAGCCACGGCCAAGCAGTTTTGTCAGAAATGCATGACGAGCCACGGCCAAGCCAATATGGCATGGCATGGCATACACCTGATGACCTGAACACGTCAACACGCAGCCGTATCAATCCTTCCGCAGCAGACGGGGCAGTTTGCATACGCCGCGACGGCCACGGCCAAGCCAGGGCTCCTGGCCGATGAACACCGGTGCCCTAGTCTATCGCGAAGGGCGGCGCGCCGGCGGCGACTCGCGTGATCGGCAATCACGAGGGGATTACAGAGGGTGTGATTTGCAAAAAACAAGATTATTGTGCCTGGTGGGGAGTTAAGTGTTAAATTGGCCCAATCTAAAAGGAGCCATCGATTAGAATCCTGCGGTCGTGATTTGAGTTTCTATAGTTTGCATAGGAGGCTAGTTTCCAGGGAGCGTATGCCCCTTTGATATGGCCGTGAGACCATTGTAGAAATTCTGGAGCACCAGCCAGTTCTCCATCCCGTGGTGCGGGCATGCTAGAATGTACTCCTGCAGCCTCTCCCACGCCTCCGGAATAGGTTCCATAGTTGTCTCGCTGAAATTGGCGATCCTCCCCTCGGGGCATTGGTTTTGCCCATGGGGAAGAACTTAGCCGAGAACGCCGCGGAGCACTTGGCCCACGTCTTCGACGACCTCCTTGTCCTTGTAGAACCATCGCTTTCGCCTTCCCCACGAGGGAGAAGGGAAACAAAGGGAGCCTCGATGACGCCCGGTTCGACGTCCTTGATGACGATTGTGTCGCATAGCTCCGATGAAGTGTTGGAGATGAGCGTTGGCGTCCTCGCTAGGCGATCCACGAATGGGCCGCACACCATCTTGACGGCCAGTCGTAGCTCAAAGTTTTTGTCCGCCACATTCACCACCGGCCCGGTGGGCACGTTGGTGACAGCGGGAGTGGAGAAATCGCGTAGCGACTTCTGGGCCATAGCTTGAGATGCGGTTGGTGCAGGGGATGTCGGTTTCGACCGTCGGTGTTCGGCCGAAGAAGAAGCGGCACGAGACCGTTTCTTCCTTAGGAGTGCCTCCGGATCGGAGGTGAAGTTTTCCTCCGGCAGTGGAAACCCGACATACACTATCCCGTTTTCACCCACAACAGAGAAAACATAAAAGATTAGCCTGTATGAGCAAATGGTAGCCACATACACACGCTTCATATTCATAGCCAGCTATTTATTATATTTTTTTTCACAATGTCTTCCCCAGCAAAGACGCCAGAAATGCTTGTTGCATTTCTTAGCGCAATCAAAGGAAAGCAGTATTAAACCCATCCCCGATAAAAGCGCCCAAAATGCGCCCGACATTCCCCAAGAAAACCACCATGTCGGTGATCCGAAAGGGATTGTCAACGGGATAGATCTTGCCATCTTAGATATTTCATCCGCAAGCGCACGGATCTATCATTGTAGCATTTCACCCGGAAGTATTCAGGGTATCATTATTTATATTTTCCCAAAGGAAAGCATATGATTTAATAAGCTAGCATGGCATCTGAATAGAGGAACATGTGTTTGCTTAGACCAAATTGTTCATAACAGGGGTAAGCAATAACGTTTTTGGATAGTGCGACACACACTCTAGAATCCACCAGCAAAATGATAAAGAAAAATAGATAAAGAATAAATGAATAATCTAATGGAGTAATTCTAATGTATATAGTCATGGCCATACAAATGAATAGTTAGGATCATATGCAAACTGATCTAGGCATGGTTAGGTCTAGGATAACAGGGAGACTCCCCGGGTGCCATACGGCCCGATGGAAAGCATTTACGAACTCCTACAGCACATACAAACGTGGGGGGATTTCAAGGGACGGACAAGGCTTGTCACGACCAAGCCGCCTACCTCCTCAACCGTGGCATGCACTCATATTCGCAGGTGTCGTAATACCCGGGCACCATGCCCGCATATCAAAGCACTACTCTTGTCCCCCCAGGATCCCCACTCGTCGAATGGACGGACTAGAACAAGAGCAAACCCGAAGGAACAACGAACCGATATCCCACCTCTAATCAAGTTAGGCATATGATGATCGATGATGAACTGAGATGAACATGTCAAGATTATGATATGTAAACTATATGCTAGTTCATATACCAACACAAGAACATGAACAAGATTATACTCTAGTTCATAAGTTAGGCCAAGAACATAGATATAAGACTTGCAAATAGAAGAATGCTCCATAGAGAAGATATATTACCAAGGCACTTTCTTCTAGGAGACAAGCCCTCCTTGTAGCTTTTCTACTCCAAGTACTAACCAAGAACTAAGAAGAAGAAGAAAGTAGAAGAAAAAGAAGTAGTAGAAGAAGAGAGAGAGGTAGAGGTGGTAGAGAGAGAGAAATTGATGGTTTGCTTGGACTCCAAGTGGTGTGTGTTGAGAGAGGGAGAGAGGGGGCCTACTTATACACTTGGAGGAGGGACCTAAGTGCTAATTTACACCAAAACCGACCGGTAAACCTTCCTAATCGAAGCAAACCGACCATCCAAGGGCGGGAATCCCTATTTGGCGGTGCATGAACCGCCTCCCTCGGGTCGGGCCGAAACCGCCTCGTGGAGGGTGCGGCCGCACTGTGGTGGTCGCGCGGCGCACCCCCCCTCGGGCTCGGCCCGCCCGTCTCGGTGGGGTGTCGTCTTCCGTCTCGAAAAGTTATGGGCCGGGCTTGGCTCGGCCCAATTTTGATGTTTTGGGTCGATTTGCTCCTGGGCTTGTGTTTTGCAATAATGCGCTTTCCCGGATGGCGTACTTTGGTCGATTTTTCACTTGCTTTTATTATAAATCTACAAAATAAAATTCTAGGCACTACAAGTGGAATTTATTAGTGATAAATGCATATGAGTATAAAAGGTATAGTTTTACTCCCTTTATGGTAGTAAGTTGACGGGGGAAAAATATGTCGTTGGTGACCATCAACAAACTCCCCCAAGCTTACCCTTCGCGTCCTCGAGCAAAAGAGATAAGTACTTGGTTGTTGATCAGAGTTGCTACTATGCCGATTACATTTCACAAGTGCCGGGGTTATAATAAGATTTTCTACTAGAGTTTGAATAAAATGGCACATCTTTTTCCCACCCTTTATTACCTTTTATCGTAGCGGGGCTTGCTAGCTTTTCTCAAAGCCTTGGGCGGCTGCCGATAGAATGGTTATAACTGAGGGTGCTTATCATTCGTCCCTTTTGATCAACTTTTTATCCGGGATTTTATTTATTTAGATAATATTTATTTTTCGAGAAAGCATGGGCTTTATTGCTATATATATTATTTATTTATTTATTTTTTGAGAGGTCGGCTCTGCTCGCCCTAGACTTTTGTCTTTTATTTCCTCTCTTTTTTTCTCTCTTTTTTTTTTTTAGAGACGTGGGCTCTACTCGCCCTCGGACACTTGTCCATTTTTCATCTCAAAAATTATTATTATTTTTTTTTTAGCATAGCCCATATCTTTTCTCTTTTCTTTTTTTTTGAGTATAGATTTCCGGATGTCAAGTTTCTCTTTTGGAGGAAATCATAGCAAATCCATTTGTACCATATCATACTTGGCAACAACTTAGACTAGATAGAGCCTATGCAACCCACATGAATCAGGTTTTTCAGATGAGTTTTTAGACTTAGCCAATAAACCCAAACTTTAGAGAAATTCGAATTATAAACTTGGCACGGTAAAACATAAGACAAAGCAACTATTCATCATTTCAACAAGGGACTAAGACTAAACATTTTTATAACTCATATATATAAGCATTAAGGCACAAAGAAGAGCTACTTATTCTATTTTTGGATTTTTTTTTTAAATGCAAGACTACTTGAATTTAAACATGCTAAAATTAAATAAATTTGATGAAAATAAATATGCAATGCAATGATACCCGTGGGGGTCCTCCCCAAGCTATCCGGAGGCCCGTGGGCATCTTTATTTATTTTTGTTCTTTTGAGATAACCGTCATTTTACCATTGATGGAGGGTCCACTCTTTGGAGTCCGTGGACTGGGACTTTCTCCGTTTTGTCATTCGATGGTGTACCGCTCCCCGAGAGATACGGAGGGCTGCACCTCCTTAGCTTCCACACCTTTTGAGGAGGAGCGTACTTTGATTGTTTCTTTTGTTTTGGTTCTTCTTTTGGTGTGGAGCTATCTTCCGGGGCCTTTTTACCTTTTGTAAAGATGGGGACCTTTTCCTTCTTTTGTTTAGGAATGGTCTTTTTTTTTTTGTTCCCACCTTTTATTTTTGCCGACCGCCTTGGAAGTGCTTGTGTCGGTTTTTGGGGGGCGGATTTCTATTTCTTTAATAATGCCTTGCTCCCCATACTTTATCCGGATCATTCTCGCACTCTTACGAGACTCGGGCCCTGAATTCAAATTTTTCTTCATTGCCATTAATATTGAAGCGGATTTCTCCGGCCCCAACATCAATCTGCGGCCCGATGGTGCTCAGGAATGGTCGCCCAAGGATGAGTGGTGTATCTTTAGTAAATTCCATGTCCAACACCACAAAGTCAACAGGGGACAAAATACTCCCGGATTTTCACGGGTATGTCCTCGCAATCCCTGCTGGATACCTTATAGACGAGTCTGCCAGCTGTAATGTCATAGATGTTGGCTCAAGATTTGTATGTTTGAGCTTGTCGAAGACAGATTTTGGCATGACACTAACATCAGCGCCCAAATCACACAAGGCATGGTAGAATGTTTGTGTTCCAATTGAGCAGGGAATGGTAGGGCATCCCGGATCTTTCTTCTTTTCGTGCGACGATTTAGGATAGCGGCACTTTGCATTCTTCGGTTAGCTTCACAACTTCGTTGTTGGGTAGTGGCCGCTTGTTCCGGATGATATCCTTTATGTACTTGGCATATGACGGCACATGGAGCATGTCTAGGAGTGGCACACTTACATGTACTTTCGGATCATCTCCATGAAACGAGTGAACTGCTCATCCAAATGTTCGCTTTCTTGTTCTTGTGGTGAAGGGTAGGTACGTTGTGTCTCGTATATTTCAATGGTACCTCCTCCACTCCTCGGTTCTTACGCTACACGTGGGGTTACCTCTTCTTCAAAGTTCTCTTTTCTGTTTCCTCACCATAGAATTGGGATTTGGTGGGTCACGAGTAGACTTCCCCCTCCGTAGTTACTGCATTTATGCTCTCCCGAGGGGCTTCGTTGCTTTGAAGCTTTGTCTCCCACCATTACCGGAAGTCGAAAAACTAGCCGGGCTATTTGTGCTTCAATTTTCTTGTTGAAGTTCAATTGATTTGTCATAGCGAGTTGAGGCCATCCATCTTTGCTCTTGACTCCTTCTAAGATGTTATCGCTTGGCTTATCTTTTGGTGAGGTTTTCATTGATCTTGGCCTCGCCCAAAGCACTGTGTCCATTTAATGATGGTGACGAGTTGTAGTTGGAGTTGTACCCTGGTTGCCTTGGAGTGGTGGCCCTGGATCGGTTATTCCAACCCGCCGAGGTTGGCGATACCCGCTTCTTTGTTGTTGATGAAGGCAGCTTCTTCACGGGTCTCGTGGCGCTTATCCCCCTCGAGTGACCAACTTCACCACACGCCTCACAGTCAAGTGAGCGCCTGCGGGCGTAAACCGGCACCGCCGCGAGAGCCGTGCTGCGCTAATCCAGTTTCTTCCAGAAGATCCATTTTTGCGGCAAGCATATCCGCCTCCTTCACGGTATGCATGCCTTTTTTTGTGTCTTGGCTAGGGCTCGCCTTCGCCCCCAAATTGCCTGGGTTTGCCACCATTTTGTCGATCGTATTGTTGCCCGATCTATGGTGAGCGATAAAAATGCGCCACCGGCAAGCCGTGTCGAGGTGTCCCTTTGATATGGCCGTGAGACCATTGTAGAAGTTCTCGAGCACCGGCCAGTTCTCCATCCCGTGGTGCGGGCATGCTAGAATGTACTCCCGCAGCCTCTCCCACGCCCCGGAATAGGTTCCATAGTTGTCTCAGCGGAAATTGGCGATCCTCCCCTCGTGGCATTGGTTTTGCCCATGGGGAAGAACTTAGCCAGAACGCCGGAGCACTTGGCCCACGCATCGACGACCTCCCTTGTCCTTGTAGAACCATCAAGCTTTTAGCCTTCCCCATGAGGGAGAAGGGAAACAAAGCGAGCCCCGATGACGCCCGGTTCGACGCCCCACGACGCATTGTGTCGCATAGCTCCGTGAAGTGTTGGAGATGAGCGTTGGCGCCCTCGCTAGGCAGTCCACAATGGACCGGCCTGCACCATGGTGATCAGCCCCAGTCGCGTAGCTCAAAGTTTTTGTCCACCACATTCACCACCGCCCGGTGGGCACGTTGGTGACAAGGAGAGGAGAAATCGCTGTAGCGACTTCGGGCCATAGCTTGAGATGCGGTTGGTGCAGGGATGTCGGTTTCGACCGTCGCTGTTCCTACCGAAGAAGAAGCGCACAAGACCTGTTCTTCCTTAGGAGTGCCTCCGGATCGGAGGTGAAGTTTTTCGGCGAGGGAAACCCGACATACACTATCCCCGCTTTCACCCACAACAGAGAAAACATAAAAGATTAGCCGGTATGAGCAAATGGTAGCCACATACACAGTTCATATTCATAGCCAGCTATTTATTATATTTTTTTTTCACAATGCCTTCCCCAAGAACGGCGCCTTAAATGCTTGTTGACATTTCTTAGCGCAATCAAAGGAAACAGGTATAAAACCCATCCTCGATAAAAGCGCTTGAAAATGCGCCGCTGACATTCCCCAAAGAAAACCACCATGTCGGTGATCCGAAAGGGATTGTCAACGGGATAGATCTTGCCATCTTAGATATTTCATCCGTAGTTTACCGCGGATCTATCATTGTAGCATTTCACCCTAAGTATTCAGTGGTATCGTTATTTATATTTTCCTAAAGGAAGGCATATGATTTAATAAGCTAGCATGGCATCTCGAATAGAGGAACATGTGTTTGCTTAGACCAAATTGTTCATAATAGGGGTAAGCAATAACGTTTTTTGGATAGTGCGACACACACTTTAGAATCCACCAAAGAAAATGATAAAGAAAAATAGATAAAGAATAAATGAATAATCTAATGGTGTAATTCTAATGTATCTAGTCATGGCCATACAAATGAATAGTTAGGATCATATGCAAACCGATCTAGGCATGGTTAGGTCTAGGATAACAGGGGAGACTCCCCGGGTGCCATACGGCCCGATGGAAAGCATTTACGAACTCCTACAGCACATACGAACGTGGGGGGATTTCAAGGGACGGACAAGGCTTGTCACGACCAAGCCGCCTACCCCCTCAACCGTGGCATGCACTTATATTCGCGGGTCGTCGTAATACCCGGCACCATGCCCGCATATCGAAAGCACTACTCTTGTCCCCCAGGGATCCCCACTCGCCGAATGGACGGACTAGAACAAGAGCAAACCCGAAGGAACAACGAACCGATATCCCACCTCTAATCAAGTTAGGCATATGATGATCGATGATGAACTCGAGATGAACATGTCAAGATTATGATATGTAAACTATATGCTAGTTCATATACCAACACAAGAACATGAACAAGACTATACTCTAGTTCATAAGTTAGGCCAAGAACATAGATATAAGACTTGCAAATAGAAGAATGCTCCATAGAGAAGATATATTACCAAGGCACTTTCTTCTAGGAGACAAGCCCTCCTTTGTAGCTCTTCTACTCCAAGTACTAACCAAGAACTAAGAAGAAGAAGAAAGTAGAAGAAGAAAGAAGTAGTAGAAGAAGAGAGAGAGGTAGAGGTGGTAGAGAGAGAGAAATTGCTGGTTTGCTGGACTCCAAGTGGTGTGTGTTGAGAGAGGGAGAGAGGGGGCCTACTTATACACTTGGAGGAGGGGCCTAAGTGCTAATGTACACCAAACCTGACCTGTAAACCTTCCTAATCGAGCAAACCGACCATCCAAGGGCGGGAATCCCCATTTGGCGGTGCATGAACCGCCTCCCCGAGGCTGGGCCGAAACCGCCTCGGGGAGGGTGCGGCGCGCACCAGGTGGTGCGCAAGACCCCCCCCGGGCTCGCCTGGCCCGGTCTCGGTGGGTGTCGTCTTCCGTCCCCGAAAAGTTGTGGGCCGGGCTTGGCTTGGCCCAATTTTGATGTTTTGGGTCGATTTGCTCCTCGGGCTTGTGTTTTGCAATAATGCGTTTTCCGATGGCGTACTTTTGGTCGATTTTCCACTTGCTTTTATTATAAATCTGCAAAATAAAATTCTAGGCACTACAAGTGGAATTTATTAGTGATAAATGCATATGAGTATAAAAGGTATAGTTTTACTCCCTTTATGGTAGTAAGTTGACGGAAAAATATGTCGCTCGGTGACCGTCAACAGTATGTTGTTCAATAAAATGTCCCTGAAGTTGCAGTCTCAGATTTAAAATATTTATTTATTTCGATCACTTGATGACGCTCAATGTGTTTTTATGGGTGTCGTGGTGAACTGTTGCTGCTCGGCCGGCATTTGCCCGCCACTGCCAATTCCATATGATTATTAATTCCCGTATGACTGTTTCCATGTGTCGAATTTCGTGTGGTGTCAGCCACATAAGCATATAGCCCCTTCAATTCCATTGAGGCCATGTAAAAGGATATGCACATCCCAATCGATGTAATATATACTTCATCACTGATTCGTGCTCAGATGACTGCAATGCTTCCATGATGCAGCATCGACGCAAGAAGGTTTGTGTGTCCTTCCTTTATGAAACGTTCCAGTAATTTCTTCTAGCATGTGTATCAAGTGCCCTGAGAAATCATGCTGATGTGTTATATGTATTTACTGATCCCAGTTATCATGCATAATGAGAGTGAAACGGCTACAGTCCCACCCCGTCAGCCGTGCCGGGCCACTGCCCTCGCTGGCGTTTTCTTTCCCATCGGCTCCGGCCGCTGGGGATGCGCCACAGGGAACGGCTGCAGTCCCACCGGCGCTCATGGTGTTGTCGGAGAAGCGGGATGAGGAGGCCCTCCGTCGCCCGCCCATCAGCGCCGTTAACGACGAGGACGATCGAGAGCACGACCACCGCCCCCTCGACATGGCCGGTGCCTCTACTCTGAATCTTGACGGTACCGGAGGATTTCCTTTCACCTCAGTGGCCATCCAAGCCCTAGTCACGCACACCCCTACGCGGCGTGGCACCCCGGCGATCCTGCAGATCTAGAGGAGTGCCACCTGCATCGAGGAGCCCCTGGCATGCCACCTGCATCGATGAGCCCCTGGTGCACCACATCAGCGTAGAAATAGGGGCCTGATTTAGGGCCCCTAGTTGGAGATGCTACTTTTACAAATCATAGTAAATGATAGTAAACAATAGAAAATCCTTGGCCGGTTATAAACAGTTTTGAATGTGGTTTTCTTCTTTTTTATTTGTTTTGGCAGAATTTTTGAATAATCATAGTCAATTATAGAATAATTATGAAATGAAAAATTCAATTTTATTGGACTCAAATGAGTAGATCTACCTAGTCATCATATAACATAGCAAGTAACATAAGGACAGCAAAGACGGGACGATCGATGATGACGAGGACGACAGTGATGATCTGTTGGGCCGGCGGCGGCCGGCTGGAGCGGCGTGGCGAACAACGGCCCTGTGGAGGTGGTATGTATCTTACCTGCCAAATATGCTCACTCTTCCCAAGCCTTGGACCTGTTTCACACCATGTATGACTAGTCTGTGCCCCGAGATCTGATAATCCGCCCTCGAGGTTGCCTGATGCACTAGTGTGCAACTTCTTCAGCGTGGATTGCACTGGGGTATGCATTCCACATATAGAACTTTCTGCAAGTGAAAGCATC
Source organism: Hyparrhenia diplandra (assembly GCA_015847255.1). Lineage (NCBI taxonomy): Eukaryota > Viridiplantae > Streptophyta > Magnoliopsida > Poales > Poaceae > Hyparrhenia > Hyparrhenia diplandra. The sequence goes on along the minus strand of JADLZK010007594.1, from coordinate 612,183 downwards.
CAAGTTTGATCAGAAATATTTTGAACTATCTAAATGATGGAGATTTTGGGAGGACATCTAAAATGCTAACCAGTCAAATTTCTTGAAGCCTCCCTTGCCCACTGATCTATGTAGATAGCAAGTGCATCCTAAGAACTATGTAGAGCCGGGGATTTCTACTGATAGCACATCCTAAGAACTATAGATAGCCAAGGATTTCTGAACATTGTAAGGTCGTCCGTAGCAGAGTGAAAGCAACTAGCAATTGTTGTCTCTCTATATGGATGATCCATCCTCGCTAGTGTCGTGTTATTAGAAACAGAGGCTTAAATGCACCATGTGGCTCCATTATCCAACTTTGCTAAAATGTTAAATGTAAACATGCATGTTCAGGTTCCATTTACATCTACCACCTACTAGTTTGTACTTTTCTTTTGTACTCGTGTCTACAGGCAAATGATTTTAGGATGGATACAGCATGGATAACTGTTCCGTGGGAAAACCCAATTTAAAAAGAGAAGAGAGCCCAAGTCCTGATGTCGATCTCGGGAATAATAAAATAGCTTGGGGGAGAGCTGCAACGGACATAAGGCAAAGATGCACTCTTGTGAAAAATGTCTACCTATAGATCATTGTAATAGAGATATTAATTGAGTAGCACACAACTTAACTATCTTAGCTATTCAGTCAAATAAATCTTGTATACGGTCGATGAACTCCCTAGCTTCATTATCGAAGCCCTGGTGAACCATGTAACCTTATTCTCATATCAATAAAGTATGCCACATGGCTTCCTAAAAAGACTCTTAAATTTTTACAAAACTCTACTTTTGCTCCCTAAACTCCAAAACCATGTAAAAAAACTCCCTCAACTTTTAAACCCGTTCATCTTACCTCCTTGGCCGGTTATAAGCATTTTTAGATGTGGTCTTGTCCCATTTTTAATTTATTTTGGAAGAATTTTTGAACAACCATAGTAAATCATAGAAAAAAATTAATTTTATAACCTATAAGGGTTTTTTTCTTCTATCGTTTTGCGTGCCAAGTTTGTTTATTCAAATTGATTTATTGTTGAATGTGTGAAACATTTCTTTCTTGTAAAACCTTGCAAGGGCATCAAGTTGGACCCACACTCAGACGTTCCATTGGTTCATCATCACCACCAGCAGTCCCGTTTTAATGTTGATATTGATTACTAGGATAAAGTGTTGATAAGTTTTTTTAGATACTCACAAAAGCTATAATTTCAGCTTTCACAATCATTCTTCAACCCTGATCGCCTAATTTTACTATGAAAGTAATGAGGTCCCGTCCAACTCAAGCACGGTGAAATTCGGTGTCATGCATATGGCTCAACTTTGGCTTCATCATCAGGTGCTTCAACTCCAATACCGATATCCCAAGGCTCTTAGCCATTCAAAGCGCATGTGACCGAAGCAAGAGAAGAGGAGATTCACGCCATGTTCTCTCTATCCTAGCTGTGAAGTCTTGTTATAAAGTAGAGACATGCTTCATTAGTGTGTTTTTTGCTTCTAAGTCTTGCTTCGGTTTTGCATTCAAGCTAATGGCACTGGTGTTTTTCCCGGCCTGCTACCTTCTCAAAAAGCGAAGTTCTTTCAACTAGTTAGTTTGCTTGAGAACACAGATAGTCCCAACCGAAATCGGAGACAGGATGATGGATATATATGGGGGAGTCACAGTGTGACTTGACAATTTTTTTTCACTCCTGCATGCCAAACATTCATGGATGGTATGATGGATATGGACGGGGAGTCACAGTGTGACTTTACGGACCAAAGTTCACTCCTGCATGCCAAACATTCAACAAAAGGTGCAATCATAGTTAAGAATTTAACGGCTGACGTGTCAAAACTTCGAAGTAGTAGTAGCAAGGAGAATATTTTTTTGATGGTATGCAAGATAATGTAAAACTTACCAGCTAAATGGTTACCAATATGTCTTCGGTGAACATCTCCTACACGCGCGAATGACTTTGGCAATGCGCATTACACCGAGGTAGGCAGTCCTCTGATAGAACCTTCTGCAACTGAAAGGGTTGAACGAGTTTGTTGAAAAATATTTGTACTATCTAAAAGATGTGAATGATGGAAATTTTGGAAGGGGTGTATAGTATACACGAACCAATCAAATTTCTTGACACCTCCCAAGCCCACAGCTCTATCTAGATAGTAAATCATATAAGAACTATGGGGAGCTAGAGAACTACAGATAGCACATCCAAAGAACTATAGAGAACCGCAGATTTGTGAACATTGTAAAGTTATCAGTTTCGATATACTACGAAGAACTACGGTGGCACAATGAAAGTAACTAGCAATGCCACTCTTTATATATCGATGAAATGTCCATCCCGGCTGGTGTTATGTTACCCTAACAGAGGGCTTCAATGCACCAAGTGGCTCCATAATTCAACTTTGCTACACCAGAGTGCAAGTGGTAAATTTGAACTTGTACAAGTTCCATTTACATCTTCCGGCTGCTATTTTGTACTCTTTTGTACTTGAGTCATAACATTTTAGGACTTCATATACGATTCTCTCTATGCTATGATCCCAAAAGCTACTACTATTAATCGTCAAAATACGCACAGAAAAAAATCAATTTAACTGTCATTATATTTCTGTGTGCATTTTTTTCTGACGGTACACGGTCTTTTGCATTTTTTTTGTTTGTTTTCACACACAGAGAAGAATTCAAGTTTCGAGTAGTAGTAGTACTCGAGTCCAAAAATTAAAGGCATAACATTTTAGGGCTAGTTTGGAAAACCATTCCCTTCAGAATTGGAGGGGATTGAGGAGGAATTGAATTAAGTTATTCCTGAATCCCCTCTGATCCCCAAGAGGAATGATTGATCCAAAGGAACCCTTAGGGCATGATACAATTATCTCTATGCTCCAAGCAGAAAAGCTACTGCTGTTAATCGTCACAATGTGCCATCTGTTTTCAGTTTTTCACGGTGCAATCTCTTGTGGATACCTTGAATTTCACCATATGGCTGTGTGCCACAAATGGAGGACAAATTTACTCATGTATTTTTACTCATGTATTTTTTACTCATGTACGCTTTCAATGTGCCATCTCTATGATTTTTTTACTCATGTACGCTTTCACGTTTTCCAAACATGAAAAAAAAAAATATGAAACCATCGTTCCAGCCAAACAGCCTGAATGGCAAACCATAAGTATTGCCAGATACGTGGTATTCCACCATTCAAATATTAAGAAATTTTCAAATAATAGTTATCCCATTTGCGTCTTCTTCTAGGATGTTTTTAAGCATGTTGTTCATAGCATCAAAGCAAAAGAACTTAGCTAACACGCCTACATGGAACCCAAAAATTTCATAGCAATCATGTAGGAATTTCATTAGAACCCAGTTCAATTTCATAAGAAAAATGAAGGAATAGGGAAAATTTCTGGAATTCAAACAGGGCCTAAATAAAGGTAGAAAATATTGTCTCATGACAGAAGCAATAAAAGTTCATACAAGATCCATTGCTCGGCTATTGAGTGATTTCATTGACCAGAGAGGTCAGGCTCAGGATGAGGTTGTGTGCTGGAACATGCAATTGTTTCTCTCCTTCCTGATCATCATATCCAAGCCGACAGCAAGGATGGCACAATTTAGATATATTCAACAAAAATATATTTTTATAAGCTAACCATCTCAATATCTTTGCTATGCAGAGATGCATTTAAAGAAATATGAAATTATCTGCAGTGCAAGAAGCTTATTGGTCTTTTCAATGGCATTTCAAAAAATTCTATATATGTAATCAGTAAGTTGGAATGGATAATTTATACGGATCCATGTCTCGTCATAGTAAATTGCACAATGTCTAATATTGTTCAGCCTTTAGAATAAAAAAAAACGAGACCCAACGTAGGAGGAACTAGGGGGCTTTGTATTAAGAAGAAAATGAGGCGCGTAAGTCCGTCCCCGATGGAGATCGAACCAAGGAGCGGTTGCTTCCAACACCTGGGAAGCTAACCATCTGGGCTATCGCCCAGTCCTCTCAGCCTTTAGAATAGGTGTGCATATTTATAGGCTACATTTTTATCATCCGGTGTGCAAAAGTATGTGATTATTTGCTGTTGTGGATCTCAAACTTTTGGACTTTCTCAAGTATCTGGGTTCTTCATGTTACAAATTAATTTAAGTAAGAGGCCTCCTAGGAGGAGGGTAGCAGCTAGGGTTTAGGGGCGTGGGGTAGAGGCGGGACGGCACAGGGAGAGGAGGAAGGAGATGGTAGAGAGAAGAGAGAGGTAGAGGAATGAGCAATTGCTATATTCTTTGCTTAGATTAGATTGATTACATCATCCCTATTTTATTTATAGTGCTTATAGGACTTGTGTTCCAAGCATCTATAGGAGATACCCTAATAGTTTTGATTCCTGTTTCCTAATTATACAAACCAAACTCTTTTATAAAAAAACAAACCAAACTCCTAACATAATTAATATCTAATCTCCTCTGAGAGAACGAGATGTCAAGGGTGTCGGCGCCCTTCACACTAGCACGGGCAAGCCCTCTAGGGTGCGCTGGAAGCGGTTGAGACTGCCAGCACCGTCCTTTACCAAACAAATATTCTAAACTTTGGAAGGGCATGTATAATGCTAACCAGTCAAATTTCGTGATGCCTCCCATGCCAACTGATCTATGTAGATAGTACACACCTAAGAACTATGTAGAGCCGTGGATTTCTACAGATAGCACATCCCAAGAACAATAGATAGCCATGGATTTCTGAACATTTTAAGGTCGTCGTCGGTTCCGATACTACGAACAACTCCTCCAGTGGCAGAATGAAAGCAACTAGCAAACATTATCTCTATATATGGATGAAATGTCCATCCTTGCTAGTGTTGTGTTAGGAAACAGAGGGCTTCAACACCATGTGGCTCCATTATCCACCTCTGATATACTAGTACAAATGTTAAATGTGAACTTGTACAGGTTCCATTTACATCTACCAGCTTCTAGTTTGTACGTTTCTTTGTACTCGTGTACATAGGCAAATGATTTTTGGATGGGATACAATTACCTTCGTGCTACAAGCGTGAAAACTATTGCTATTAATAGTCATTAATTACCCTCTGTTTTTACAGTGCAATCGCTATTGTCTGCCACCATAGTCACTGATGCAACTCAGTTGCTGAATAAAAGCTTGCAGATCCCTTGAATTTCACCATGTGGTAGTGCCGTACAATGAAGGACAAATTATACTGACGATTTGCTCCAGTTCTACTCACATATGTATGCATTGTTCTTTTTTGTATATGAAAAACATTATGAGTTAAATGCTTTAAACATACTCCTACCTTAAGAAAATGATGTGCAAGTCTTTTGAGTACTCGGGAAAAAAACATTATGAAATGTTCTTGCCCAATTGCCTAAACGGCAAACCATAGGTATCAACTGAAGCACGAGTTACACTCAAGGGACCTGCCACCAGTGTCCTAGCCATGCCAGCTATGGGCTCCGAGTGTATGTTGCCAACCAAGATCCATCGGTCTGCTCCTTGAGTGTTTTTGATTGACCAGAGAGGTCAGGACGAAGTCATGTTCTGTAACATGCAATTGTTCTCCTTCCTGACCATCCAAGATGAGAGCAGGATGACGCATCTTAGGCGCATATTGGTGTTTAACAAGCTCAATATATTTGCTCTCTTACAGCGAAGCAATGCAAGAAGCATATTGGTGTTTTTCAAGCAGCTTTCAAAAATTGTGTATACATCCTGGTGTCCCAACTCAATCAAGCTGAGCTTCGGTGTGATGCATACATGGCACAACTTTGGTTTCATCATGTGGTTTAATTCCAACACCCAGGGCTCTTAGCCATTCAAATTAGCAAATACAACATCATGTGAGGGAGGCAGGTGGGAGAAGAAGGATTCACGGCATGTTCTCAGTCCCATTAATATTTTTGCTTCTACCATTTCAGCTAATGACACTTGTGTGTTTACTCTGCTACATTTTCGACAAGCAAAGTTCTGGGAGCTAGTTTGCTTCAAAAAGCAAACAACTCAAAAGTTTTTGAATCTTCATCCCACTCAAGCCCATGGAGTGTCTATATATTTCCACTTTCCATATCCCAAACATTCAAGGAAAGGTTAAATCTTTTCTTAGTTAATGGTTTAACTGCTTACATACCAAAACTTCAGAAGTAACTTACCAGCTAAATTTACTCTCTTTCCAGGCCTTGGCCTTGTTTCCATGCCATGTATAACTGATCTGTGTCCCTGATTATTTCTTATAATCCGCCGTCCACATTGCCTGCTCCATTAGTGTGCAACTTCTTCTGCATGGATTTCACTAAGGTAGGGAGTCCACAGACAGAACCTTCGCCGATGCTTGTGGACACCAGTTCTTAGGATTGGCAAACAAATATTCTAACCAATGTTTTTAGTTGCCAGTGTGGAAAGTTTGCATATTTCAGAAGGGCGTGCATAATACTAACCAATCAAATTTCTTGACACCTCCCAAGCCACTGTTCTATTGTAGATAGTACATCCTAAGCACTATGCAGAGCCAGGGATTTTTAAGGATAGCACATTCAAAGAACTATAGAGAGCCAGGGATTTCAGAACATTGTAAAGGTCGTTGGTCTCCATACTACTAACAACTATGGTGGCAGAATGAAAGCAGCTAGCAATCTCTTATATATGTATGAAATGTCCATCCTGGCTAGTGTCCTGTTATGAAACAGGGGTCTTCAATGCACCACGTGGCTCCATAATGCAACTTTACAACTTTTCACTGTAAAAGGATTGCTGGAATCTTTATCACAGTCAACAGGACTTCGAGTTAACTATAAAATGTCTTGCTTGGTGCCTCTAAATCTCTCTCCTGAGAAAGCTCATCAGTTGGCTGGTGTTTTTGGATGCAAACTGGAATCCCTCCCCTTCAGATACCTTGGATTTCCAATGGGCACCACGCCACCACCAAGCCAAGAGTGGATCACTTTGGATTTGTAATGAACAAAGTTGAAAGAAGATTTACAACCACTTCAAACTTTCTCTCCCATGCTGGAAGACTTGAGTTAGGGAACTCAGTCCTGTCCTATCCTATATATACATCTATATTTGGGGAAGCAACAGCAATACATCTAGTAGATTCTACAATTTCCCCTATATATACAAATGTCCACCCCCGCCCCCCGGCTCGTTTACGTGGATTTGGGACTCAAAATGCAGTAACAAACTTGGAGTCTTCTCCTGGCTCCTGATTATGGATAGGCTACATAAAGGGACCTTCTTAAAAGGAACAGGCACAAGTTGGACGACTATAACTATAAGAAATTTTCTATAATAATTGGGGGAAAATTGGATGGCTCACATCGATCGAGAGCGGCCGATCCGACGGCTACGAAGGCCGTAGGCAATGGTAGGCAAAATTATGGAGGCAAAATTGCCTCCTGTTGTGTCTATGACAAGGGCCCTAGGAGCAAAAAAATTGCCTCTCATTGCCTTCACAAAATGAAGGGGTTAAGAATAAGCGGTAATTGCATTGTCGTTATTCGTTTTTTTGGTGAAGGGTAAAATGGTAACTTCATAAACACGAAATATTGTTTTGCCTAATAATGTTAGGGTGGATAATACAACTACTATAGTTCGTTGGATTTTTTTTTTTTTTCAATATCTCCTCGTTCTAGGGTTCGCGTTCGTCACGCCGGCGACACCGGTGGTAGGGGATCGCCCACCGCAGCTGATCCGCCCGGCGTGGGGCTCGAGGCGTCCCGCGAGAGTTCTTGGGGAGAAGTAGAGAGAGGAGCAGCCGCCGCCGGTGTCGTCGCCCGCCGCCCGGCGCGCTGGGCTGGAGCTGCCGCGGCTATCGGTGCAATGGAGGCGCGGCGGGTGGCAAGCGGAGGCGCCGACGGGCGGATCCGCACGCCGCGTGTGAGAGGCGATGGCGTGCGGGAGCCACGCCGAGCGCCGCCGCTTCGCCCCTGTTCTCCAGTCGGCATGCTCCGCGCAGGAGGCGCACGTCGCCGTCACGTGCGTCCACCGGGACGTCCGAATCCAGGAGGTCAAGTCCGGTACCTACGGCCGCCCATCGATGTCGGCGATCTCTACGACGGCGAGGTGAGGCGGTTCCTGGTGCTCGTGTACGTTCCTAGGGCCCAAGCGACGGAGGAGGTCACGCGCCTCGTCAAGGCGAGGTGCACCTACCGAGAGGCCACGACGGGCCATAAGCGCGCGGCAGCGCCACAGCCGTGGTGCAGAGGCCGTCGGACCTGACGACGCTGCCTGCAACCTGCCCCGTACCAAGACAGAGCTCTGAAAAATTACATTTTTTGGCTGAACCAAGTAGTATTTGTTTCTGCTGAAGAACTAACTATCCCAAGCTTTTGTCTCTGGATACCAGATAACTACTCAAGGGCCAATTGTATTATGCTTGTGCTATAATTATGACAACAATAGTTTTCTAGAGGACATCTCCCATCTCAATCGCCATGATCTGTAATTTTTGAGCCGGAGACGGTGTTAGCTCTGCTTCTTTCTACTACTACAATTACAATCAGAATGCTCTGTTAGCCACAACACCGTATCCTCTTTGTTTCTTCAGGTATAACCTGAATCCATCACAGTGTTTATCTTTCAGGTTTCAGAATGATTCTCTAATGAACAGTGATTTGAGAATATCAATATCCAGAGCATATTAGCTTATTTTCTGCATTTTATTGGTTGTTTCATATACCCTGAACACCTGATTCACTAACATTTGATTAAAATGGATGATGCAGATGGTAGGGAAGGTTGGCCAGAGCTGGCACCCTATGACACCATCTATGTTGGAGATGCAGCACCGAAGACCCCTGAGGCGTTGATCCAGCAGATGAAGCCTGGTGGCAGAATGGTGATCCCTATCGGGACAGTCTTCCAGGAGCTGAAGGTTGCGGACAAGAAGTTGGATGGCACGGTTAAGAGAACAAACGTTTGTCCTGAGTCTGACCATTTGTTAGAATTGTCATTACTGTTAATAGTGTGTTAACCTAAGGGAATTCAGACTTTTTGCTTGTTTATGTCTACTTAATTCAGACTTGGCTGGTGTCAACTATTCGGCTGTGATAAGGGGTTGGCATCTGCTATTTTATTCAGGGCTGTTGTGTAGTGACAGCTTGTGCAGAGAGTAGGACCATGGAGTTCAGATGATTGCTTGATTGATCAGTTACTAGGTGTGATGTTGACGGTTGATCTTGGTCTCTGTGTTGCTTGAGCTGTGTTAGCTCTGTAATATTCATCAGAAGCTTGTGTGATTTACTCCTATCGGTGGGTCGACCGTGCAGGCTGAGCTTGTGATGTTGCCCGTGCTGACCGTGCGGGAAGAGCATATGAACATTTTATTTTCTAGGATGATATTGAGAGCACCGAGCAGCTCTTTGTCCTAGCTAGTTGTATTCACCCATGATCCTCTTGCAAAGTTGCAAGCGGTCGATCTAGAGTGTGTTGGATGTATATACAACCCTGTCCAACAAAGTGTGCATTACCATATCCATTTGTAGCGGCGGCGGAGGAAATTGCGATCCTAAAATTACGGTGGAAATTTTCGTTTGTTTCCCCCTTGGCGGGCAGCACGGGGCGAGGAGGAGCGTCGTTGGCGAGACTAGCGTGGGTATACGGCGAATAGGGAAATTTTCCTGGTTAAGAAACTTGGCGGGCAGCCTGTCTATAATTTTCAAATTAAACCACTCTCGGTCCATAATGAAAACACTTCAATATAGCCCAATGGTTATACCAATTTGTTTATGAACCTGGGCTCCAAGGTTCGAACCTGGTATGCCCATGTTTTTTTAATAGGGTTTCCATTATTTTTTTCTCTCTATGTTCTATATTTTTTTTTGTGTAATTTTTTTTTGTGCATAGACACTCATTTTGGCTCCATTAACATACAAGTAAAGTTTAAGATGATTTGAAGATAGTGGTGACTCACATATCTCATATGTGATACATCTCTCTCACAGTATTAAAGTTTCAGATGATTTGAATATAGTGGTGATACACACCCTTCACAACCATGAACATGTCTAACATAGAGCCATATGAGTGAGTGAGTGAGGTTCATGGTTTTGATGGATCCATAGTGTCTTTTTATCCAAATCATTTGAAAAAATTTATGACATGGTAATGCAAACAAACTATGATGTTGTGTGCATTTATACAATTTTTTGAACACTTTTACCTATTATTGTGATTATTTTATGGTAAATTGAAGGAAAATGAAAAAAATAACCTATGCTAGGTAGAAAATCTAAAAACTTGTATGGACCACTCATTACGGGTGTGCGATTATGACATAAAATTTTTAAATGATTTAGAGATTGTGGTGATACACATTCTTCACAACCATGAACAAGTCTCACATGTAATCATGGTGTAAGTGAGAGATGTTCATGGTTGTGTTGCACATGGTTCAAATCATTTAAATTTTTAATGACATGGTCGTACCCATATATTTAAATTGAAACAAAGTTTAAAATGGCAAAAAAATCAAATTTATATAGAGAAAGGAAAATATGAACAGATAACCAAGAAATCTTGTAAACGCAAAAAAGGTCCACTTGAGAGTTGAACCTGGGACATCACGATTACACTACACCACAGGGACCTTACCATTACACTACTCAAGTACATCTGTTAGTAGCCAGCTGTTTCGTTTTAGCCTTATCATCTACATAGCTTACGCCTGCATGATACATTTTACGTGTTGGGCGCAAGTCAAATGGTTATTAAATTTTCTGTGTTGGACGCGATTGCCCTGGAAAGGCTTTGGCCGTTTTTGCATAACGTCCAAAGTAAACAAAATGATGGACACTTTGTAACAAAGCCCAGTTTAAGGGAGATTCAAAGTAACTGAGATGATGTACATTCTGTTCCTTTGTAAATAAGGCACGTTTTGTCGACAAACAACATTCATGTGTGAACGACTAACAACACAAAGATTCATATTATTTCAAAGAAATTAGAAAAGATTTGAAACGCGTACTATATGACAAACAACATTCATGTTATTTTTATAGAAATTTCAAAATATTTGAGACATACACGAGATAGTGTTTCGCTGACAAAACAAAGATACGTTGAATGTCGACGCGTCTCCGCTTGCTTGACAACACGACTGCATTACAACATTCATGTTTCCCAACGTTTGCTTTCAATTCAACTGTACAGAAAACCCCAAATCCACTTCGAATGTCGAGGCGTCTCAGCTTGCTTGACAACATGCCCGTACAGGCGGACAGTTCAGCGGCTGCAAGGAACCAAAAATGCACACACGACTGCAAGTGAAGCCAACATGCGGTTATTCCGCAACAGGTCTTGGAGGAATAATACCATAGTTTGCGGTAACAATAGAGTTTGAGTCACAACAGTAACAAGTTTATTGACAGAGATGAAACAGTCGAACATTTCACTACATGCTTGGGTGAAAAAAAACGCCATTGAGATTACATAATAAATAGCCGTGCAAATTGAGGCTGTGCGAACTGAAAAATTGAGGCTGTGCGAACTGAAAAATCATCCTTAACCCATGCTTGCGGCTTATAGAAACAGTACCATCTTTTCCAGTGTCGTAGTCCTGCTTAATGTCTTCAGGCTGCAAATGTTGCCGCTGCTAAACATTAAAGTCAGTCATACATATGTTTTTAAAAGTACAAATCAAGCAAGAGATGCAGCAAGGCACAACCATGTTAAGAAAACATGGATAAAACAGAGAATTATGTGACAGTAGGCAGGAAAAGCACATGATAGCTACGATTTTTTTGAAAAGAAGAAACAGCAGCAGCTTACTCAAGGGACAATCAGTTTTAGAGGGCAGTTATTGCTACCACACTAAATTGTGCATAGATCCATCCAATACAAGATTACATATTGATTCAGTATTATTTTTCAGAAACTTGTGTAGCACAAATATACTCTAAGGAATTCAGAATTCGTCCTAAAGAATTCGAAAGTCGAATTTAGGGCTGTACTCTAAGGAATTCAGAATTCGAGTCAAATTGTGCACCTCTAATCCAGGCTTGAAGTCTACAGATACTACTCAAATGAACAACTTGTGCACAAACAAACCTGAAACTTGATAGTCACTATTGAACTGATTTAATGGCATATACACAGTTTCAAATCATCTGAATGCTTCACTAACACAAGTGAATCCACAACTGGAGAAAAAGCAACAACTATG